>CM065425.1:23896579-24496579 GCA_033060865.1 Dorcus hopei
CAAATTTGTTGAGCGAGCAAATTAAGTTAAAATCCCAACTGCCGGTTACCTCAGTGGGATAGGTCGGAGTCATACGAAACCCTCAAAAAAAGGTTGAATTTAAAAATAAAATAAAAGTCACCAGTAATGCACACTTTTGTCTTTATTTGAATCTAAATATTAAAATAGTAAAAGACAATGCAGATCAAAACTAAATGAACGATAAAACGCCACAATTTAATTAAAATTAAATACGAAGTATGGCACCGTTTTTCGTTCACAATAAAAAATAAATATCAACTCAAACGTTTAATTAAAATTATAAAAGAAAAGCTCCGACCTTCAATGGTCCAAAGGTGCAATTGTATCAGCTGTACCAACGTCCTTCGATATGGAACGTCCAAAAGATAGCGTCCAGTATGTCACTCCGCGATTCCGAAGAACCAGTTCCCTCTTCCGGCAATTTTGCCAAGCAGTGGGGTTATCCGTAGCTAAATCGTCTGAGCGAAGATGACGCAACGGCAGCCACCGGCCCAAAGACAACACAGCCAGGTAATCCCAGGTCAAGGCTCCAATAAAACTTCGGTAAAAGTCCCGGAGCGAACTTCCGTTTGAAAGCCTCTCGTAAAACGTCCGGAACAAAAGGCCTACATAAATGATCGAACAAAACAGGTGTTATGGCCTGAACTGTGCACAAAATTGCTTATATAAATCCTACCTGATTGTCTGCAAAAATCAGGCTTCGAAAGGCCTGGAAGAAGGGCTTTTGTTGCTTATAATGACTTCTCAAAAATCTGAGTAAAATCCTCCATTGAAACTTCACCTTAAACAAAACAGTTTAGTGAATTTCTCAACATGGCAGAAGAACTCAAAAACACGAGGCGTATACTAAGCGAGGAGTAACAAGACTGAGCGGAATTGGCGCGATCATTCACGAGTGGGGGTTGACGAATAAGCACTGCAAGAGGAGTTGTTAAGAGATGACGGCTGAACTACGCAGAGAATTGAGTAAAATAGAACAATACAAGTAATGCGGGGTTTATTGCATTTGTCTTGTTGTGCAATATTTTGCAATCTTGCGAAATTTAGGAAAATCAGTAACGTATTTTCGATTCCCGCAATATACAGAGTGATCCGGAAAAGTAATAATAATTTTAATGAATTTTGAAACCGTAACACTCTCTGATTCCTTGCTCTCAGCGCTAGACTTACTTATTCACTTATCGATGAGTCCTTTTTAATAAACTGTAGGAAATCGACATTTTGTAAGTCATTAAATTCATTTCGCATATTACGCCCACCTAGAATTTAAACAAATGTTACAGCGACTTTTCAAAGGCAGCTTTGCCGTCATGATAATGAGACTGCAATAAAATTGCATGAAAGAAGGCCGACAAACACAACATCCGCACATTGCATCGTCAAATAGTCGTTGAGGTGACTCATAAAAAAGCCGGTATTATGTAAAAGACGTTTGTTTATTTTAAATCGAACAAAACATTTCTTAAGGTACGGTCTTTTCATGTCGGTTTATTTTCATAGTAACGATTGTGATCGCAATCACAGGCCTAAAGGCCGGTCCATACGTAAGGACTTGTCGCAACAGACAAAACATATCAGGCAAAATGGAACGTGTGTACCGCAAAACGTACGTCTTGTCTAACGTTCTGCGGTCGACACGGTCCATTTTGCTTGATACGTTTTGTCTGATGCGACAAGTCGTTGGGTAAGTCGTTGCGTCTGGACCGGCCTTAAGAACGGTCGATCCATGGAATGCCTCGATGACTTATGGAAAAATGTGCAAGAAGCTACAACTTGATCCCACATGCAAGATTTTGTTCGTAACCGGAATTTCCGGTATGAACCATATAAAAGACAGTCGGTTGTTATGAAACGGAATCACACAATCAGAAGACGTATGACCGTAAAGTCATCGACAGAAGTGACAAATGGCTTAATGTGATCGTAAGTTCCAAGTTCAGTCTGTTTCTCTGTAGCCAGTACCACGGTTTGGTGTTCGAACATTAATTTATTTGCCAATTAGTAGTGAAGGGAATTTTATATTTTGATCGATTTATTTCGGCAACGAGCGTGTGTACATTAACCTGTCGCTGTAGCGTTATAATTTTCCGCTTTGTTTGTATTTAATCGAACAAAATATAAAATTCCGTTCACTACCAATCAGTTATGTTATTAGAAACTAACAACTAACTGCTTTGTTAATTTTGTATTATTAAAACTGATTTGTATTCAGTTTATATGTTCACAGTTTCAGTTTCCAGTTATAATTTATGTATTAAAAGCTTTCGCGTAAGAGTCCTTGTAATCATTCCTGGGATTTTGGTTTGGTAAATGATCTTTTTTCAAAAAGACTTCTGTTATTTCTTTGTCTTATTTATTCAGATGGGCATTTTGATGGTTAACTTAGAGGCTGAGAATAGCAGAACATGAAATTCTTCCACTACAAAAAAGTAAGTCATACAAAAATTCCTTTTGATAGAAATGTTTGCCCTTAAAATTGCCTCGCACGTAAACGATTAAAACATTTTTTTATGTTGAAAGGATTTTTATTATTATTATTTTTTCTGAGTTAGCTAAAGAGAACTCGTTAGAAGCTTTTTCATCGAAATTTCAAAGTGTTTTACATGTCCACTCTACGTAAAAGTCGAGGCGTTTGGCTCAGTATTAATAATGAGGTTTCATGCATTAAACAGCGACAACACGTGATGAATGCGTTTCTACGCACGGCGCGTTCCATTAGGGCCCATTATGGCAGGAATTTCCACCAGGTATCTGCTAATCTTATTTGTATGCAAATTGTATCGCCTGACCTTCTCCCAGCTTGCGCTGACCGCTGCCCCGGTGGACATTCCCCGAATAATTTTTCTCGATATTATCCGGTCAAACGGTCGAGTGCCGGAGGAAATTCGTTTTAAAGCGATTATTGTAAATATGGGCTTTATCGGGCCGTAAATCTTTCCTGAGATATATTTTTTTCCAACAATAAATTGAACAATTTTTAATTAGTTGATTATTGATCTGATTTTATTAAAATACATTTCAGTTACTTTTTTCTTTTCAAGAATTCTTATGAAAAGCACAAAGACACAAATTGCAATTGTGTAGATAAATACTTACATACATACTAATAAAGGTTACATGTTTATGCTTTTAAGGGGTAATGACTTGCATTATCAAAATAGACTACTGGTGGTGATTTAAAAAAAAATTATCTTCGGTAGCTGCAAATTTCGCCCATAAAACTTTCCCTTCATTATCTCCCTAATAAAACGGCACACACGTGCTATGAAAATTTACACACGCAATTAAAAGTTGTGGTATGGAGTTGGCGGTGCGAAGCATATACCGGCTAACTGGAAATGAAAGGCAAAAATAAAAAGACTAATCTGAAACTAAAGCAAACTTCATTACAAAATCGAATCACGTATCTCGTTACTGATTATCTATTATGGGGTAATCCGAAGGAAGGAGGGGTGCACGGATTCGACGCTGCTAACATTTCACGGTTAGTATATTAGAATAATTCCCCCTGTCCCGGCTGGATTTGTAAATTTCACGGCCTAGACCGGGCTAAAAAGCAACACGTTGCAAAACGGGTGGCGCGAGCGATGTAAACTATTTACAAACTGTTGCCATAAATCTTCCTAGAATAAACTTTTGATGCCACCAAACAATTCATTGAATAGCACAAATACTTCCGCTATGAATCAAATATCAAAGGCTCTTGCATAAGGATAACCGAGTTTCAAATTTCTTCGAGTTACTTTACTAAATAAGTGAGAATTTTACATAAAATAATATATTCAAGACCGTTTTCATAATAGATCTAGACTTTCAGTTGAAGGCACTTTAAGAATACAAAAACAAAATATTTTAAATTTTAAGAAAAATTACATACATACATATCACCCTCTATTTATTTCCTTATTCAACTCTTATTCCATCTTTTTTCCAATTGTTCTTAAGCTAAGTTTCCACATGAAAGGATTACTGGCGCCAGTCGATTGGTGCCAGTTTAGTTGCATATGGAAACATCGAAAATCTGCTGGCGCCAGTAAATTGTCGCCAATAATCAATGCGCCAGTAAAGTTCATCACAGTTGTGCTTTTTGGCGCCAGTAGTAGTGTTCGTAAACAGAAAGTATACGTGTTGATACAAAAGTTGTGCCGTAAAAGTGCCAAAAGCATCAAAAAAATGAACGACTGAAAAAATAACACAGTTCTTGGAGGCGTATGAGCAATATCCATGTCTTTGGTATCATAAAATTCCAGCATACAAAGACAGAAAACAAAAATATGAAGCATTAAGTTTCCGTTTCTTTTTTGTCAATAATTTGTGAAGCTCCAAGGCACAAATTTGTATAAGCACGTTTATACCTGCACGCAGTACATCAATTGACGCCATTTTTATTATTAACGCCAATTCATAATTTGTTCTTTATGTGGAAACAACTGCTGGTGCCAGTAATTATGGCACCTCTAAACTGGCACGTTGTTGGCACCAATAATCCTTGCATGTGGAAACTTAGCTTTAGAAAAGAATTTTTCCGCAACTCTGCAAAATATTGTTCAACAGCTTCTTTAAGTGTTTCATTAGATGCTAAAGGCTTATACTCGATAAGCAACATTCCTTCAACATCCCGGAAAATTGTTGCCATCAGTTCCTTTTTCTAGAAAATTGGTTTTGCCCTTTTTGGTGGTGGAGAGCTTTATAAACCCACTTCATGGATTCATGTTTAATGGGAGGGTCCTAGTGATATACCCAAATGTTATTACCGGTGAAAATCGAGAAAGAAAATTTCTATCCCTTTCCAACTCCCAAAATTTTCTTGAGAATTTTTTTTCTGACCAGGTTTTGCTCAGATGTTGGGAATCCACCATGCAGACACCTTCTTCATACAAAAATAATCATGCAAAATTATCAGGACACTTGTTTCGGATATACAGACTTCATCGGCAATAACAGAGATCTTTATATGTGGATCTTGCCGCACCAAATTCTCGACTTTTCGCATCATTTCTTTAGTTCGAGCTTCCATGGGTCGTCCGAACCTTGGGATATCGTTAATAGATTCTCTACTACATCGGATGAGTTTGGACCAACATTTTATTTGAAAATAAAATCGTTCATATTCCCCATACATAGCAACTATAAGTTTTGGGCAATGACCTTTTGTCAGGGGCTTTATGACACTGCGATATTAGATAATTAGCAGATGTATTGAAATGATTTGACCAAACTTTTTCACCGACCTAAAATAAGTGTATATTATCAACATTAATTTTAATAATTAAAATTAAAATCTTTTAAACAATTTTTTTTTTCAGAAAAAAATTCAACATGAATTTATTTTTTGCTCCAAATAATATCGTTTAAATTATTTAATATGTTAAGTAATTATGTATATTCGAATTTGTAGAACAAAATTTGGAACCATTTTGAAATAGAATCAACTTTAATAAAATCCTTTCGCAATCCGTGTAAAAATTGTTACCCAAAAGCGTAAATTCATTAATTTACACGGTGAGGTGTAATATTCAGTAAAAATAAACGTGAAAACGTAATTATAGCGAGCAACGTGAGCGTTCAGGGATTTCTATAATTCAATGTCCAGCGTGCAAAAGCGGGCAAATTTCCCTTTGGACAAAATCGATGGGCTTGCGGCCTCTCCGAGGGGAAATTCACGGTCGGCGAGAACATGTCTGCGGAAGACTTTCTGCAGGCGGTAACAACGAAGTCGTGTAGTCTCTGAATAGTCATATGGACCGATGTGGAATTGGTTTCTGTATAAATTAGTCCCGGTCCGCAGAATTATTTTCGCCGGTGCAAAGCCCCGCAGAAAAATTAATTTTGCTAATTTGAAAAACATGCACCCGACTTAGAGCAAATTTTTCTACGCTGAATTAATTTCAAACTAACGTAAATTTACATTTTAATGACTTCTATGTATCACAGGAGAATTATAAAAGGACCGGATTTATTTCCACGCAAAATCTTCTGCATTACGACCTCGCCGGAGTTCTTATAAAACTCCTCTGAAATTGCTTTCTCCGAAGATAAACATCTATTAATATTCTCATTCCTCATCAATATACATGCTTTTTTCCCCTTTGTGTTTCAAAGAAGCACGACAACGACTACCAATTTTTAAACGAACTTTTTAAAATACAAACGATTTTTTACAAGCAAAAAATTCCTAGATACTTATTCATACAAACATATTCAATAAAAATATCTCTATTAATTATATCATATTTTTCACAATTACAAAATACATTACTTGTTGTTTGAAGCAGTAAATAAAATAAACTACAAAATCGATAAAAAATAAAAGAGCTGTCAATAAATAAAGATAAAACAAGAAAAAATAAAAAGTTACTTAATTACAGTTTTTTCCAACAACTGTTGTACCGTCACGAGATTTTCTACTTTATATGGTTTCCTTTTTATCTCGTTTTATCAATTGTCATGTTAGAATTTATTCATCCTCGACATCTCCTCAGTCTTTGCTTCAAAGATTTCTTACCACCGAGAAAAATATCTATCAAGCAGGAACTCACATTTTTATAAATTGCTAAGAAGAAGTAATGGAGAAAGAATTGTTTCATTGGAAGTCTGCAAGAATTGAACCTGAGTAGCTGCCTTTCATATAATATTACTTATTCGTTTCTTTTGCCCATTTTAATTTTGCTAAGTAACTATTGCAATGTAAAGCCCAAATATAAGAACATGTTTCCAGAGACTTGGCTGCAAGCTATTATTAGCTTTATAGATGTTAAGTTACTCGCTTACGATCCAGCCTCTTCCATCAATTATCCTTGTACTTCTGTACAAATTTGTACCACAGTATAAAGATTACACAGTAGCGCGACTCTCATGAAAATATTCAGTTCGCGTATAACATCCCGCGCAAGGTCTGAGTCACAATCTCGGGATGCAGAGCTCATTCATTCACGGCTCTGGTACCGAATGGATCTTTATAATTATGTTAATACACATTATTTATTATTTATTATTATTTTTGTTTTTTTTTTACCACGTCCACTAAACACTACAATCCGGCCCTGGTGTGTGGGCACGTGTAAATTTACAATTTACAACAAAATCGCTCACGTGTAAAGCAGAACAAACAGTTCGACACGCCCCTTTAATCTACTCGAGGTCAATGAAAATCCAGTAAAGAGATCAAAGTGCCGACAAGCGAGTTGCGCTACTGTATTCTTTATACTGTGTTTGTACTTTAATAAAAGGAGAAAGGGGAACAATAATTCTAAACATGGAAAAAACGGAAATTTTTAACATTCACTGCGATCTGTAATTTTCTGAAATATTGTTGCTTTGCTTCTTTGAATTCTACAACCAAATGAATATTTTGACATTAAAAATCTAAACTGAACAAGAGAATATAAAAATTAAAACTGAAAACGGATGTTGTTATATGTACGTACCTCTGTTTACCAGAATCTTCGGTTTCTTAAAAATCAATATTCAAGAGCGACGCAAATATTTGTCAGCGTGTTTAGTGACGCCTACGTAAATTCTAATTTTGAACAAACTTATTATAATCTTCCACTTTGGGGCAGCACTAATTCATTTCGAAGCATGACGTTTATGCAATAAAACAGAGGGAACAGGATCCCCGTAGAGGATATGTGTTGCATTTGGGCCATAGATTTACAGCATTTAAGCACTGACTTTACCATTACGGCAATAATTAGTCATCAAACTCTATCGGATTTGCAAGCACCAATCATTTTACGATTGGGATTATGCGAGCAGATAGAATATCAACTGGAAATTACATCACCGTATCCACGTTACTATTGATTGTAAGTGCACCAACGGCCGTAAAACCGTACAGTCAACGCAGTTATTGTCGGTAAGTTACTGATACCATTTTAGGTCAAGCTCATCAGATTTACGAGAAATTATTATACTGAATTTTAGCCAAAGTATTTTTCGTTATACACATGCCCAAAACTACCAAAAAATAAAATCTACATATGTTTTAGATTTAAATTAAACATTCTCTATGATAAAGAAGTTAATACAACGCGTTATGCATTTACTAGGTTATCGTCGTTCAAAGAAGCGTTTCAGTAATTTCAGTGCGATTAAATGTCTCGATGTTCCAGGTTGGGCATTGTGAAAATATCCCCTTTCCTGCACGACAATGCAGGCAGGCACTTTGTACATTTATAGAACATGCCCGATCTTATCTGGGTACATTGTATTTGTTTTGAATCTGAAGTTAAATTCTGGCAGGAAATTAGATCGTCGTTTCGGGTCAGGAAAATTGTAATGAGGGTTTACGAGATGTTTATCAATGCCTATAACTTTAAGCCCGAATATTATCGTTGCAGATTTCCGAGGCAAAAGTTCCAAAAAGGAATTATATTAATAAGTACGTTACTTATAATTTTGCCTTCTTCTTGTTTTCTATGCTACATGTGCCCATATCATTTTAGCGAATCCGTTTCTATGTATAAACCGTACGGATTTTTCCTTTTATTATTAAAAGATGAATGCGCGAAAATAGTCACACTGAAAACTTTCCACTAAGCAAATCAATGAAGTATGAAAACATTAATCTTATTTATTTTACGTTTGCATTTTATAGTAAGAATTAGAACAAGAAATACATTATTCTGAAGGTATGTTACGTAAGTTTTCACAAGCTCGTATTTGACGTCAAAAACCATTTATGTACGTTGGAAATTATATTAGTTTCACAGTATTTTTATTCAATTTTTTTTCGAAATCGACCAACGCTATTCGATTAGTCATGTTTCTGACGCGTTCATTTTCTTTTGAAGTGTAATTATTATAATTAACATTATTATCCTGGTACTTAAGTAACAGGTTGCGACAAAAACGGCTCAATAAAGCATGTTGATAAAAAGGCAGAAGACATTTTTTCACGTAAATTTGTACTGTCCTTTATACTACAAAACCTACCGGACCATAAACTTTTTGGAAACTTAACCCCTTTTTTGTCTTATAATTTTGCATGATCTGGGTTTATGATTTGATCATTGTGACCCAACTCGCAATTTTAATTTTCGAACTTCGTTTAAGTCATTATCACATCCCACGAAAAGACATTTAAGTTTTCTGAGAACAACCTTCCTCTATGAGTAATGATTATTATAAATACTCTGTGCACCTAAGTACTTGAAGCTGTCCTCATCTTCAAAGTGATATGCTTTTAATTCTTCCTATTGTAAAGTTTCTTTTTGTTATTTCAGGTGTTGTTTCTCTTTTAACATTTTTTGTGATCTGGTTAAGCCCTTCATCATCTTATACCTTCCTACAATTATCAGAAGTAAATTGGGACATCAATTTCACTCTAAAACGTTTTTAAATTGTTGTAGCATTTCTTTGACTTCTGACGTTAACCTTTCTTGTCCTTAAATTACACTTTCAAATCAATTTCTTTTAATTGAATTTAGTTTATATTTTGCATCTATTTACTAAACATAATTTCCCCAATGAGGTAGAAAAAGTGATGCATTTTACCGCGTTATCTTCATGAAAGAAGGAACTGACTATTTTCTAGTATGTGTAAGTATTTTTTTCGAATATTGTGTAATCATTTATAAAATTATGAATCATGGCCAAAAGGTAAAATAGAAGAATTTTCTGTACTGGAGAATATTAAAATGTTGAGAAAAAACATTTTGTGGTCGTATCATATACTTTTTTCATAGGTTCTTTAAAACTAAATAAAAATAAGTTATTCATGTTTGATTTAGGTAAGTCTAGAATTCGATTATTACTACAATTTTTTTTATTATTTATTTTGCGGTTTATGTAAATAAAGTATAAGTTGCTTAAAATGATATTATGACAACTTTTACAGAATGGGCCCAAAAAGCTCCATTTTGTCAACTGTTTCCACTTGTCCAAATATGAGTTACGGAGAGTTAAAGAAAAATTTTATTACATTTATTCCAAAAACATTAAAAATGTAAAAGTCGAAAACCAAGAGATACTTGATTTCTCTCTAACAAAATCGAATATTTTAAGTTGCCGTACCACAAACAAAATGAAATTAGAAAATTAAATTATTATCTTTAACCTAGAAAAGAAACAAAAACTTTGAAAGTATAAGAAAACCTTGATTCCTGGAGAAATATAACACTAGGTAACAAATTTTTGGTTATGGAGTTTTTTTCATTATTAGGTGGAGTAGGCTTTTATACTGATTGATTTGTTGCTGCGTTCGAAAATTATACGTCGGATGTATCTGGAGCGTATGATCTCATCTTTCTCACTCACGATTTTCAATCTATTTTGTATCTCGCTTATCCATTTAAAGAAATCTTGTATTTATATTATTTCCATGACAACAGGCGATCTTTTCACACTCTACTTAAATGTGGGATGTAAAAGATCGCCTGTTGTCATGGAAATATTATAAACACAAGATTTTTTTAAACGCATGAGCGTGATACAAAATAGGTTAAAAATCGTGATTGAGAAAGATGAGATCAAACGCTCCAGATGCATCCGATGAATAATTTGCGAACGCAACTTGTATCGTTCAAATCTCAAAGCTGTCATGTTTATTTATCAGCGACTGTTTTTGGACGTGTGTATTATTTTGCGTTGATTTATTGTGAAAAATGTCAACAAAAAGACAGTGTAAGTTATCTCCTGATTGTTTTTGTTATGTGTGTGGACGATACGTCAACCCTAAACAAGTTAAACATAACATTAACTATGAAACAATATTTTGGAAAGCCCACGAAGCTTATTCTGGGATATCAATTTGTCACCAAGATAAGTGGTGGGCTCCGCATGTTTGTTGTGGCATCTATCGTTCAGCTCTCGAAGGTTGGTACCGTGGAAATAAAAGAAAATTGCCGTTTCAAGTTCCAAAAATATAGAGAGAACCCATGGACCATTTAACAGATTGTTATTTTTATTTAACGGATCTCGGAAAGTATAAAGGAATTCCCAACAAGAATATACATACATATCCCAATATACCATCTTCTAGTGCTCCCATTGTATCCAATCCGTCGCTTCCCATTCCTAGTCCTCATTCAAACGAATCAGACTTTGAAAATGTTCATTCTGAACATGAACACGATGAAGATTGGTTGGCAATATTTAATTATTTAAAAATGCTGTATTTTACTTATACGAATAGAAAACCAGAAAAATCTTTACACTTGCAATTGCTACGTTGTATACTCTCATAATATCAAAAAAATATGCAATAACCAAAAAGTCACCCAAAATTTGTTACCTAGTGTAATTAATATCTATAATTACAATTGAAAAAATAACATGAAATAAATAGTGTATAACTACATACCGATTATTTCACTAAAACTCGAAAAACAATAGAGATAAGACTGACTATATTATACTGCTCAAGAAATGAAAGTATAATAGTTTTTTGTTGACGTATTTTCATTAAGATCAAAATTTTTTAAGTAACACTTGGCATGTCTAAAAATCTATTGCTTGTTTAATTTGCACTTTACTTGTACAAAAGTCAATTTACTTTTAGTCAAGTTAAAATTTAAAAATGTTTCAGCCGTGTCAAATGTAGGTCAACAAGCAAGAATGATTACTTTTATTTTTTTAAACAGAGTATAAGATACAAGTAAAAAATAAAAAAAAAAAAGAAACGTTCGCTTGATCACTAGACCATGACTACTTTACTGTACATTCTAGACACAAGATTCATATAAAAATCAAAATATTTAAGACAAGAGTACACAAAATATAGGCGTATGGTTTCAACTTAAAATGAAACATGTGGTAGGATGCACCTATGAAATAAATAACTCTGAGAATAATTGTGCGTACAGCTTCGCCTTCAATAATCAATTTACGGCGATCGTCACCTTAGATTTTAATTTTTAATAATTAAATGAAATCATGTCGACACTCTGTAATTTGTCACCGCAACCTGGCAGTACTTGTAAGGACAACAAACCAGGTAAACATGAACTTTCGCACTTAGCAGAACGTAAACAGAATGAGTTATTTTTAGCTTCAATGTTAGACTCAACAACTAAAATAAAAAAATTATTATAACGTAAATGATTTGAACCGTAATGCCAGGAAAAATATTATTGAAAAATTTTTGTCTTATACATGATCATAATACACTATGTATTATGTACTATCGCGGCCTTAAAATTTCGCACGGTTCAATTTTCCGCTGTAAATATGCCTTTCTTCAATGGCTTGTCAAAAATAATAATTTTAGACGTCAGATTTCAAATGTAATGCTAAAGTTGTAGCCGCGCAATGCCAAAATTGTAGCCGCGCAATGCCAAATCACGTGCTTTCTGAAGGAGAGAACGGTTTTGCAATCGTAAAATGAGAACATGGTTGGTCGCTACTTTTATTCTGTAATTTCAGTTCTAATACTTTACTATCTTTCTGTTCTTAAATATAACCAAACAATCTGACTTTTGGTTAAATGTCTTTAGTATCAAAATTGAGGAAAGAGCTTGTTCTACAAAACCATAATTTAGAGAAATTCTGGTTACTTGATAAAAAAATCGTGCGAAATTTGAAGGCCTCCTATTAATTTTAATAAGGCCATCCTTAATTTGTAATACAAGAAACTAATTAGGCAAAGCTGATATTTTGGTAGTACGATATTATAATTTAAAGGAAAATTTCGCTTTTCTCTAATACTAAAATATCCGTTAGGCAAGCTCGTATTCGTTTCTAAATTGCGTTTGTTAAAGTGCGTGCTCCGGGCGTTGATAAAACTCTTATCTGTAGTAAGCCTTGCTAACTAATTACATTGTTTCTGATAACTGATAAAATTAACTTATCCGAAACGAGTGTATAGTCTTCGTTTACATATGTTAACTCGTCTGAGCGTTCCGTTCTCCAAATGTTTGCGTTCCGCTTATTCCGCTTCCGGTTTTAATTAAAGCAACTTGTTTTCTTTCTATACATCCACTCGCAATTTTCGGCATCATTTTCCGTCAATAAATCACCGTCACTAATGCAATCATAACAATAAAAAGCGTCTTATTAACTTCGAGCTCGTTTACTCTGGAATTTGAAACGGTAATGAAGTTCAAAAACTTTTATCGCGGGGATGTTTAAAATTTATCTCCAGAAAAAGCTCCGAACAATACAAGTTTTCATCAAGTTTTAATTTGCAAAATTTAATTCAGTTTCTTATTGCCTAACTATAGTGTCGAACACTAATTTGTTTGTAATTTTATTAAAATTTAATCACCCACAGAAAAATAAACCGGAAAATTATAAAAGTTTTTTTTTTGACTTTTAGATTGATTGTAAAAGCTGTCAACAATTTGCAGCTTGTAAATATTTTAAACTATTTGTGAAATGAAATACAAGCAAATACAATTATATTTTGTTGATAATCTCCTCCATCATGTGTTAATTAAAATTTTAATTTTTCATTGAAAATGTACTGACCGTTCGCGTTCGGGGATCATTTCGAATGGTAAAAATTTACGCTATTTATAATTCAAACGTTATATTTGTTGACGTGATGGTATTAATACTTTTCACAAAATGCCGCATTAATACATTAAATTCATATTTTATTGTGGCAATAAATTAGTTCGCACTCGAAAAGCTTTTATAGATCACGCGAAATAAAAGCGATTCTCACATAGTTCGTCCGCCGTAAAATCGTGTTTGCACTTATTACTCCCTGAAATTCCCGGCACTAAATCTAAAATTAGAAATAATGAGTCCCTCAATCGCCCTTTCACTGCAGAAATTACCTGTCCAAAACAGAATCCAGTAATCAAAATCACGACTTCCATGTTTGAGCACTTCTTATAAGTTTAGAAATAAATTGAACTTTTACGTGAAAGCTCCGCAGATCATATGTATGTATGTAAACTAGTTTTCTATTAAGTTAACTTTTCGTACATGTGGAAAGTCCCTTGAAATCGGGAAATACCATGAATGGAATTCATTATTAGTTTGAAATGTGTTTTTAAAGAGTTTCAGTGCACTGATTTATACAGGGTGTCCCAGAAATGCATATAAAACTTCAGGTATCTCTTTTCTACATTCCATAAGGGTCTCAGGGTTTGACAGTTTCAGCGAACGACATAAAATACGAGGCCAAAAAAATTGGTAAACTTGACAACGTTGCTTATGTATGCAGTTAATTCGATTTACAGAAGGGCTTCAGACTAAATAAATTTCAAGTATGTAGTTGCAAAATGCAACGCCTTAAGTAAATATTTATTTTACTGTTCCCTGCGCTGCTGTTTTTAACAATAACCCAAAAAGCAATCGTAGGTGGGTGAAATGAGTTTTAATTATTTTCTGTTAATTATAAAGACTTCCTTACTGATTTAATAACATTTTCCATTTTCAGCCATTTACTTCGCAGTTTTCTGTTAAAAGTGCTCTATTTGGTGGGTTCGTACAAGAAAAGTACACTACCCTGGGAACCGTTTTTTGCGGTTTTAGAATGAGGAAATATAGAGGAATAGGTTTACCTGAAGCTTTATATGCATTTCTGGGACACGTGGTAGATATATTAATCAATAATAATCTTTTCAAATTCTTTGCTATACTTATTTTAAATAAAAAATCGTAATTTTATGTATCACAAATTATGAAACATCGAAGTTAACATTTCAAATTCATTCAAAGTTTCTCACAAACAAATAATAATCATTAGGACAGAGACGTGCGTTAGAATATTCAAAATTTACACCAACATTAAACTGGACGATGCTCTCACTCATCGTTCTATGTATGTATATACATACATACATGCGAAGCGTTTACAATATTTGCAGTATAATTTCTGCTCTTCGGTTACAGTAATGACACGATCGGTCAGCAGCAATGTTTCATCATATATTCATGACTTTCGGTAATCAGTTTGAGCTGCACAAACACGTCCTTCGGAGCCATGGGAAATAAGCTGGAGCTTTTGCAAATATTGAATTGGAGCAAGTAAAGATCGCCAGACGCGCAGCTTTTATGTACTCGGCAGGCCGCCGAAAGAGATGTATGACAATTAAAAAAAAAACGCTATTTGCAGGTCCGTAACACAATAAAACAGAAACGAAAAGGAATCGAAATGAACGCGAGTTTCTGAGAGATCATTGTTCCGGAAGTTACTGTTGGTTTTGATACAGCGAAGAAATTCTTCTTGTTTAATGACGATAATGATAGATCTAATGTATCATTTTCTATTCATTCAGAAATGCTTTATTATTTAAGAAAGGATATAGCACACAATGATTTTTCTTAGGTCCTGCAAAAAGATTGCATTTAATTAAATGCAATCCTTTTGCTACTCTACTCAAATTTCTCCTGCTTTATGAAACTACAATTAGGTATCTATAAAACGATGTTTTAATATATGGAGCCAAATCCTGGATCTGATAGATAGTGAAATAGATAGGTAACAGTGCCTGATATGGATTTTAAAAAAGATTAAGTAATAGAAGTATCTGAGTGATACAGAGGGATTAATCACTGAAACAAATAATCTAACAAAAGACAAGAAAAGCAAAACTTGCAAATGGTAAAGAGAAAGATAAGAGGAAGAGGGGACCTTGCGATGAACATGTGTTAAAGATACTACATTATATTATACTACATGCAGTGACATAAAGAAACGAAAAGACTGTCAAAAGAAGTCCAAATTTAATTCAAAATTCTCTATACTGAAAGCTAGATTTTGACAAAGACAAACTCGTAACATTAACCTGATTCATTATTATACTCCATAACATTTCCATTTTGTTGACATATATATATTCAATGAATTATCTGAGTAATACTATGTTTATTATTATAAATTTGAAATATCATGTCGATTAATAACGAATATTCTGTTTATGTTTGAGTTTTAATATGTGCAAACTTTATTTATAGTTTTCATCTGAAATGGCTTGCTTTTGTTATTCCTTTACATGCTTCCATTTCAAACAAGCAATTGTATTAGCGATATTCATTTAAAAAGTGTCCAACAAGGACGCTGAATATTTATGTGGCACTTCCTTACAACACGTCGTGCAAACAATTTTGCTAAAGAGATTGGCCCGAGTAACTGTTGCAATTCAATTACACTGAACTGCAGGAGAGCACTAGTGCCGAGCGTATAGAAGTATACTAGAATACAGATAATCTGAGTGGAGGGTGTCTGCTCTTTTATGAATTTTGCGGTCTATCGAAATCACGGCGCCGTTAACAAAAATAAAATCTACTGCTTACGAAATTCGAAGTAAATTGAATTTGGTAAATGTTACGAAGCCAAACCTGGTCAAGGTAAAAATGTCGAACGCTTATAAATTTCTGACGTTACTACTGCAAGTTGTTGATTAATGAAGGACGCATGGTGATTAGCAAAAACTAGTCATGACAGAAAACATTCGTGTCTGAGTTATAGTTACGAGTACAGCACATATTTATTCATGCCAATAGTATGATAGGAATTTTGTGCAGTATATTATTTAGTATAATTCAAAGTAAGTCCAGTTTTTACGTTTCTAATCATTTTGCTTCTACATTAATATTATTTCATTCATTATAGAAGCAGTTAAAAAATTCACTATAATTTTATTAATGTTTTCAAAGATAAATATTAAGCGATCATTTCAAAATAATAATGCATATGAATGAAAATTTAACATGTATAAAACCACCATCTTCTTAGAGCCCTATTTATATTTTCTCCTGTTCGAAATGATCTGTTTTATATCCTGACAAATCTCTCCCTCGCATAAAAAACCAAAAATAAATAAGCTGTTATATCAGATATTCAGACTTACAGTGCCCAATATTTTATGAATTATTATTTTTATTCCGTGTTCGGAAAAAAGGAGATATACGCCGTCATAACACCCTTCCATTAGTAAGCATAGCCCTCATACAAATCACACACTTTTCACGGGATGTATTTCCATGGAAAATAAAAGCACCCTTTTGTTGAATAAAGTAATATCCTTGCGTCCTTTGTAAGGATTTAGTAAAGCTGAATTACATTTGGACTTCATTCATTATCGGATAGTAATTATCAACTAAAAATAAATTAGTATTAGCTTCAAAGGTTTGAAAGCAGAATCAATGCATTCCATTACGCTGCGTTGGTAACAAAACACGTATGGGGTACGTACGTAGTTAGAAAAAGAACCAAATTTGTTAGACAATAGTAGACCAATAAAATAATTCTTAGGAGTTTTCATTTTGTAAAGCGATAAAGTTTCATTAGTAGTATCGCAGAAATTTTACATGCAAAACCGCCCCCATTGTTAACTTAAACCGACGAGTTTTATTTAAAATTACACAGTGCAGTAGCCATCCTATTTACATAAACTAATTTTATTCTTTTCGTTCCAGTACACGGTTACAATTTTACAAGGGAAAGCTGCGATGGAGACGTCTCGAAAATCTTGCAAAAGCAACTAACGTTTAATGCACGAGAGGCGGTCGTCCTGGAGGACAAACTTAATTATTATTTATATACGAAAAGTAATCCACAAGGACTGTTATTAACGAAAGGTTTTGATTTAGTGGAAGTGAATATGCAATTAGAAACAAAAATTATTGTATTCGGATGGTTAGAAGGACATAATAGACCTTGGATCCCAAATATGAAGGATGCCTACCTCAACAGAGATTATTACAATATTATAGTATTTGGATATGATTATTATTCAGACGTGCCATATAATTACGCAGTTTCTGTGGCTGAAAGCTTAGGACACCACCTCGGCAACTTCATAATAAACTTGAACTTAAATTTGAAGAAAACACATCTAATAGGTCATTCACTCGGTAATAACAAAGACTTAATTTCGTTTTGAATTTCATTTGGGTATAATCATAACATTTACGCAGTTTTCTTCGCCAGTAACTAAGGGGTGAATTTAAATTTCAAGACGACTCATTTAGGTTTCATTCCCGGCAATAACAAAGATTTAATCACGCTAATTTCGTTCTGAATTTCATGTGTTGCTTTATCGAGTTGAAATTTAGCTAATTGCCCATACGTTCTGCCCAAAATGTAATCTAGCGCCCATTCGCAGAGTGACAATAAAATCGCCCCCAGATAACGTAAAAACGGATAAAACAGACATTCTTTAAATTACACCGCCATATCCAGTCAATCAAATAACGCGTACAATTGGGGCGATGTCCTCTGACCGTTTCGTTTTTCGCCCTGGCACTTTGAAGGTATTTAAATCGAGAATTACCACCGGCTTCGCAATATTTTACACGACAATGGAACGGAGTATGTGTCACATAATTGGACGCCCTTGTTTTGTGTTACACGATTTTAGAATTATATGACTAATTCGAGTTTTTTTTTAAACGAGTGATTTCGGTGCCCCTTTAAATACTTTTAGTATTCCGAGTACTTTCACAACGAACTAGACAAAGAAATTAACTAAATATGATAGCACGTAATGACAGTTTAATGAACTTACACATGCATACATTTAATCACTGGAAAGAATGGAAACTGACACAGTTATATGTCTTTAAGTATTTAATTTTCAAAGTTACAAAAGATTTAGTACAAATATTTTATTTATTTATTTTGTCAATGTCTTAAAAATAATTTAACTATGCTCTATTGAAACCTGAAGTCATTATTTAAATCCTTTTAAAATATCTAAATACAGTAAAACCTCTCTTAATCAGACCCCCATCCACGCCCATCGCACGGTGAGAAGCAAACTATCCGCCTAATAGAGGGTTTATAGTAGTTTATGTATCAAGTACGCAAAATAAGGTTTTAGGGGACGAATCGTAATTAAGGACGAGGCGACGAAGGAGCCGAGTCCTTAATGAGTTGAGTCCCCTAAAACCATTTTGTGTACGTGGTACATACAATATTTTTTGGTACACGCTCGCCAAATCACCAACATTAATGTTAAATGGCTGGAATTTCGAATTAGCAAGTCTAAATTGTCCCTCTCATCAGATATGGCAATGATCGGTAATCATAGCAACGAGTTGAATTTTATACTTAGTTACTTGATTTATTTCATTGAAATTTGCTCAAAAAAATCCGCTAAAGTGTTGCCATGGCAGCTTTAAGTACTAGGTCGCTAAAATTTTTTAGCTGATTCTAAGTGTTGCTATGACGATTGAGGTTGCTAAAGATACGTTTTTCGTTCTGAAAAGCGACCATTTTGCGCAGCGTGTACCAAGGAAAAATTAAAGTTACCTAACAAATTAAATGTTAAATAATTTTATTTACATATTTTGCGTAAAGGACATTAATGATAATTTGGAAAAACAGTTTGGGGAATTAAAAACTGTCCGTTTAAGAAAAGTGTCTTCCTAAAAAATTATAAAATTAAAACTTTCATAGCCAATGAAAAATGATTTTTTTAAATTATTTTTCTTAGATACAAAATTTAATTCTCTACAACTTACCGTAGAAAGTAAGGTCTGTCAATTTTTCAACACCCTGCATAATGAAAGTATTTTAATATGCAATAACTAAATGAAATTAATCTCGGTTCATGCAGACCAAAAAATTTTAAACAAAAAACGAGCAGTAAAAAGATTAATTTATTAGAATATTAATAAACAATATTAACGAAGCTTAAAATGAATCACCCTCATTTAGGTGGTATTCGAGAGAGAAGAAAGGAATGTTTTATTTTTATAAATGTTTTCACATTATTACGACAACGTACAGTTACTTCAGATGCTTTATTAGTCCGTTCTGCCGGCGAATAATATTAATCTTTGTCTAATTTTTCTACTTTCACCTTTGGCGAAGTTTTCTCTCTTCGAACAATTAAACTCTTCTTATCTTCATCATTTTATTTATTTTTTGTTTAGCTAAGCATTCCCTAATACTCTTATAAAACTAATCTGTCTAATTCTACTACTTTCTTCTCTGGCAAAGTTATTATTAAAGCCTTCTTATTTTCAATAGACCTGCTACTATCTGTTGTCGGTTTAACTAAACACTCTCTAACATTCTAATTAATACAATTACATAATATCTGCTAACGTGTGGCTTGAAAACAATGCAATTACTAAGCTAAAAGCAATAGCATTAGAGACAGTAATTACCGTTTAATGACATGTAATCTAAAGCCATTTATTTTGAATTGACTTAATAACTTCGAATAGAATTAAATTTGTTCAATAAAAAATTATTATATCATAATTTACAAAAGTTTAAAAAAAAATCATCAAAAACGTTACAATTTATTATGAGAGATTAATTGATTACTTTTATTCTTTCACCTATGTATCATTAGGCTACAGATTAAACAGTGCAAACATAAAAAGGCTTAAAAAATATGAATTTACTTCAAATGAAAACAGATGTTTAAATTGTTATCCGCCGGCGTCAGTAAATTTGATTTGTTATTAATTTCCATTCATTTTTTTTTCTAGCCCTTGTTGAAGACTAGGGCCCAGTTTCATAAAACGTAGTTAACCACTCGATCAAGTTAATTGTTTGATTAAGCAATATCTTGATATTGATGGTCTAGCTCGTGTATTTTTTGCTTTCTCTTTATAATTTGTAATTCCTTCTTCGTGCCTTCCATTACTGTCTCTCTCCATTTCCTTCTTGGTCTACTCTCTTCTTTTTACCTTGTGATAGTTTTCAGGCTCTTTTTTACCATCCTTGAATTGTCCATGTTTTCGAGGTGCCCCAGTCACTGTAAACGCCTTGATGTTACCACTTCTTGAACAGTTACTTTGTTATAAAGATGGTACTTTTTGGCTTGTCTTCTTGCCTCAACAAATTCTCCGCAGCATTTTCTTCTCTCATGTTTCGATGTTACCTTGTAGCTTTTTTTATTCTTCGTCCAAGTCTTACAGCAATACCAGTAATGTTGGCCCTCATCTTGTCTTGTGTTAAGCCTATTTACATGAAATGCACTACGAGAAAATAGTACAAAAAATGTTTTGAAATTATTATTTCCATGTTTACATGTTCTATTTCCGTACTATTTTGGTAACATAATTTATTTTTCTGTTTTACACTATCCTAAAACTTAAAATAGTTTTTCTAGTATCATTTTCTGTAATAACATAAGACAGGCCTTACATGATAAAGCCTTAAATTTTAACACTTTTTGTGCAACAATCCTGCTCATCTGTTGGCTTTCGTCATTCTTGGATTTATTCTTGCTTCTTCATCTCATGTATTATTTATCAAATGCACAGATCTATGCAGCTATTCGTCTCTTTGAAACTTGTTCAGAAACCTATTCTCTCTATTGGAATCTCTATGCTTTCTAGTACGTCAGAGTGTTTGTATTTTAGTCACAAGTATTGGCCCTTTTGTTGATTTTACTTTTATATGTAACTACTCGTTTGCTGTAGTTACTTAGTGTTCTATTATCCTTCCTAGTCATTTCTTACATCTTATTAACAGCACCAAATCATGTGAATTTTGTTTAGTAGTATGCTTTTTCTATTAATTTTTTCTTCTGATGACTTCCTCTAAAGCCAGGTTAAACAGTGTTATAGATAATCCCTCATTTAAATTCGTTTCGTTTTTTGAACTTCAACATTTATCTTATCCTAATTTTTAAATAGAATTAAGTTTCTTGAGTGGAAAATAGGTAATTGCTTAGTCAAATTGAAAATTACCATAGTGAGCTTTATTGTTGAAGAAATGGTTGTAATATATTTGTGATTGTAGTATATCTGTGTTGTGTAAGTCACAAATTAAGACGACATAAACATCTACACCTGACAAATTGTGTAGATAAATAAAATTAGATGAAACACCTTGACAGTTTAACACTCTGATATGTAAGTATAGTCTCACTAATTAGCTAATCAACAAACACGTTCAGAAGTGTGAAAAAATGTTGACTAGGTACTCAACAGAATGAAACGATTGCGTACATTCACGTCAACTTTTGACTGACTGATGCTCGTTCTCATAGTACTTCCTTGAGACTTTCTTCAACAAGGGCAGCTGTCTAACAACAATACACCTCTAAAGGGAGCCTTATTGAAGGAAGCCTCAAGGAAGTACTATGAATACGGGAAAGAGGATGATACTTTTTTTATATACATCAATCAATTATATTCAATTACTTGAAACTGTAAATCATCATTATTGTAAAAACTACTCGATGGAGTTCATTGGTAAAACTCATCTAAGCAAATAAATTTTGAAGTTCCAGTAAGTTCCATCTTCACTTTATACTTTTTTGTTATTTTTGTACTAAAGTATGTGTTGCTCCAGGAGCACAGATTTCAGGTTTCGCCGGTAAATACATTCTCAAGCAAACAGGGGTAACTGTAGCGCGTATAAGCGGCTTGGACGCTGCTGGACCGCTTTTCAATTCCAATCCACCCCATCTACGATTAGACAAGATAGACGCAGATTTCGTAGATGCGATCCACACCAACGGATATGCCTTCGGATACAAGACAAACTTCGCTCATGCAGACTTCTATGTAAACGGCGGAATTTTCCAGCCGGGTTGCAAGTCTGCCCTTGAGGTGCTTCTTGAAGAAATAACTTGCGAATCAGTAAATCGATTATGTAAGTCTGCAAACGTCCAATTTTCCGTTAGGGTTTAGCTGTGTTGTAGTGTTTTGCAGTCACATTCGGAGTATTGGACTTTGGATTGAAAGCGTATCGTCAACTAATTTTTTTGCCAGGGATATTAAAACTGGTGATCAAATTATCATGGGCGAGGATTGTCCTACCACTGCTTCGGGAGCTTATAATATAAATACAAATGCTAAATCACCATATTCAAGAGGACTGACTTCAAGTTAATAATCTTACATCCAGTTTAGATGAAGTTAATTAAGTTCAATTTGTAAATTGAAAGGTTAATGTTAAAATTAGAATCTCAATGGAACAAAAACTGATTTTTCCCCCAAAGAAAAAATAACAGCAATTCAGAAAACCACTTCGACAAACGCCTGGCGGCAAAGTAAATTTAATCGCCAAATAGAACGCACAATATTGTGACACGTACATACTTCGAAGCGGAGAATACAAGTCAGTCCATTTATCCGTCAAATTAGATTCAGCCATTCCCGCGCAAATTCGTTTATCAGAAAAGAAACAGAATTACCTTCTATAATTATCAGTTTACTTTTTACTTTGTTTTTTCTACTTCAATATGATCGACTGTAACATTTAAATTCCTTTTCATCGTATTTAAAAACTGCCGTCCTTGATAACTTTGTTTAATTTAGAACGTACATACAACAGCAAAACTAGATTGCTAAAAAGTGTTCTTATTGATATTCTAGCTGTACAATCAAATTGTTTAAGATTCAAATGTATTTTCTCATTTATAGTTTCTTGGATAACTAAAAGAACAAGTCGACTTATCTTTAAGTAAACCTTCCAGTGATTTAATACTAATAAGTCTGCTACTTTTATCAGCTAAGATTTCTTCCCTATAAATAAAAGCAATGTACTTTATAGTTAGAAAAAGTCGGGACAAAATGAAAGAGCCGTCTAAGAGAAACGTTGGTTGTACTGGTTGTACGTTGTGCAGAGTCCGACGAAGCTGGTCGTGGTTATTGGATTGGAAACTGCCCTGCACCTCTTTTACAGTACACTTGTCACGTGATCTAGCACATCCATGTTCGAATCGCGCTTCCTCTGCCTCAACCTGATAATATATCGGAACGTATTTAACCTTATTCTTAAAGGATAATTTAACTTTTTATAGTCAAACGTGCAACACGACATTTAAGCTGCCCGTCGTTTTGTTGAATAAACCATGAAATGAATATTGTCACGAAGAGATAAGAGAACGAATGGCGGAATTTTACATTAGGACGTCTTTTGTTATTTTCATTATTATTAGCTATTGCGCACGATTTAGAAAATAATTCTTATTGATTTAAAGAATTTGTTATTTGTGAAAACGTGAAAGGCCAGTTGAATTTATTGTCTAAACCCTAATGCGGTACAGTGGTTCGAACTTAAGCTGTCAGCTTTGAGTTCGTCGTCGTCAAACGTTGGCCGGCTCGTTTAACTGTTTCCGCGTCCTCACCCTTTAATCCGCCCCTAAACCGTTGACAGCTCGGCCTAATTAACCCAATATGATACTACACAGTGTTGTAAATTTTATCTCTTTCCCTCACAGTATAAATTCGGATGAACCTTAATTACATCGAGGGAGGTAAATTAATAAAACAGAAGTTGGAAAATGTAAGCATATTATTTAGGTTTTTCTTTTGCGGAGGGCTGCTTTCATGAGAATACAAAAGTTTCACCAGTGGTAATCGAATTCCGGTTTGTTATGTCTGCAGCTCTCGCAAATATAAATTAATCTCAAAAGCAAAGTAATTGCATAGTTAGAGATGACTAAGCTAAGATGAGTTTAAATTAAGACCACGTCCTATTTGTTTTTATTATTATAACAAATAGATGCAATAATATTTCTACTAATCTAAATTAAATATTTTTTTAGTTTTGGGTAGTTATTTTACTTGAGTTTACAAATTGTATTACACTAACCAACATCCAAATTCTTGTAATCTACAAAAAGTATATTTTCAAATTATATTACAGTCTTTTTCTTTTGGTTCTCCCCTTTTGTTAAATGTGCTTCCGAATTTGTCAAATGACTTTCCAATCTGCAGGCCTACTATACTTTGAACGGATTGGAAAGTCATTTGACAAATTAGGAAACACATTTGACAAAAGGGGAAAAGCAATAGAAAACGACTGTAATGTTCCAAAAACTAGGTAAAAATCTTGTTTACGATACCGGACTGATAATTTTACAGCCGATTTAAATCCCTTCATTTATCCAATCTTCTTCCACATAAGTCGTTCTTCGTGGAAATAGCTACCCATACATTAACGAGATTACTGACAGGCTTGGCCCGACATCGGGCATAAGCAGCTTGGAAAAGCCTGGCGTGCGCATAAAAAAAAACTTTGATCATACTGATCAATATGACCAAAGTGACCAGAACTTTTGTTCGGCCGTGTACGGCAGAATAACATTCGGCAGAACAATACGCTCATACTTCATTATTGTATTGCCGAATTCGGAAGAACTGCTTTCCTGACATATCCCTGTTTTGGTAACTTTATATTAAGTGTGCCAAAGAAGCGGCCTGTCAAATACTAGTATGATTAATTTATCGTAATCCATTATTTTAGTATATATTAGGATACATTTTCTAAGGAATCAAACATCCTACTAGAGAGTTTGGAATGATTCTGCCGAATACGTCTGAAAAAAAAAACAAATTTGTTTGATTTTGGTCGGTAGTCTGACGTGCTCGGCAGCATATGCCAATCCATTACGATCCTACTGGGACCGTATACATTTGTTAACACGAAGTTGTTTTTAAATCGATTTGGGATCACGGAGTCAATGTGACCGCCCTTTCACGCATTAATCAGCAGTATTATCGACAGGCAAATCCCTTCACAGTCAAAAACGCTCGGAAATACTGTCAATGTATGAGCACCTAATCTGATGTACTCAAATGATTGTATCCTAACATAATATCGCCTGACTTGTGACAAAGATTTGTTTGAAACAGTATCATGCTGGTAATTGATTTTTCTTTTCTCACTGATCCTTCAATTTTGTCAAGGTAGAGATCTAAATATCGCTATTAATTAATTAAACTCCGTCAAGATTGAGACTTCCCTCCTTCAGGACGCGATATCGAAAGTCTAGTTTGCAAGGGTTCTATCTAAAACCCGAACGACGATGACCAAGTACGGAAGGGTCAATTGCATAGGCATGCTTTAGACTTCGATTGTCATAACTTTACTAATGAGCCAGAATTTTGGGGACCTCGTAATCATCATTGTTGTGACGTAGTTGGCTTGTTATTTTAGCTTAAAAGCTGTTAGTTGTGGTACTAAATCGTTAGTACATATTTGGGTCTTCTGACTTTTGATGGTGCGTTCTCGTTGTAATTTACTTCTTCACTTACTTGCGGGTTATCCTTGTCGGTCTCGTTGTAATTTACTTCTTCACTTACTTGCGGGTTATCCTTGTCGGTCATGTTTTGAAATGTTGAGCATAACGTTTCAGTAAGCCCTTTATAATTTCAGTTTTGATGCCTCGGTAAATTTGGGCATTGGGGCGCTGAGAATTAATCTGAGGCACTTATTTTGTATCCGCTGTATTTTGTAAATGTGTATGTCGGTAGCATGGGACCAGACTGGTGAGCCATATTGATTAATAGGCTTAGGATTGTTTTGTATAAGAGCAATTTGTTAAACTGTGATAAGTTGCTTCTTCTACACTGTAAAGGGAAAATGTTGTTGCGGTTTTGGCTGTGTTGCTACGTGGTCTTCAGAGTGTAACTTGCTGTCTAGTATAATTTCCAGGCACTTAGTTTTGGCTCCCCAGGAAATATTAGTATCGGGGTTTGTCCTTTCCTTCTGGTGAAAATAATTACAGCGCTCTTTTCCGGATTTAATTCGATTCTCCATTTCTTGAACAATCTTTCTAAGATGTCTAGTCCATTTTGTAGTTTTGGGGTGAGTAGATTTATCAATTTGGAATGTGCGACTAGAAGCGTGTCATCAACATATAGTGCGAAGGGTGTGTCAGACGCTTTAGATATATCAAAGGTGTAAATATTGAAAAGTGTGGGGGACAGAGCTGAGCCTTATGGAACTTCGACGCGGAGTGGTCTGTAGGTGGAAAGGGCATCGCCTATTTTTACCTTGAAAATTCTATTCAACTTATTAATATTTGAATGAGGGGAGAGGAGAAATGAAACATCATTAATTTGAAGATTAGCTCTCGGTGCCAAACTTTGTCGAATACTTTGCTTACATCTAAAAACACGCTCCTATGAGATGTCGCCAATTCATGTTTGTATGTGCGTATTCGATTGTTCTTAGTACTTGATGAGTGTGGTTTTGTCTAAATCCGAATTGTTCGCTTGGTATGCACTTGAATTCTACTATGAGGTTGTTTAGCCTCTTCAAAGTAACTCTCTCCAGCAGCTTTCTCATGCAAAAAGTAGGTTAATTGATTGATCAATGATTTTGTGGAAATTTTGCATCTTTGCCAGGTTTTGGTAGAAACAGTACATTTGCTTCTTTTCATGATGTGCGGAAGTAATTTGGGCGGAGATAGGCATTGATGCTTGCCAGAAGGTGCATAATTTTGACTTTTGGGAGATTTTTTAGGGCGGTGTTTGTTAGGCCGCCGGGTGCTACGCTTTTGCGGGCATTGAAGGTTTTGGTGAGAGTAGAATGAAATGTGTGGTTGATTTTCGGAGCCTGGAGAAAGGCGGCGGATGGATTAGTTCGATGGATCCCTTCCAACATCTTGGATTAAGTTCACCGAAGGAGTGATTGAAAGTTACTATGCTTGGCTAGAGTTGATGAATCAACCACGTTGGTTGACTACAAATTTATCTCAGACATTAGTAGGTATTTAGAATTCTCCGGTACAACAGGAGGCAAGGGGGCATGCAATTCCGAATCATCCTGATAACGAGGGTATCTTAAGCAAACGTTCGAAATCGAAACTGAATTTGTTTTCCTGAATCGATATATCCGAAAAAGATAGATGCTTCATTCAATTTTTTTACTTATCCCACATTTCTGTTAGTATGATTAGTATGACCTTCCAGACAGATTTAGTGATTCAGTGACTTTTTAAAAAAAAGGTAAACTGCTATATATTCTTAATTCATGTATGAGAACCCACTTTCATCACTGGTCACTACGTTAAAAAATAAAGCCTTGTTACTGCATAGAGAAACCTTCTACGCTATAAACCTAGCATGAACTGCCCCGGCACCCTTTTTTTAAATTCCAACTGATCAATAATAAATTGCTTCTGTTGATCCAAATGACGTATGAAAGATAGTACCAATTTTTTTAACATCAATGCGGTGAATTCATTAAATCCAAACGATTGCCTTCTGTGATCAAAGTTGATAGATAGACTTCTTGGTTTGTGTTCGATTTTCGTTTCACTCTCACAGCGCATATTATTCACGTAGCCATCATATAGGTACATTTTAACCTCTCCAATGAACAACTCGATTACTCTTCTCCGTTTTATTTTTACATGCACTGTTTATAACTGACAAATGTTACAATAACTGCAGCAAATTATTATTTGCTGTATAACCTATTGGTTATATAAGCCTCTGTGTCGTATAGTAACGTACAACTTTTCAAATATACACGTCAACACGTCAATTATTTTATATTTCCTTCCATATGTAGCAGTGAATTGACTAAATACGAAGGTGGGATGACAATTGGCTAGCCTGAGAATGAAAGACGGGCTTTATGTTTTCAAAATCATTTTTATTTCTCAACATAATCTCCTGAACGTTCAATGTACTTCGTCCAGCGATGCTAAAGCTTTGATCCCATCGCGGAAGACCGTTTCTTCAAGGTCTGCAAAACAGGAGTCAACACCGTATTTGACGTCTTCGTGCAAAATCTCTGTCCACCTAAGAAAATTTTGAGCTTGGGGAATAAGTGGAAGTCAGATGGAACCAGATCAGGTGAGTAGGGTGG
Source organism: Dorcus hopei (assembly GCA_033060865.1). Classification (NCBI taxonomy): domain Eukaryota; kingdom Metazoa; phylum Arthropoda; class Insecta; order Coleoptera; family Lucanidae; genus Dorcus; species Dorcus hopei. The sequence goes on from CM065425.1 coordinate 23,925,024, forward strand.
GTGTGGAAGCAAGTCGTACTTTAATTCATGAATTTTGGCCAAAGCAATGACACTGGTGTGAGACCTTGCATTATCCTGATGAAAAATGTCTTTCTTTTACGCCAAACCAAACTTGAATTTTTAGTTGCAATTGATCCAAAAGGTTAGCATAATATTCACCATTTATTGTTTGTCCCTTTGGAAGATAATCGATCATCAAAATCCCTTTTGCATCCCAGAAGACCGATGCCATAATCTTGCCAGCTGATTTTAGTGCCATTGCTTTCTTTGGAACCGAGCAACCAGATACTGTTCATTGCTTTGATTGCAGTTTGGTTTCAGGCGTGTAGTAAAGAACCCAGCTTTAATCGGTGGTAACAAATCGTCGCATAAAATCAGTTGGATTTCTCTTAAAACGATCCAGAGACTCTTGTGAAAGTTGCATTCGAACGTGTTTTGCTCAAGTGTAAGCAAACGCGACGCCCAACGCGCAGGCAGCTTTTTGATGCTTAATTCTTTGGTTACAATATCGCATACCCGCGCCTTTGAGATCTTTACAATATTGGCTATTTTATTCAATTTTATCTGTCTGTCTTGCATTACTATATGGTGGACTTTAGCGACACTTTTTTTGGTGACACTTCTTGGGCGTCCAAGAGCGGGGTTCATCATGGATGCTCATACGGCCCTATTTAAACTCAGCAACCCAGTTTTTTATGGTTATCAAAAATTTCTAAACTTTTCAAACCCTTAATGAAAAGGAATTTGATAACGACGCGATGCTCAATATTTTCCATTGTTAACAAAACACAAAACACGTGTTGTTTCAACAGCTGTTAACGAGAAACTACTTGACTCATTAATATAAAGTTGTCACTATTGACAACTTATGAGTTGAGCTTCAAAATGACTTATAAATATTTTCGATACGAACGCCATCTACGCGGAGGCTAGCCAATTATCATCCCACCCTCGTATTATGTATGTTACAGTTATATTTGAACTTATGTAATGGTGAAAAACAATAAAAAGAATATCTTTGATTAGTTAGGCCCTTTATCTGGGAATTTTGTGATCATGTTATGTTTTAGTATTGTTAAAATCTACATACGTAATCAAAATATAAAGATAACCCCATAAATCAATTATTTACTCAAGTTGTACAGATTATCTTGGAATAATAATTTATATATATAATTTCTCCGAATATTGACTTACCACTTCAATGTTCGAATTTTTATTTGTATTTTTGCTGGAACAGAATTTTTAATGTTGGTTTAATATTGTTATCTCGGTTTCAGTTTGCTTGCAAAACAGATTTGTGCGCACTGAGAAATATTAAGTAGGATGTATCCCGGAGGTATAAAATCTGATCAGGTGCAGTGTTCCATGTTTAATTTTCTGTCTGGCACATCGCGGTTATATGCTATTCCATCCCCGATTGGAAGCAGATATAATCCACGGACCCTTGTGGTTTGTTTTGATATTGAAGCGAGCGAACCCCTTGAGTTAATCTGACCCTTGCTTTAAGGACTTGCGATCCTCCAACCTAAGATTTAGATATTTTTAGGAAGTGAACGCGTGACTTTTTGTAAAATATGACGTTCCGTGGAAAGAATTCCACTTGCGAATACCGTACAAACAAAGAATTGTCAACATCGTTCTACAAAGGAGCTCGTATGCGAATTACGAGATGTCAACGGCTCCTCCGTCTTCGTATTCGACGACTGAATTTCGTCCATCGAACGCTTTAGCCTGGAGCTCGGATGACAATTGCGACTTCCTTAGACCGTGCCTTTGACTAGTTCGATTTCTCGCCGACATCCGCACTATGTTTCAAGCGCATGTTGCAGTACAATTTCCTGTCGCATCCTTTGTGCTGCCATTTTAGCAAGAATTTAATGGTATCAAATTTCCGGCGAGCATTGTTTCGTTTTTCTTGTTTTCGTTTGTTATTCCCTCAGGCTTTAAAATTAAAGTTTTCCTTTGTACGGATACTTCCTCAATACTTTGTTTCAAAGTAGGTTTGTCATATCAATTTTTAGTATTAGTCTAAACCCGAGATAATCGTAATAATTCCAAATCCTTTAAAATTGTAAGGCGAACTAAAGAAGCTAATTTAACTGCGTCAACGTTTTTTAACTCTTTAAATCGTGGTATTAGAAATATGTATCGAAGAGAAACTCTGTAGCTATGATTTATAAAGTCGTTAAATAAAGGCACGCGAAGCATACGCCCCATTAGCCCCACTTAACCGGTGTTAAACACGAGATTCAATTTACCCGAACAGTGTGTTGTAAATTCGATTGAAAATTGTCGGAAGCATCTGAAATGTCTTGATGTTTCCGGTGCAGAAGGATGAATTTATTTGTTCCAGTTTATGCACACATGAATATTTTTGTAAGGCAATCGGAATCTCGCCTGGAAATATCAAGTGGGCTGTGTATGCTGGCGGGCTTGAAATAGGATTTCGAGTGATTCTCGACTCCTTTTAACCGTGCACAACGCATTCTCGGCGATCGCCATGAATAATAATGAATTTCTCACGTGGATTTGCGCAAAAAATATCCACTTAAGTGATTTCGCATTACGGAAAGTAGCTTTGAATGATGCGATTTTCGGATGGTCAATACCTTTTTGAAACATTTCCTAAAATCTAACTTCACTGCATATTCTAATATCTCATAAGATTCATCAACGAAAAACATCCTGAATCATATTTACGCAAAACTTTGTTTTTCAGATTAACCATAATATTTAACTTATTTAAAAATGAAAGTTTAAAAGAAGATTCAGAAACGAATCCTACATATATTTGCTCTACTATATATTTATGTTATATGTAAGGTATTTATTTCCAATAAAAATTTTATCATTATCTGTACACTAATCCTTGTAATATCACATATACATGAAATCATGCAGATCATTACTTAGAAAATAAGTCAATCCAATACGGTAATATAAATTTTACAAGTATCTATTAATAAACGCTGTCTTAACGTAAACTTAAATAGACCTTAAGATCTTCTTTCGATTAATATCACAGATGAAGTGCCGGAGCTGATGGAAGAGAATCCGACAATTTCTCTTCTGCCTTGGCTAAACTCACAAGACTTTCTGATTTGCTGGTCTGAGGTCCCCATTGAGGTGTTGGTCGGAACAGATCTCGCCCAGTCTAGAAATAAGTATTGTGGCCATAACAATAATTGCTTTTACTTCATGATACTTACATATTTCTTCTTCCATAATGTGTATATAGCAAAAAGTGGCATAGGAACTAATGTTGTGATCCCGATCAACCACCCAAGAGCGTCAGCCCAGACAGGAAAAATATAGTCTCCGTATGACGCCAAAGAGAAGAAAGCCATTTGAAAAACAAAAACGCCCTAAAGATGGTGTAAAATTATTATCACAAAATGTACTAAAAACACTACTTACAATAAGTGACAGTGGCGTGATTATCACCCAGCAGACCCACCAGTACCAATAAGGAATTTTGCTGAGATTAATGGCCATGCTTTTCATATCACCCAAGAACCTTCGGCATCCGTAGAACCACGAGACCACTGTTACTTCAGCTAAACCAATCAACATAATGGCCCACGATGCAGTGTTCCATTCGAGAAGTGTGAAAAGGTAAACCCCGCCTTGGAAACACATTGGTAAAGCGAGGATGAAGCACGTGAGACATATTCCGCCGGTAACAAAAATTTGGCGCCTACGCAAATGTGGCCACTTGTCAAGGATAGCTGTATTAATAGCTTCAATGGCTGCAAACTGACTGCCCAAGCCCAGGATGAACAACATGAAGAAGAAGACGATGGCCCAAAATGTAGGAAGAGGAAGTCTGAGTATGGCTTCTGGATAAGCAACGAAAGCCAATCCAGGTCCGCTAGTTGCGACATCCTCCACTGGCATATCAAGTTGTTTAGCCAGAAATCCAAGCATGGAAAATACGGCGAAACCAGCATACACTGACGTTAAAGCGTTTGCTATACTTACGAACAACATATCTCTTAAGCAATTGTTTTTAAAATCATTGTAGGAGGCTAACGTTATCAGAGAACCACAACCAATTCCGAGAGAATAGAAAGTCTGAGATGCTGCATTTCCCCAAACTTGGGCGTCGTATAAACTTTCCCATTGCGGCGTGATGAATAAGAGTACGCCATCTATGGCACCTTCTAAAATAGCACCCTGCACAACCAAAGCCGTTAAAACAAAATATGGAAATACTGAGGTAAAATACACCGCCTTTCCAGATGTCCGTACTCCTTTTACCACACACAAGTATCCAATTACCCAAGAAAACAACAAACAAAGAACCATCTGCCAGCGAATCGTTCCGAAATTCTCCCAAGTTGCACCACCTATCCCCAGTACATACTCGTTGAAGTATTCATAGGTTGCTAATACCCGATCTATGGAATAACTTATGTGAACTTCTGTTCCATTTTCCGCTCTGCAATACGTTCGGTTGACGGACTCAAGAAATCCATGGTATCGACACAACTCGTTGACGTTAGTGCAGGTGAAATTATAGAACGTTTCGTTAGCACCACAGAGAGCATCTTCCGTTGCACTGAAACAACCTGCAATTTATACTCGAGGTTACAAAACATGTGTGCATTTATATTTGAAGAAAATAGAATCTACAACGGATAGTTTACTAAAAGCAAATTACAATTAAGCACAGTATGTGAAATGATACATAAATAACTATTTTTTATATGTAAATTTTGGCTTGGCTAATTAATTTATATGCAATTATCATCAGTTTGGAAAAAGATAAACAGTCAATAAATGTATAACTAAAAAAGTGATATTAATAAAGTAAATACCAGTGTGTGTTTGATTGTTCTTTATGGAATGAACGAGTGGATTATTTAAAGGCAACAACTTTGAATGATGAAAAGCTATCGTAATATATGATACCTATATCTTCATTTCCACTAGGGCTTCCGATATAAACCGCATAACCTTTTGCTTTATCTGCCAAATTTACTCCTTCGTTACAGAGGAAACGGAAGTTAGGAAGTTCGCTGCTGCCAGTTTGTAAAAACTGGGTAAGTCTCTGAAAAATAGCATCAGTAGCTCTGAAGAAGTAAAAAAAAGAAACATCGTCTTTATAAAAGAAGAAAATAATGATGCAGTCAGACCCCCTAATGAAGATGAACAGTGGTGTGCCTTCGTTTCGTCAAAAATAGGATTTAAGTGATACATCAAAGGTCTTTAGATTACACAACCTACATAACCTTCTAAGTTACTTTACTCTTATCGATTCATTCTTAGAGAATATATCCTGTGACAACAAAAAAAGAATTTGAATGTAGATATTTTATCTTAAAGGATATACACCTTTTTTATTTCCTTATACAATCAAGTTTTTATAAATTTCAGGTGTCAAGAATGTGATAATTTGATTGTACTCTAGTTGACTTATTCTTCAAAATTAATAGTGAAATTATTGGATATTTAAAGGGATGGCTGCATAGGGTAGAAAAATGAGGTTTTTATGTTCTATGTCATAATGTGTCCTCTTAGATTTAAAACAGTGATCGAATTTTATGTTTCAAGTAACTCCAGCTTTCAACATTATTTAATGTTGTCTTCTCGATTTAGACGGTCTATATTTTGTTACTTATATTAATACTATTAATGAGGTATTTGTTAGCCGAGTTGGTTGAGTCCGCCGGCAACGGGCTTGGCGCTTGGCCGGGCAACTGTTAGGTGTGGGTTCGAATTCCTTCCTGGTGCACGTGAACGTGAGAGATAGAGTACTTATGTGTCAGACTGTGTTTCGGATTCATACCGATTCCTTCGAAATGAGTTTACTGCGTTTCCCCAGTTTGTAAGGTTCTTGCCGAAGGAGAAATTAACATCTAAGTCGGTCGCAGCCGCCAACACCCCTCCCCGACAAGCTGTAAAATTAGGTGGGAAAAAAACCTTACAGCGATACTTCGAACGTAGGGCATTTTAAAATAAACAAGAAACTACTTTAATTAATTAAATACCACATGATCGATAATAAAATGATTCAGAGTGGGCCATGATCCAGTTTTTCACCATTTCTGAATTAACTTTCAACAAGGAACATTTTGAAACAATTAAAATGTCATTGTTAGGTATGGTTATTAAATTCGACAGATAGTATAACCAATTTTTTTTTTTTTTTTTCAATATTTATGGCCCACTTTAAATCATTTTATTTTCGCGCGTTATTAGTTTTCAGAAAATCAGTTATCTAGGTAAAATGAACACAATTAACGATACGTTCGCAAATCTTTGTGATAAGTGCCTACGGTTAGTGAACCTTTTGCAGATAAGACATACATCCATCATAATTAGTAAAAATAAGTTGACGTTTGTTCGTATTTATTTTTTTCAAGATTAACTGTGTAAAACTAAACTACAGAGAATTGCAACTTTTTTTATGTTAAAACATTACAGCTTGCAACTTAATGAGTAATATTTGGTTCCGCTTTTCACAATAAATACCCTGTACGCTCTTACTTATGTCTGGGCAGAAAACCAGGAAATTCTCAAGTGATGCAGACTTTTCCAATTCCTATTTCACTTTTATCGTTTATTTAGTTTGAAGCCCTTTTATCAATCCAATTATCTGCACATAAAAGCAAAGTTTAACAATTTCTTGTTGTCTCATGTGGTGAAACATATCAACTAACTAACTGATGCCTGTATTCATAGACAAATCTTAAGTTGAACTTGAACCTCAAGTTTCACTTAATGTAAAAATCGTATTTCATAGTCGATCAAGTACAACTTAATTTTGAATTGGCTTCCGGTTGGAACCGCGTCACGTTGACTTCTTCTATTGCCGACGTTTCGTTCTCCAATGCAGAAGAACTTTCTCAGGGCTGCTGCTGCTGCTGGTGTTGCTACTGCTTCTCGTTAGACTAGTCTGAACGACTAACGAGAAGCAGCAGCAACACCACCGGGGAGATTTATTTTGTTGGGGTGATGGAAAAATTTAATTAACTTTTTTTTACTGTTTTTCACAGCAACACCACCAGCAGCAGCCCTGAGGAAGTTCTTCTGCAATAGAGAACGAAATGTCGGCAGTAGAAGAAGCCAACATGAATTGGCTTCCGGTTGGAACGGAAGCCAATTCAAACATGGAACCTGGTCGCGGAAGCCTTCAAGTTAAATGAAGTACAACTTAAGTTGTACTTTATGCTAAGTCAGCCCCATCTATGTCTTAAGTCATATTAACAAGTTATTTTCAGTTGTGGTACTATTCTGTCCTAATTCGACGGTAATGATTTTTCTTTTGCATTGCATGCAATTTTGACTAATTTTGGTTTATATAGCCATTATTAAGTTTTAAAATGTCAACGATATCAATACATCAAGCCATGATATTAATAGACGCCATCGCATCAGTGGCTTTTTAGCTGCTTTCTTTCGCTGAAAAGTTTGAATCGTGATTCGATTAATTTTTCGATACCCGCTCTGGATCCGAATGCATTTCAATCCAAACGGATCGTAAAATTGGAAGATTGAAAGGGGAAATGGGATTACCGATCGGGATTGAAATTTCACGAAGATCCATTTGCAAGAGAGCATCCATCTTTGAATCTAAACGCGTTATGTTGCGTTTGGATCAAACGAAAGAAAGCAGCTAAGGTGTGCAGATTTACCGGCGAAGCTTCGCGAAATAGCGCGCTTCAACTCGAATCGGTATAATCTTAACTAGACTGATCTCAGTCTAAAAAATAACCGAGAATAACCGACAAGTTATTTATGAAACAGAACCCAGCAATAAGTTACTTAAAAGAGGACTATGAATACTGGCGTTAGAGAATCAATCAATTCTTGCAATTTTGGGACTGTTATGTATTATAGAGAAAAAATACCTGAAGCTTCATATTCATTTCTGGGACACCCTGTATGTTTCCAATAATTGGTTTCTCGTTTATCTGTGCTTTTTTCCTAATTTTCATACCTAAGATATTAATGCTATCTGGTGTAATAAGAGCCAAGTTATTATTACCCACAGGTGACTCTCATTATCCCTGATATTATAAAAGTATGTTTTGTTGTTGAAGATGCCGAGGACTCGTAAAAGAACAACACTGTAAACTAATTGGATATGTGATTTTTGCACCTAATACTTCCCCAAGTATGTTAAAGTACTTTTATTATTGTTTTCGTATTTTTCTCAGTATTACATTTTATGTTGTGTTATGATAGAAAAGTATATTATTTCTTTTATTAACTGTAGCAGTTATTTGTTAAAACAAGTTTATTTTGCCTTCTTTCATGGTTCTCATTACCCCAACATGTGGGCAATAAGAGCCAATTCCATTCTTATTTTAAATGAATATATTATAACTTCTGTTAATAACAGGAATGCTTTAGTTACGTTGTTGCTTATACGAAACAGCATAAAATTGTTGAGAGAATACACTTTATATTATTTTTCAAAATATATTCATTTTTCATATTATTTATGTACTCCTTGCTGTTTATATTATTTTTCAAAATATATTCATTTTTCATATTATTTATGTACTCCATGCTGTTTTGTATTTTATTAATTAAATTTGAGAAATAATTGTGAATTGTAATTTGTTGTGAAAACACTTCTCATTTCGCAAATTTAATATTCATTTTTCCTTAAGTGGCTCTCATTCCCCCGTCTCTCCTATACCGAGTGAATTTTTAAATTTTTTATCAACTCTTGCCACGAAATTTGTAGGACATGTCTTAGTTTAATTGAAAAATAAGTCATTGCACGCCTTGAGGTTATTTGTACAGTAATGCATGCACGTCTTAACTTTATTTAAATTTAAGAAACACTGAGTATTATAAAATTACAGGATTTTTAACATCTAATTTCCGAATTTATCATCGTTTGAAAGGGATTTAAGGAAAAATAAAATGACGAAACTTCCAATTGAAATTACTGATGACGCAAAATAACTTCATATTAGGTCAATTCACATTGGATTTCATCATTTCGAAAAGCCAAAAGATTATTTTTATCTTGTACCAATCGATGGCAAAGGTTTGCTCGGGGCATTAAATTAAGATTTAAGTATATATTTAAAGATTTCCATTAATTATAGCTAAAAATTCACTTAATCTCATACAAATTCGCGCACTGGAGATTAATAAATTAAAAATGAATGTATGTAATCAATAATTTTTAAGCCAAATGTGTGGACTAGTTACTTTCCTAATTTCATTCATAACTCGGTACCGGTTCGAACCGGCTAAAAGCTTAAAGTGTTTTTACACAATATTCCGACTTTTGAACATTATGCTTTTGTAAACATTCCTTATCATATAATCGCTTAATTGATTTCATATTACAGTTCTCGCGCATAATTTTGCTTATTCATTTGCTAGTCCAGTTTTTTAATAAAATATCATTCTAATTGCTTTTTTAAATTTATAATTTATAACCGTAACAATTATACCGAGTACATATTTCGCATTAGAAATATTTAATTCTATTGAAACTGTCTTGTGCAAATTATTCTTTAAAGTACATAATTGAGTTAGATTTCCTGTGTCTGTAAACCTCAAAAATAAGGCTTGGACGAATTAAAATTGTGGAACATTGAACCGACCGGACTTAATTCCGACGTGCATGGCCCTAATCCCGTCATATACTGTCTGAGCCGAATTTATGTAACGACTACGTGAGAGTTAGCGGTAACCCGGACGTTAATACCCACATCAATCATAGAACCTTATTTTTATATCCCTTCTTTGCGATTCATTCACTTGTTGCGTTCCGTTTGTCTTGTTTAAAACCCATATTAATCCGGGGAATTTGCCGCAAACAATATGTTTATCCTACTTGATTTTTTTCAATATTTTGTTTGGTTACACTAGCGATCCCATTGCGAGGTATCAGCTTTTCAAATAATTGTATTATGATGAGTCTTCATCTGTTCAAGACATTGGGCGCGTTCAGTGGACAGCAGCTGCTGTATGTTAACTCTCAGCTTGATGAGTACGCTGTATAGCAGCAGCTGTCAATCCAGTGAGCGTGCAGCTGATCATCCATCAAAACGTTACGTTATCCGTTAAAAGATTAAAAAGAATTTGTCATACAATTTTCATCAGATAAGAATCTATTTTAATAAATATTTTTTAATTTCTTACCATAAGAATTGTATATTAAAGGTTCACTGGACAAATTAGTTATATAAAACTTTTTTCACAATCATGCGTCAAAAATAGTTATTAATACACGTATTGGGTTAGTATTTCCAAAAATATCAAACCGCTTACTACAACAGCGGCTAAAAGCTACGCTGCATATAATGTTCAGCTGCTGTCACTCTTTAATCTCTCAGCGAAGTCGTTCAGTGGAATCGCTGTCACATCAATTCAGCAGCTGATGTCCGCTGAACGCGCCCATTGTCTTTGGACTGAATTCAAACCATGTTATCTTGCTTTTGCTGCCTTCAAGTCATTGATGTTGTTGTCACCTGTGCCCTTCATAATTTTTTTTATACATTCCGTAATTTTGACTAGGCTCGGTATAGGTTACAAAATTCTTTACTCTATTTATCAAGAGTCGATTTTATTTATTTTTGTCATAATCACGGCTTTTACAGTATAAACCATAATTTATGTGATTAGAGCTTTATATAGGTACAGATATTTTTAATTTTATTCGTTTTTTTGTTCGTTTAAATACAGGGTGAGTGGTACGTCGGCGTATTCCTTAAAGGACGTGAAATTGATTTAACCATAATATCCGTTTACAAAACTCGATAGTTTCCGAGATATTTCATTTTTTATGTTTTTCTTAAAAAAGCGCTTTTACTTCTGTGTTCATTTTGTTCCCTCAATAAATATTATTTTATTTATGTGTTATTATATCTCTTAATCTCTATTTGAATTGTATTATTCTTGCATTAGATGATTAACGAACCTTATACAGGGTCATTCACGTAACATCTAACAGTTAATATCTCAGTAAGTACAAGTGCAAGTTGTTCGGTTGATATAAATTTTTTACATGGAATCAAGAGCTCTATTAAATATGTTTTTTCACTTCCAGTTTAACAGGAAGCATTGAAGAAAAATTTAAACATTAAAAATGTTGAAATAATGAATTTCTCGGTATTCAAGTTTATAGTATGCTATGAAAATAATAGATATGATTGAAGTAACGAGCAAACCATTATTGTCACTTTTATTACATTGATAGATATTCGAATTTGACGCCTGTAGACTATTTCTAAGTAATATTGAATATTAGAATCTATCACAAAACTTGGAAGGACTAAAAGGCAAAACAAGAACTGCATGTCGAATTACCTCTAAACGTACAATATCAGCGCCCACTTTCACGACGAGTGTACTTACATGTATCATCAAAAAGAAGGGCATCAATTTGAACAGATATTGTAATTAAATTTACCAGATAAACTTATTTTATTTATTATTTAAATGTTCCAACTGTTTCCATATTTTGAAAACTAGAGTTTTCATAATTAGATTAATGTTTTGTTTTAAAATTAGTTATTAAGCTTTTCTTCAATGTAAAATCATACAGGCATCAAATCCGGAGATCTGTCATTATGAGAAAAGTGACAGTAATGGTTTATTCGTTACTTCAATCATTTCTATTGTTTTCATGACATACTATAAACTTGAATACTGACAAATTCAACATTTTTAATATCTTAATTTTTCTCCACTTAATTTTTCTCCAATAATAGGAACCCGCTATATGTGTTACACTTCTGAATTCACGAGAGAAGAAATTGGTTTTAAATAAAAATTTAAAAAATATACTATTCCATTTGAAAACCACAAGTTGCCTATACTTCCTGTTACACCGGAAGTGAAAAAAACATATTTGATACCGTGACTTAATACAGCTTTTGATTCCATATAAAAAATATATCTAACGAACAACTTGCACTTGTATTTACTGAAATATTAACTGTTACATGTTACGAGAATGACCCTGTATACACTGTGACTGACGAGAGAAAATATTAAACATTTCGTTCTTATGTCAAATATAATCTTGTTCATTTTGATCTGTCTTATTAAATAATTACATAGGGAAAGTAAAACCGATTTTCAATTAGCGAAATTGCACAAATTCATGTTTCAGGGAATTCAGAGCGAATGAAATGAAATAATAATAACAATGACAACATAAATCCAGTAAGAGAATCAATATCGCAGATTGAGGGTAAAATGTTTAAAAAATTCTATTAAGGGCCGTTTTCATAATAGAACTTTAAATTTAAAGTATCTTTAACCTATAAAAACACATTAGTTTTCCTACGCTTAAAGTGACTTTAAATTAAAGTCTCCTTTAGCCCTTAATAAATTACAGAAATTAGAAATTGACCATAAAATCATGTTACAACACTGTAAATAAAATAGTACTATTAAGTTTATGATTAATACTACAATGAACAAAGTGGATTTTAAAAGTTTGCTCTAAAAACAATATTTGCATAGCTTAGGTTAAATCGATCAGAGTACGCTTTTACAGACCCGTTAGATTTGTGATAAATTCTTATCTCCTCATTTCGTCATTACAAATTGTTAACCTCGTTGAATAAAATTTTGAAATGCTTTACGATTTTAAAAACGTTACACAGATAAAATTAATGATTTATAGACGAAGTGTTACAATAATACATACACTGTGGAACAAAAGTACGGAAACCTCTAAATGTCTCAACAATGGCTAGGACTTTCACACTAACTTAAAGTTGACGTTTACATATTTCTTAGCAAAGCCAACTTTGCTTTTTAAAAAAACGTGCGCGTTTTAATGTTACGAATATTAGGTATAGGACATGTTACACATGTTACATGTTATTATGTTAATAATTATTTAAGCAACTTAAACAAATAAAAAAATGCTGGGTGTCTCATTTACAATTACAAAGTTGGCAGCACTGGCGAAAAATCAGAAATATTGACAACACCGCCGACATCATCTTGACATCCGTGCTATCACCTAAATTAGCCGTTGTTGAGATATTTAGAGGTTTCCATACTTTTGTTCCACAGTGTATATGTATGTAATGTAAATTATTGGTAAGTAAAAGAAATTCTAAACTATTCGAAATGTAATAAAATTGAAAATTAATTTAATTAAAAATACTTATTTATGTATCATTAGAAAAACTGGTTTCTTAACATAATTTACTAGACCATTTATTGACTTTACTCGTATCCTAAATAATTTGATACTTGCAACTTGCGCGTAAGTCTACTTCGCGTTTCTTTGAACTTGATACTGATGAGAAATAACAGCATGTAGCTATGTAGCATATAGCACACGTTTTCAATAAATTTGTTATAAAAATACTTTCAGTTTACAGGAAAATGATAAAATGTTTTATAGAAACAATGTGAAAACTTCTTACCTTGAGTGTTGAACTCGTTATGACAAGATCCAAATCCAAGTTCGCTGGTGAATGATGCGAAAAAATAAAACACCGTCCACGCTATTATTACCATGTAATAAACAGTAATGAGGCTTATAACGACCAGGGTGCAATACCCCAAGCCGCTGAAAATCGGGGCAATGCGACGAAACGCTTGATCGGGACCCAGTCCTGTGTATTGGCCAATAACTAACTCGAGAAGAAATATCGGCATCCCCATTACGAACAGCATTAGAAAATATACTACCATGAATGCACCTGATTGAGAAAAATCGATTGTATTAATGCCGTTTTACACTACCCTATTCTTGTACAAGATTTGGTTCAATATCTTAAACCATTTCATTTATTTAGTAAATTTTAATTGAATCAGAAACTATCTCTAAAAATAGAATATGTTCTATCTCCAAATCGTATCTGCAGTTCTTGTTCTAAATTTTTATTTTAGAAATTAAACCAAATCTTGTACAAGAAATAGGCTAGTCTAAACTGCCTTTATATAACAAAACAACAAATATTGTCTAAAATATTATATTTACGTATATTTCTTTTAATTAAAGAAATCAACGACATTAATTAACAGTTTCTATGGAAGAAAAAAAATGTAAAACTTGTTAAATAATGTGGTTGGCGATTAGAGAAGGATCGGAGTATTTCACTTAGATTAATTCTAAACTGCTGACGGTAAATCAATTCCCGACAATGATTTACTGTTCAATTCTAGCCACCATTTCGAGCCAATCATGTCGTTTGACAAATGCAATTAATAACTCCGCATATGGACCGATAAGAAGCTATAATGAACACCAGCTCATAAATCTTTTTCGCGAAACCTAAAACTATCAAACCCATATAACGTTAATTAAAATCAGAGTTTCCGGGCACATATAGAAAACTTGTGAAAATAAAACCCGATTTACGATTTCGCCGGCGAAACATTAAATTTCACGGTTTGTGTGTTGCCCGGAATTTATTTCCTAATTTAATTTTGCGAAACATACCTTCAATATGCAAGAGTTTGAAAAACAAACGAAGAGAAAACTTCGATTTTCGGGGATGTTAAAACTGATTTAATAAATTCCTCGTCAGCGATGCAGCAGACGCTCATATTTTATTCTGCAAAAGACATGCGGCCCAAACATTTTCACGATTTTATGTGTCCGTATAAAGGTTTACGACCTAAGTTAGCTATTAAAACATTTGCTGAGCATAGCAAAATCGTATAACTTGATATAACTAGGATAACCTGACTCCTATTCTGCGCATATATTTGTGGTTTATATAATATACTTGTTCATCACTACACTGCTCATATCTCCGTCTTGTCAATTTCGTTTAGAAATTCCATTTGCTTCCCTTAAGCTAATTTGAATTTCTGTAAGGCTTTGAAATTGGATTGTCTTTTAAAGACTAATTTTGCTTTAATTACCTAAGAAAACTACTTAATTCTAAAAGCTATTTCTTCCGCTAAAATAATTGTTGTCTCGCATCGACATGAATTCGTACGGTGATTCGAAAGTAACATTAACAACTCTGGTTCGTTTAAAAAATAATATGAAATAACAAGGTAAAATCATGTTATTGTTCAATAACTACAAATTCTTTATGATACTGCAATTCTGAAATATAAAACTTTCAAAATATACTTGCTCCTTAAGGTACATTGATGATTTTGTAAAACTATTCGAAATTATAATTTAAACTTCTCCCATACATATTAGATTAATTATTGCAGTCAATGTAACGTACAACACATCATTACAAACCGTCATAATTTACATATACGTAAAACAATAAAACGTGTTGTAACACTTGAGAAAGTCAAAACAGTTATGCATGTATGAATGTTAAGCTTTTTATCTAAAAACATGTTTCGTATCTCTAGAATAAATGCGGAAAAAGTTGAATGTCGGTTAGTTAAACAATAACACAATATTTATCTTGATTAAACACGAAATGTAAAACTGCGAGTGTATCTCAGGTATCTTATTTTTTTCTTTTGTATTAAAATTACTCACCGCCTCCATTACGATAACAAAGATAAGGAAACCTCCAAACGTTGCCCAGACCTACGGCATACGTAAGGCAAGATAGAAGAAATTCTACTGGCTTGCTCCAGCTCGCACGATCAGGCGCTGTAGGCTGAAAAATCAAATTAAAATTATTATTGCGAATATAATATTATTTGTCTATGACTACTCAATAATCTGGTAATTATTCATGTGTTTGCTCAACGATATTGCTATCCATAATTCACTACTAGCAGTGAATAATCATTATTCGCGGTGTCATGGTAGCCATCGTTTATGGTGTATAAATGAAGGAAATAGGTTGCGACCACGGGTTGCGACTACGTTATTTACACAACAAATAATAATAATAATAATAACTTTATTGGCCACAGAATGTATGAAGTCACAGAAATATGAAATATAAAAAAATTACAGTGACCAAAGGGTTCTGAATCAGCTAATCGAAAGAAAAAGCTGCTCTTCCTTCAGAACCCAGTGTAAAATAATATTTAAGAAACATAATATAAAATATATGCTTAATACAATAATAATGTGATAATAATAATAATAACAGTAATAGTAATGCAGTTTTATAACGTTTTATGTATGGAACAACCAACATTTTTATTAATAAAACTATGCAAACGCCTCAAATCTCAAAATTATTACATTTACGTTAACATAAATATTTATATTTGAACAATTAAATAAAATATTTGTAGACGTGGACAAAGTATAGTATACGACTCGCTATAATGAATGCTATTATTATCTCGCTCACTACGTTCACTCGTGTTGCAAATTATCCTCGGTAATAATAGCATTCATTATAGCATCGTGTATAATATACTATTATTACACCATCTAAACTTATTTCTTATTGAAAATCATGTATTCTTCTAGTTATGTATTTGAAAAATCTGATTATCTACAAGCTAAATCTTGCAAATTCAGCAAATTATTGTTATATTCAATTAAATCTTCTAGTTGTCAAATGGTTTCTTAAAACTTCCAAATTATTAATTATTATTTTTCAAAATAATGAAGCATAATTTGTTAAAAGCATTGTATATTGTATTATTTATAATTCAATTAGTTTATATTAGTTCTTAAGTAAGTAAATACCTTAAATTCGTCAACGTACATACTTTACATAAAAGTTTTACTATTGTTAAAAATCACTGACTTTTACAGCGATTTAATCATTTTAAACGACGCATCGCTTAAATAAATATAGCAAAAAGCCATTATTATACTAACTTTGAGAGATGATAGAGTTAAGCATTTTTTCTTAGTAAAGTAATTTCCGGAAATTCTTTGTTTACGAGATAATGCGAAAAATGTTAAAACTTTTCAATATATTAAAATATTAAAATTGCCATTAATCATATTTCAATGTTCATTTTCCATCGCTATGGAAATAGGAAAAATAACGCTGAATTATATTTCTTGTTTGTCAAAATATTATTTTCGTAATCTTTGTTTACTTAACTTAAAGCATTCAATAATGCATCGTTTTACTTATCGTTGAATTAGCAGACATGCCTGTCGTCTATGGAGCAGCATACGATAATGCTAACGAAGTACGTCCAATTTATGCGGAGCGTCATATTCCTAGTCATGCAATGTTTTTGAGGCTGAATTTACTACGACTTGAAGAAACTAGTCAGTTCCAAATTAAGAAAGCAAGTTCATGAGCCAATCGAACTGTCCGAACAATTGACTTTGATGCAACTGTTGAAAGTTGAAAATAATCCTCGAACTAGTACTCGTTGTATTGCTCATACAATGAATACTAACTACATATCTGTATGGGGAATTTTAAAAGACTATGAAAAACATTCGCTTCATATTCAGAAAGTGCAAGCATAATGCCAGCTAATTATACACAGAGTACTCTAGATCATTCTCAGGATATCTCCATCCCTTACATGAAATTAAAGTAAGATGAGAATACTCTGACAGAGTTTTAAAGCAGTCAGTAGAAAACGCTATAAGATTTGTCGAATAGTCTTTAAATAGAATTAATCATGAACCTGTTTTTTCTAATTATGCTAATTTGCTATTATGGATAGATGAAACATGGTTCTTTAATGCACACAGTATCAACACTTGGAGCGACAATAATCCTCACGTTGTGCTGTGGAAAATGCACATAATTTCCTGTTAATATTTGGCTTGGAATTGTTAGCTCTGCGTAATAGAACCATGTTTACTGTCTACTGTCAGAGTTGCTTGAAGATGTTCCACTAAACATTCGAAGAAATATGGTATTCCAACTTGATGATGAGGGCCTATTCATTAGCCTGCACGTTTGCCAGATATGAGTTTTATATGCGGGGTCATATTTGGGGTCATATTAAATCAATCGTTTATAAGACTCCCATTAACACAGAAGAAGAATTGGTTGCTCGAATCATTCTTGCGTTTAACAATGTCCATAACCGACCGTGGATATATCAAAAAATTCTTCGCTGAATTATACGTCGGTATACATTGTTCGTTGATAATGGCAGCAGCATCTTTAAAGAGTACTTGTAATTATGTAAATGTAAAATTATTTTTTTTAATAATTATTATATTATTATAAAAAAGTTTTGTGCAATGTCAGGTCAAAAAGCGATCAAATGATGTCGCTACTTGAAATGTTCATTATATTATTATAGTCAGTCAAAATAAACAACAACGTTACTTTTCGCTTTGATTTTATTTCAAAACTGTATTTTCTTGATGTCGAATCATTTTGAAAACGAAGAATTTCCGAAAATTAATTTGTTTAAAAAAATGCTCTGAAATTAATACTGAAATTAATAATGTTATGTCGAAACTAGTCAGAACTCAATAAAATTAGTGGAATAACAAAGTATAAGTGTTTTAATTAAATAATTTCCATAATGCTCTGAAACTGAAACACCCTGTAGAAGAAACTTGTCGATATGTGACGTAATCGATTATAAATACACCCGTATTTAAAGAATCAATACAAATATCAAGAATTTAGGGCCGGTACTTTCATCACTGATTAACTTTAATCTTTTTGCTATAGAAACAATTATCTTTACAATTGCAGGCATGGGAATAAACCCAAGGTTAAAATTAATCAGGGATGAAAGTACCGGCCATGAGTTAATTTCTTTTTTTTTCAAAGCGCGGTAGAAAGACCTGTTACTTACTCATTAGGACAAGCAACATACAGGCCTATTTATATAAGTCCATAAGTCTTCCTTTTGAGTGCATCTCCGCTGGATGATCTTCCCTTTTTCATCAAACATGCAGTTTTTAAATTCTAACAAATAGATTTAGTTTAGGAAAATTCACTTTACTTTAAATGAACCATTAAATAAGAGCCCGGTCTCACCTACTGAAATTTCAATTTCTTTGAAAAATTGATAAAATGTAAAATTAACTGCCACTTTCTGTTATTTGAAAACTTTTTTAATTACATAATTTTTTAATATAAAACAAAATTGGTGAAAATAATGCAACACATTTTATACGTCCACAGATTTCTGGTACTATATTATGAAATTTGGTATAGACAGCTATGCAAAGGGTACCATGATGAATGACAAATCATTATTAAAAAAAAAGTGATGTTACCCAATAGTAACTTTTCAAATGCGTTTTGCGCTAAAGTTCCTATATTTTTCCTTTTTCTGTTCAATTTATAATCTTAGGTTTATATTTATAACTTTAGGTTTTAGTTTGTGTAAATAATCTCTAAAATGTTTGCTAAAAAATAAAAGAAACAATTCTCTTGATTGAGCGCTAATAATAATTGAGAATTTTGTAAGTGGGCAACTGAAGTGGGACTGGGCTCATACGCCTTTTCTTTTATTTTCTATGGAATAAAACTGCAAATTCCGTTTTCACTACAACTACTTTCTCTTTAAAAAAATTAAACCTGTCAACTACGCTTTACTACTGGAAACAGTCTAAAATCACCCTTAACCATTACAAGAGTACTGATTGACGTATGAATTGACGAACATAAATTTACATTTATGTATCTACTATCTTTACGTATTTCTTAGGCTTACGTCCATTGTGAATGGGCACTAACAATGTTTCATGATGAATGTTCTAATACTTTTGTTTTAATAACCAGGGATGCATGGGCCAGGTGAGACACCAGGAAAATTCCCTACAGGCCACTCCAATCTGTTGAATCAAAAAGATATTGATTCCAATAAAAATGTGTTCCTTAGATTGCAATATGTATACGTCACATCAGTGTAACAACCAACTTCATCTATGATACAGCATTTACCGTTCTTGTAGTCTCGCCCATTCACTCTTGATAGTGAAGGAACATGATCTGTGGTTTTTTTAATAAAAAATAAGATAATCATGATGGTCCTTCAAAAAATCAAAAATTTTGAACTATGTACTTTAATGGAAATACATATAGAATCCGTGTAATTGGTAAGACAGAGGAGGAGATGTATTTTATTTTACAAGAGGTGTTTTTAAGTTCGCGGAATGGGTTATAAAGAGAAGCATATTTCTTGATTTTAATTTTTCATATTTCAATGTATAATCTCCTCGAAGAGTGATACATTTATTACATCTCTGTATTAGTTTTTGCAAACCTTCAAAAAAATTATTTCCTGATTTGCCCTCAAAATGCTCATTTACGGCAGCTTCTAGTGACATGTCGTCCTCAAAACGTCTTCCACGAAGGTCTTTTTTCAGGTTGGGAAACAAAAAATAGTCACTAGGAGCCAGGTCGAGACTGTATGGTGGATGATTAATTTCTTCAAAACCGCACGATACCATAGCAGATACGGCAACGCGAGCCTTGTGAACAGGTGCATTATCGTGGAGTAAGAGAAACACCTTTTGCCAACTTTCCTCGCCTTTTTTGTCTTACGGCCTCTCGCAAACGAGTTAGAATATTTGCATAGTATGCTCCTGTAATAGTGTCGCCCTTACCCTTGTAATCTGCAAGCACAATTCCTTGAGAGTCCCAGAAAATTGAAGCCATTACTTTTCCAGCCGATTGCTGGACTTTGAATTCCTTTGGGGCTGGTCCACCCTTCACATGCCATTGCTTCGACTCTTCTTTTGATTCAGGATCATAAAAATGAACCCATGTTTCATCCCCAGTCACAATCTTGCCGATAACATCTGACTGCCTACAGACCTCTAAAAATTGCTTACAACAATCAACGCGGTATTGTTTTTGATGAGGTGTAAGATTTCGGGGAATCCATCGTGCACTGACCCTTGACATTCCAAGATGTTTATGAAGAATTCTGAAGGCAGTTGTTTCGAAAATTTTAAACATTTTTGCGATCTCCTTCAGTTTTAGTCGACCATTTTCCATAACGGCAAATTAAACTTTCATGATCATTTCGTGTGTCGTCACGTCACTTGGTCTTCCAGGGCGTTCATCGTCTTCTAAGGATTCTCTGCCTTGTTTAAATAAGCGTGACCACTTATAAATCATAGTTCTACCAGGGCAGGTATCTCCGTAAACAGCTCTCATTTCGTTTAAAATGATATCTCCACTTTTCCCCATGCTTTGTGAGGAATTTAATAACCGCATGAAACTCGATATTCGACATTTTCAAAGAATCTGATGTATTTACTTAATCTTTTAACTACAGCGAAACCACTATTATAAATATCGGTATGAAATTTGACGTTTCTACCCAGAAATTATTCACAATTAATAATAAAAAATGAAATGCTTGTTTTTCCATCGCCAACTTAGACATTCCGCGAATTTTAAAAACTGCCCTCGTACATATTAATAACAAAGACGAAGAGATGAGGGTTGGCTAGCTCTTCACGTATCCCGCACAGCTGGTTGTTGCAGTCATTGTCATTGCCATATATGCTTCAATGTTTTTCTTCCTTTGTTTTAACATTGGCTCGGACTATTTTACACGTAGCAGTTTATGTATGGTATGTACCGGGTATGTACCTATCTTAAATTTAAGTGATACTTGATACAAATTATCTTGGCAGGAAATTTTTGCAAGCCATTATTTTTCAGGAAATCTCTTTATCAGGTATGCTTGAATCTTTTTTTGTGTACCGCTTAATATGTTTGTCAAATGAGGTACAAATATTCCATATCTTAATATTTTCGGATTTTCAAGGACGTACAATATTTTACAGTAAGACGTTTCACCTTGTCATTTCTGATACTTTTTATTAACGATTGCAACAGCTTATCTGATTAACGTCATCACTGAGATTAATGGAAAATGATTTATATCAAGAAATGAAATTGCGGATCTTGTAAAAAAAACCTGTTAAATTGCCAATTCCTGAGAAGTGACCACTGTATGTATGTGTCGCAGTTCATTAATACACAAGTAGCGCTCGGGAGTACTTGGCTCACGTAATCTTCCGCAGTAATATTTAATAATTTGACACGCAAATCCGGCGAAAAGCCGATAAGCTACTGCCAGACGAACACAATTATTATAAAGGATTCATTCGGCTTCATAAAAGTTGTCCGTTGGTAACGCTCGCGAAGCTTAATTGAGGCGCAATAACGCCGAATGCATTATTAAGCGGCAGACGCGACGTGCAGATAACGGCGATACCATTTTAATAAATAAACACCATGTATATGCTAACGATAGATATTTAATGTTAATATACGAGTATATTGTGTGTAGTGTTTACCAAAGCCCTAATACCATTCATGTTTTATTATTTGTTAGATAATGAAATTTAGTACGTGATTATCACCTATAATTTACTACTGATAAGAAAATGTTGGACTAAAATGTTTCCACATTTTTCTATCCGAATTTTGTATTAAAATTTTTTTTTCTTTTCTTACACATGACCCATCTATTTAATCCATACTTTCACAATTACATTCCAATGGATTTAACATAATTATTGTGATTCTACATATATTCCTGTAGAGCACATAAAAATGTTTGGTTCAATCGACCTTGTTTGCGATTATTCCAAGAAATTCAGTGATATGGTGTTAAAAACAGTTTTCAGAAAAGCACAGAAAAGATTTGTTATCATTATTTGCGAATGGACTTTTTGTCTGCTTCGTTTTTCGTTTTAATATTATTCGAGAATACCGAACTTAATTATCTAAGTTGAGAGGAGACAATCGAGCAAATGCCGGTACTATTCTTCATTTTTATTGACGCTAATATTACTCATGTTGATTAATACAATCAGACAAATACTTTCGTTTGCAATTGCAATTATCATTCGGTTTGAAATTTATCTCCACTTGTTCTTACTTGTACAGGATGATTTATGACGTCGGGGAAAAACTTCGCCGGGTGATTCCTATGAGTAATTCAAATATAAAACTCAAAATAAACATGTGTCCGATAATGCTTTCTAACGGAAGTGTAGCTCTTCAAAGTTTATAGCATGTAACGTCAATCAATCAAAGCAATAACGGTAGGCTTATTTCTTATTTCATTTGTTGCCTATGAAAAAAAAAATAGCACCCTATCATCGTCTTAAAGTTGTAAACATTCAACATGTAATAAACTTTGAAGGGCTACGCTTCCGTTAAAAAGCATGTAACTTCCTATTTGAATTACTCATAGGAATCACCCGGTGAAGTTCTTCCCCGACGTCATAAATCACACTGTATATTCATAATCTCAACAAGCAGAAGCTATTTAAAATTAAAATTAGTTACAGAAAGTCGTTTTTCAATACTAATTATTTTTAACAAAATGATATTAAAATGGCTTAGAATTTCCATCTAATATGCTGTTCCTTTTTAAATTAAATAAATAAAATTATAATTTTAAACAAGAAATTCTATTTGTGTTTTTTTGTTTAAAATAGCACTTATGTTCAAGTTGACAATTTCAAAACAAAAATGGAAATGCTGTCAGTTCAAGCTTGATCTAAGTTAATTTATATATAAAATTCAGTAAATTAAATTTGGATTTTATTAATTTATTAATTTTTAATCTTTTAGTAACTGAGTTCTATAGCCTAATCACCGACTAAGTACAGTGATCACGGAATGTTCACGTGAATACTGAAAAACTAGTTTTGCGTTAAAATAATCGAAATATTTTAAAATAATCTGTGATTCATAAAAACTTTCATCGAAGTGTATCATTATAAATAAAGATATAACGATGTCTGGGATACCACAATTAATAACATTTTTCAGTTCTGTCAGACTTAAGTTTTGATTATTCTCTCACATTTCAAGGTTATGGCTTTCACTAATCACCAAAAATGCTGTATGTTAAACATATTAGGAACAGTGAATAATTGATGGTTTGTGTATTTATTTAACACGTAACGCATTTGTAGATTTGGTATAGTTCCAACTTTATATTCAGATAGTAATTTTTTTCGTGACATACTTTGATGAAAGTTTTTTTTGAATCACAAGGCTGTGTTCACAAAAGACGCTCTAGAGTTACTCTCGGTTAGTATTGCAGTCTCTCTCACATAAATGAGATTATGTATTTTGTTTCTCATCTAAGAATAATAAAAAACTAAATCAGACGTGGTTTCCATAGCAACAAACAGATTTTCTATATCCCCCTTAAAAGTGGGTTGCAAGAAGTTCGTCCGTTGTCACAGAAATAATGTAAACATGAGACTTCTTGAAACCGATGAGCGAGATGCAAAATAAGTGAAAAATCGTGAGTGAGAAAGATTACATGCCCAAGGTCCACTCGAATTAAATATGTTTTTTTTTCCTTTTTTACCTTGAATCAGACACAATATGTAGTTGTCACGTCAAAGAAAAATTTTAAATATTCAATGTATAAAATGACTTCTTCGTATGCGATGTAATTTGAATCGCTGTACCCCTTTTAGAATTTTGATCTGTCACAAACAATAACGGAGATTTTATCTGCTACTTAATTTCCACACTGTATATTAATATGATGTGTTCATTTAATATTCCGGTAGCATTGGCTGTGGAAATATTTTGTTTTCGTAAAGCTTATGTTCGCCGCGAACATAATTGTATTAGTGTCATTCGTCCTGTCAACTGTCGAATAAGAGTTTTCGTGTTTGTTTGCGTTGTTTGTTGGTTTCATACAAAAATAAGTTATTTTCGGGACTCATTTACTTTACGTTCATTGAAATATAAAATGGTGTTTACATTAAGGCAGAAAACATTTGTGATTGAAAGTTATTTTCGCAATAGCTCAAAAATCGATGGGGCATTTGTATACTGAGTACGAAACTGTTCGGAAGAGTTTAGAGTTGAATTTTCCGATGTTCTTATTGACCACAAAACACTCGGGATTAATTGAAAAAAAGTTTTTAAATTATTTTTAACTATCAATGTGACAGTTTTATTTTACGAACACAAAAATTACATCGGTTCTGATGGATGGCAAACAGAATATTAAATTGGCCATGCTTTTTTTCTCAAGGGAGTAAAACAGCCACTTTACTGCCTCAAATTAGGGAGTAAAATTGCTCATTATACAGGGTGCTGCATTGATGAACGCAGCATAGGAAATCCCATGTTAATTTACAGGTACTCAAATATTGGCTTCCCTAATTATTTACAGTAAAATTCCATTTAGGTTTTTTAAATTACTCTTGAAGATGAATCTGTCTGTGCAGTTTGAGAATTTTTCATTTGCTCAGTTTCAAAAGATTCAGTAACCAAATTTAATTTATATCGAACTATCAGCAAGGCTTTGATCAGTGAACCTTAAAATAAAGTAAAACAACTGATCAAGGCCGTGTTGAGAGCTCGATATAAATTGAATTTGGTTACTGAATCTTTTTAAAATATATTGAAACTGAGCAAATGAAAAATTTTCAAACTGCACTGCCAGATTCATCTTGAAGAGTCCTTTAAAAAACCTAAATGAAATTTTGCTGTAAAATAATTAGGGAAGCCAATATTCGAACACGTATAAATTAATATGCGATTTCCTATGTTGCCTTCATCAATGCAGCACCCGATATAGAGGTCATGCAAAAAATATGAAATGAAAAATTTACAGATTTTCAGTATCTAGGATCAGTTTTAACGGATTAATTTGGATTAGAAACACAGACAAGGTGACAGATTTTGACAGCTTATGTGATTAACAAAATTAAAAGTATCATGGCAAATCAATTAAAAAATCAAAAGCGTGTTTAATTTAAAACTGATTAAGAATGTTGATGTCATTATAGTATAATCACACTGTAAATTTAAATTAATATAGACATATTTGAAGAATCCTTACGTTTTTATCCAAAAAAAAAAAAAAAACAAATTTGAAATTTATTCTATGAGAAATAAAATATCTTACTTAACTTTAACTTGAGGAAAGTGAAATCACTTTATAGTAGATTTTAGAAGTGGTAAAAAGTAAGTTTAAAGGAAATATGTGAGTATACGTATTTGAACAAAAATTAAACAAAATAAATTTAGGTAGATTTGGAGAACTCTTTCCTTTTTTATAAAAACTACACTTTGATTACCCAAAAGGAATTAAACAACTAATGAAAATCAACCGAAGGCTTCTAAAAAGAGAGAATAAAGACAATTTTAGCAATTCTTGAAATTAAAAGTAAACTGAAAAGAAATATGTATGTATTTAAACAACAATTAATAAAACTTAATCTGAATTCGTATTTACACCTTGCATCGTCATCAAAAGTGTATTTGTCAGATAATAATGGCATACATTGTAGTTTAAAAAGAAATAATTGCCATTCCTTATATTGACTTAAGCAAATATACATTTCATACGAATAAAAGAAATATATTCACTCACTGCTCCCATTTCCGTTTGTCGAAATGCGTCCGTCTGGTCAAGGTATTCATTCACCGACTAAACAATAAACGATGTAACTAACAATAGAATCATTTCGCAGTTCCGATACAGAGAAGATTTGAGTGATAACGTAGATAAAATATTTAGTACCCGTTACGCTGCGTTAAAGACACGTTTTAGACCTGAAAGTTTACTTTGAAATACTGATTAGGTATTTGAATCACTTTAATATCGAGTAGTAAGTGTTTCGCTATTGTTTATACTCCTCTTACCTAGAATGATTATTTCATATCTTGGTACTTTCAAAGTGCGATAGAACTGTGTTCTTGTTAAAGTTTACGCTTGTAATTTCTAATTTTCTATTTGTTCAACAAAGTTTAGAAATTAATTACACTTGCTTATTATGGAATTCAGATATCTTTTTTTTTGTGAGATGTTACCTTGTGTGCCATTGGATGTATTTCGGTTCGACTTCTGTTCATTTTGTATTTAAATGGTCCACCAGCAGCATTAAAAAGAATGCTCAGAAATTAAGAAATAGGTACTTGGGTTATAAAAGAAATGATAAAAGTGACAGATAAATTCGGATGTTTCGGACCACCCACATCAGCTCTCTTTCTTGAAAATATAAAGAATTAGAAAATTACCAAAAAACGAATACCCAACAAAAGACTACAATATATTTCATGGCGATGTAATCCCCTAGCCAGCGTGATGCAACAGAACTATTCAAAGTAAGGTTTAAAAGTCTACTAGAGAATATTTTTGCTTGTGTTAAATACACTACACTTGTTACGCTTACTTTACAATTACTTAATTACTTTACGACGTGTATGTAATTGTCACTAACTGACTAATTTTGAGCAACCCTAGCAGCGATTACAGCGCCATTTGTAAGGATGGCGATAGCGAATTAGCTTTGACTTTCAATCAGAAGTAGGTAGACTTGCGGCCAAAAAAGTGACCCATCACATTCAATGACGGTTTCATCATATTTACAAACTCTACATACCGGGTGTTCTTCTGACAGTGAGACAGAGAGATTTCACATGGGAAAACAAAAATTGCTTTATATTAATCTGCCTGAGTACATTTTTATGAAATTGTAGGTTATAGCCGGAAAGATTATGGCGTTTAAAGTGTTTTGATACTAAATTTATGCTATTTTAGTTGTTAATTATTTAAAAATTAAGAAAAAAAGTAATTATTTCTTTCCTGCAAGCTTAATAGCTATTTAACGGATATTATAAGTTGTTCTCGTGGTCCAAATTATTTGTTCGTGTTTCACAACTGTAGGGTCACAAGATCAAATCCGAGTGAGGACAGTATTTTTTTTTCTTTTTTTTTAAATATTCCTTTAGATTTGAAATC
This sequence comes from Dorcus hopei, assembly GCA_033060865.1. Lineage (NCBI taxonomy): Eukaryota > Metazoa > Arthropoda > Insecta > Coleoptera > Lucanidae > Dorcus > Dorcus hopei. The sequence continues at coordinate 23,952,513 of CM065425.1, forward strand.
ATTTTCTTAAATATTAATTTATATTCTCTCAGGCTTTTCATATCGTTGCTCTTAAGCTATTTTACACACAGCAGGTCAAAGCTGAATAGAGAAGGTTTGAATACCTTGAAATATTTCCATCAATGTTGCTTGAATTTTACGATAACTACTTCCTTGAAAGTACAGACGAATAACTAAAATTCTATTTCCTAAACTGAGGCTTTCCATCATTAGAATTACAGGCAAAAACGAAAATGTACCTGATAAATAAGAACAATAAATGATGAATTTGTTCTCGTAAGCTGGTTTAAAGTTATTTGAATATTAAAATGCAACTTAAATAAATAATTAAAAAAACTAAAACATACAAAACAAGGCTGATAGAATATTCCAACGTTTTAAAGACAGAATTAAGTGTGAAAAAGTGTCAGAAGTAAAAAGAAGAATTGTAATGGGCTGGGCTTGATCTCGCAAACTTACGGTTACGAAATTTGAACTTAAAACACCTTGACCACGGCCCGATTCTACAATCACAAGATAACTTTATTTGGCGGTTTATTCCCATGGGAATAAACCCTCAGATAAAGTTACCTTGTGATTGTAGAACCGGGCCCACAAGAATTATTGATTATGGTTGCTAAAATTTGCTATAAAGGATTTTAATTAATTTTCCTTTAATGTATAAATATGCTTAAAATATCATAAGTTTAATACCAAAATGCTTTAAAAGTCAAAATCTTTCCAATTACGACCTATAAATTCATATTAATTTACTTAGGCAGATAAAATAACATAATTTCTATTTTCCTATGTTAAATCCCTATGTCTCATTGTCATGTATACAGCCTTGTAGTTTTAGAAGTTATACTAAATGTCGTGTTACATTTCTTTTCTAGTCTTCCCTTCACCTTCTGTATTATTTAGTGGCAACGCGCACATGTTGCACTTCATTAATTTAAATGAGACATAATACAATAATTTACTACTTTGACAAATCGAAAACCAATTTATAATACAACAATGGAATGATTCATTTTTTTAGCGCAAATTTGCACCAGTGAACAACTTTGAAATTTTAAATAGTAACTGACATACCGAGTTGGATATTCTTTTAATAGAAACAAATTTTACTTGAACAATATTTTAATATCTCAAATAGTTCTTAGTTAAAAACTTAACAAACTGTCAATGATCTTAATCGGACAATTGTTTTTATAACGTTATAACGGTAAAAATCATAGATTGACATAGGTTTGATATTCTGAAATTGTTCGTTTTTATACATGTTCAAAAGTATTTGTATTTTATTACATGTATTTTCTTGTTGGACGATATTCTTCATTCCCTGTAAGAAGTAGTTCATGGAGTTTCCATTTGGGAATCGAAAAGGCAATCATCAGACCAACCGCATCGAATCAATCGACCCGGAAAGAGGAGATCTGCTACGCGACGTATCACCAGAGAAAAATGGGACAGATAACCATCCTGCTGCAGCCACAGTGCAGCTCGCATCACTAATGAAAAGTTTTCAAAAAACTGTTAGAGGATGTACTTTAGGAAGTCAGTTATAAGAAACCATTAAGGGGTTGGTCGTACAAATGGGGTTCAATAATTTTTTCTTTAATAAGTCCTCGCTAGTTATTAAAACTCTAGATATACTGGTTGTCCAGAACGAAGATTCCAGAAACCGACGAAGATTCTCGGCATACAAAAGATGGTCCACTGGTCCAGAAAATTGTAGACGGAAGTTCCCGTTTTTGTCTAGTAACCAAAACAAAAGTTTAGATAACAGAGATGGAATTCGCCAAACTATCCAATAACCTCAATCTCCAGACCTAATGAACTAATTCTTATCAGACGCTGGAAGAATACCGTATATTATTATCAGAGAGAGAACATGTACATGTAGCTGCGAATCCAGAAGCTCTGCGATTTGTTTAACAGTATAGAATCATACTAGTCACAACAGAGTGAGGAGTGAGGAGGTCCAATACAAGAAATGCGTTTTAATCAGGCATTTTTAATATTTGTGCAGATAAAATAATTTTGGTAATTTAAAAATACCAAATTGTCTCTGAACCTTATCAGTTGTAACGCTATTTAAAATTAGTCCTCTGTTGTGTCTCTAACAGAATTTTGAGGCTTCTAGTGAACATATTTCTTGTGTTCAATAGAAGCACACCAGGACAATAAACAGACAGTCTATTTGCGGCAAAAATGGATATAAAGGACTACAAGCAAAGATGTATATTGTAATATGTAAGCTTTAAATGCTTGGGGTTCAGTCAACTTGGGTGGTAAAAAAAACTGTTTTTAATTTAAGTCAAGCTTTGGAAATGTTTGTTTCCTTCTTCAGGACAAAATTGAAGAAAGAAATATACGTTTCCGAAAGCTTGACTTAAATTAAAAAGAGTTTCTTTGCTACTCAAATTCACTGCATCCCCAAACTCTAAACTTTATTTATTCTACTACTCAAGATATCAATCAACAGTTACATAATATGTAAACTATGTAACTGATTACGAAAGACAATATACAGTGACTGCCAAAGAGTTCGCACCATATGGGAAAAATTTTTATTATTGATTTTTCCAAAAAACTTTTTGCACCAATATGGTAGAAGCATCGGTTTTGGCCACTGCACCAGTTGTGGCCACTTTGAATTTTTCATGGTTAAAATAAGGAAAGCATTAGTCTAAAGATAAGTTGGAATATTCTTGCCAAATGTTTGAAGATGTAGTGGTTTAATTCTGCATTTTCATAACATTGGCGCTATTAGTTTGGCTTTGACATGCAGTTGAAGCATAGAGGACAGCTTGATCGCTGTTTTCTAAGGAAAATGGTTAAGCAACAGGAGTACATAAGAAAACTTATAATTACTACATTTATGATAGTAATCCTATAACTTTTGTGTATTTGATAAATGCAATTATTAAATTATTCAATAATTTCTAAAATATTTTAAAGTTAAACTTCAGAATCTGTGAAATGTGGGTGACCAAGACCAGTACATTCATAAATAAAAATGTCTAGTTTTGGCCACTAAAGTGACTAAAATTGGTATAGACATTTTCCAGTTTTGGCCATTAGTTATAACTGTCTGCGCACATTTTCGTTTGCGCTACTACAGCATAAATAAGTTTTCTAAAGATTCTAAACAATAAAATGATGGGAAAAAGTGTGAAAATAAAAGGTTTGCTGAAGAAAGGAAACAGAATTTTCTTTATGATAAGGACCACTTAATAAATGCATAGATGCCATAACAAATGTAACTTCAATGCAGATTGCCTTAAAAAAATTTAATGTAGATTCGTACTTAAAGTATCTGAATGGAAAGCAATAAAATCGAAATACAGGGTATCCCAAGTTGAGTGGCCTATTAAAAGTTTTCTGGGAAGGGAATTTACAAATACTACAAATGCAAATTAGTACATAATATATAAAGTCGACTCTAAATATTTCATGGCTGCTATGAAAAATATCGATTTTTTAAGTACGGATATTAAACGAATCTAAACTAAAAAGTGCCTGCAATTCTTGCAATTTTCGGTCTGCTTAGGCTAAATTGGGGTTATTAGAACTGTTTTATCAAGAAATGAAACATAAGAACAGAAAACTTGATGTAAAAAAAACCTTGCACCAGAAACGTGAAAAATCGTCTCAAATTTTCTTGTGCATGCAACAGTTAAGAACCCAAGAGCAAATTTGATTCTTTTAAATATTTTTTATGGATAGAAATGAGTAAGCTAACTAGTCCTAAGAGTTAAACACCAAATGCCCATTTACCGCTTCACATCTTGAACAAAACCGAAAAAATTAAAAATCTTCTCTTTTTCGAAATATTATGCCGCAGAAAATTTTGTCTGAGTACCAAGCGATACATTTTGCAATAACTTATCGTATCCTACTAAAATTTTCTCTAATATGTCGAACAATTTCAAATTATAACACTTTTTTAATTTTCGTATTTTAAATAGGTGGCATTTTTAGCCACACTAAGAATTGTTCACCGAATCTGTCCTGCTTATATTTAGTTATCGAACATGCACAAACTATTGGCGTAAAAAGTTTTTTAGAAAAATCAATAATAAAAATTTTTCCCATATGGTGCGAACTTTTTGACGGTCACTGTATAAAACTATAACTATAATTTGTACTACTACATATTAAGGGTATGTACCCTAAGTCTCCAATTGTAACCGCAAATTTACCGAAAAATTTGACAGCGGTTTACTCTGGTGAGCTGAAAATAGTGATATGTTACAGAACGCGTTGGTTTACGAACGAAACGATCATAACTTATTATCAAAAAATATAACAAATAAATTTGTAAAAAATGTTTCTCGGACAACGTTTAATAACGTGTCAAATATCTGCGCTTCACTATTCATTTGACCGCTTCTTCAGGATAAATAAAAAAATCATTTTGTTATTTTGTAAAAGCTATCAATGAACAAGAAACCTACATTGCATAATAAATTCGTAATTTGAACACCTAACTTTAAGCCAACCTCAAAATAACGTCGTTATTGACGCTAATTCAAATATGTACCACAGCAACCGGCTTCGTAGAATGGTTGTTTTGGTTACTAAACATTTACCGCTTTTCTTGTAAATGTGTTCCGTAAGTAGACTATCTTTCAGGTGATGGCTACTTACGGAACGTGTAACCGTAACCATGGTCAAAATTTAGGACTTACGGAACATACCCTAAATAACAACAAAAAGGAGCGCGCAAATTAACGTAGGGTAAGCAGGTACGGCATCACCCTATGAGGCTATTCATCGGAAGCACAATTGCTGAAGAATACAGTAAGCGCATCTTAAGGACTCGGGACCACATACACAGATACAACGAATCCTTTAAAAAATGGCACACTCACCATTTAAAGCGCCTAGGTACTTAAGTGGTTACATAAAGTACGCCAAGGTTAACCAGAAAGAATACGCTCGGAAACAAGATTTCCACACATTCAGTACAAGCCATGGGAAGAATTCCGAGTTTCGTACCATCGAGTTAAATGCTCACGAACAAGCACAAACTACCTAGTGATCAAAATATTTAAAGAACTTCCGGTAAATATCAAAAACAAAGACTTATCTAAGGCAATGGACACAACGTTTTTTAAAGTATAATTGTTTTTTATAATACAAGGCTTGGTCTTTAATTGAATATGATTGAACCAACGGTTGACAATTCTTAAAGAAAATATACGTTTCTATTATTCTCATTATTATTAAGTACTGGGTTTGTTCCATAATCAGTTTCTGACTAGTTCGGAATCGTCAAAATTGGTTGTCTAAAGTACTGACCAAAGTAATGACCAATTTTGATAGCTCCATCAAGTGCACGACTTTGAAGAATGCATGCTTTTAACAGTTTCGAACTATTCAGAACCTGCTAATGGAACAAAACTATTATCATCCTATTATAGTATACCTACCTTTCTTGAGCAGCTTTTTAAATTAACATACATTTGAACGTTTATTAAATTTATACTCCGATATAAAATTTTTGGATTTTAATCTAGGTTTTGGTTTTGCTTCTTGCTATAACTTTAAATCATATGATTTTTAATTTTTTTTATAAAGGTGACTGTGAAAAGCAAAACGTACAGCGTAAATGAACTAATACTTAACAAATTTATTTTATAATTACATTGTGCAACAAGTTGAAAATTGTGTTTAAGTGAATATTGAAAATAAGAAAAGGAAAGAGAGCTCCAGTAGATGTTAAAAATGGCAACCATTCTGTCGCAAACACAAAGTAACTCGGTTTTTCTTATTGCCAAAAACCCATTATAATATTTCCGGTGTAATATTAGCACATTCTTCTGTAATCCTGACTTTTAGTTCATCGATGTTACAAACAGGATTCTTGAAAATTATGTTTTTTAGATGGGAAAAACAAAATAATCCAGTGTAATCAAATCCGAGGACCTCGAAGGATATTGTGGATTGCAGTAAATAATTGACTTTGGTCGCAGTAATATAGGCAGTAGCTCCCTCTTGTTGAAAATATTCATTACGGGGCTCATCATCATGAAGCTGGCCTACAAAAGTGTCTAAAATCTGCTCCTGGTATCGTTAGGCAGTGACAGTGTCATAAAAAAATATAGGGCCTAATTTTTCTTCCTTTTTCCCCAACAAAATTTCTATGTCTATGTCTATGAAATAATTACGATTTAACTATCACAGAAACGTTCAAGTGGTGCTAGCCTTCATATTATGCGCTCGCTTATTTATGATTCAACGGATTTCATTTTTATCTTAAAAAATATAAAACGAATCATGTAATGGAATTTTTCGTAAATAATAAAATATATAACTGCTTTACAACAAGCAAATTTATTATAAAAAAATAAGCCCTTAGAACAGAATTTCACTTATAGCGTTCTCTATTGACTGCTCTAGAGCTCTCTCAGGGTATTCTCGTCTTATTTTACCCTCATGTAATAATAAGGGACGGAGATTTCTGAGAATGCTCTAGAGCAGTCAATCGAAAACACTATTAATGTGCAGCATGAGCACCTTAAAACTGTACATAGGAATTAGTTAGTATCACACCCATTTAACAAAATCAATGGCGATATGATAAAAGATAATCTGTAAATAAAATGGCGATGGCGCTAGCGCCAAAATTAATATTTATGTATTTTCAAACCACATAGGTATCCATTGTTGATCGATATAACCAATGAAATGAAATGTTACTTTAAACGGATTTTACAATGTAACTTTATGTTCTATCAGGAAAAAGAAACTACATAATAAACAAGAAAAAAACTTTTTTCTAATTTAACACGCCCTAATTTTTTTTACAAAGAAAAACTGGAGAGCAAACTTTTCTAATATTTTCATATTTCGTCACCTCCTGTGAACATACAATACGCCTTGTTTCTACATTATTAAACCAAAAACTTTGTTAAACATCTCATCTTCACTTTAAGTCAGTTTTCGAAAACAGTTAAAAACGCTGGAGTTTTCATTTCCTGTTTTTGCATATTTATAATTGGACTATTTTCCTTTTAAAATTTTTACCAAAAAAATGAAATATTTCTCTTTTATTGACTTGCATCATATTGCGAAATACTTTAAAGTAGATCACGTAGGCAGCAGTATTTGGTCTGGAGCGGATGTCTTAATTAGTGCTATCTTACGATAGCATTAGGCAAATGATCATTGCGTGATAAACAACATATTTTTGGTAAGTAATTGAGATTCGCAAAAACTTATATAACAAATACACTCCCGCTCCTGAGGTCATGACAAATCTTTGACTTAGGACCCCGTTGGGCAATCACCACAGATTAAAAAAAAAAAACAAAGAGAAATTGAAAAGTAACACGTTTACAAGAAAATTTATCTAGTTGCTTAACAATGATAACTTTACAATCAAGAGTTTGAAAATCTAAATATTATTCAATAAATAAATGATTTTTTGGCAAATTTTCCTTTAAAGGATTAATCGAAATATGTGGTGAAATTTTTTAATCCAAATGAAGGTACCTATATGTATAAATATAGGTACTATGTATTCAAATAGTAATTAAGTAAGTATTGTCCTTGGAAAGCAAAAGTAATGTCTATTGCAAATTTTGAAATACATTAACCACCATAAATTCATTTTGAAAATTCAATTAAGCTACTATTACAATAGAACACAGCTTAAGCTGTGGACATAACTTTTACTTTTCATGGCCAAGCCTTATGTAGATGATTAGTGATTACTTTCTAAACTCACAGTATTAATCTAGTGTTAAAAAATGACAGATTATGAAGAAATGTACTGTATTATTTGATATTTATACTTTCTTGTTTGTTGAAACATACTTATTATTCTTCAACAACAACTTTTCATAATTTTTGAACTCTATGTTTGAGCTTTCTCAAGACTAATTTAACCTGGAAAAGAAAACAATTTTAGATCGAGCAAAAGTATTACTTGTCGTTTCGCGAACTGGATTATTCGCTTTATCACTTTTGATAAGCGAACAACCTAAAACACCTGCTGTCAATGTCAGTGAAACTAAATTAAATATTATTTTTATTAAATGTATCTGTTTTTTTTTAATTTGTCGGTTTAAGGATCGAATTCACCAACGTTGATTAAATTTAACTAATGATTAGCTCCATTAAAACTGTAGCAACAATTATTTCTAAGGACTCTTGTCAAGAAATTCGATCCGCAATTAAAGAATATGTATGTACAACAAATTAATAGATTTTTATTTAACAGTGTAAAAATTTTACAATCAAATCAAAACTTTTGCAATTCTCTAAAGACCCTGTCTTATATCTACAAGATTTGGTTCAATATCATGAACAATTTAAATTTTATGGTAAATTGTATCAAAAATTAAATAGAATCAATCATTATCTGAAGAAATAGAACGTGTTCCATTTTCAAAGCATATCTGTAGTCCAAAAAGTTTTTGTTCCAAATAATTATTGTAGAAATTGAACCAAATCTTGTAAGTACATTAAATTATGATATAAATTGCGATCGAACCATAAACTTTGCGTTATTTTAGGAAAGAAACAAATTACATTAAGGCCCGATTTTACAATCGTCGGATAAGCAATATTCTTAGAATAACGTGACGTAGGTGTGACGTAGAACGTTAAAGGATATTCAGCGAACAGTTATTCCGTCCTTATTCCACGATTGTAAAACTGGGCCTAAGTGTAAATGAGACGGCGTTGTTAATTTTAGACCTCTAGTTAAACTGCCTGTCATGATCGTGATGTCTTTTATTAATAAAAAGCCCTATTTTTTTAGCTGAAATTCGACAAAAAAATTAATTCTGTTTTTGTCTTCATTTGTAGTGTGAGCTCAGTCAACGCGAATTTGTGGCTGAGTAAAGACGCTTAACTCGTACGTATTCTTTAGTAATAATTTATGTGTGTTACTTTACATATAAATTAATGGCACGGTCTAATTTAAACAAAAGTGCAGATGAAATGTATGCCCGGCGTATCCACCAAAAGTAAGTAAACTTTTAGATTATTTTGCAATCCTAAGAATGACATCTTTTAAATTTATGTTTTCACGTTGATCAAATCATATCATATATCATAAGTGAACTTGGAAATTTGCTTAAAATTATCAGATCACCATACTATAAAAACAATCAGAGTACAGCAAAATTTTAAGATGTATTAAGCTTAAATTATTTAATAATGCCAAAACATTGTAGTATTATTGATAAACTATTAAATGTAAGAACTATTTTAATTACCCAAATGTATTCCAGGTTAACTGCTTTGTCATCGTGAACTCTTATTTTCAGTTGAAACCACCATGGTCGAAACACTCATGCAATCAACAAAAGGCGTGCACTCTTATGCATAATTAATTATTTGCGCGTTTCTTTCTCTTATTTTGTAACTTATCAACGTATTTTGTAACTTATCAACGTGTAATATTTTGATTATAAACAAAATGTTTTCCAAACTATTTTCCGAAAGATCACGTTATAATAGTTCCTTTTCTGACATTATCAGAAGAGACTTATTTGAGTTTGAATTTATTCCTCAGATTGCAGAAAATTTACGTTGTCGCACTCCAAAACGGAAACAAAACAGTGAATGAAAAACACATTTAGCTAACAAACGTTTTTGTGTGTCTATTAACAGGCAAGCCCGATTCTACTGAATAGAACCAATAAATAAAAGATAAAATAAGATAAATATAAATACAATATTTCCGATTAAGTGAATTACAGCTTTCTTTTGGGCAAGAAATTTATGAACATTTTAATTTTTTACTTTCAATGCAGGTATTTGCGGAGAGCAGCTACATTAGCTACTCTTTTACTTGAACAAAGTGAGTTAAAATAGCTTCAGGTCAGAAGATTTTCCGCTTTATTCTACGGTGATACGGTGACACAAATGAATTCTTGAATTTGTTTTACATTCTGAATGCAATGAGATTAAAAAAAAAACATACTATTAAACTAACTAAAAATATCGAAAAGCAGATGGTGATTCTGATTACTTTTTCTAACATTATCACAAAATAAAACTTTCCTATTTTAATCTCCTAATTCCACTTAAGTCAATTTTTTGTTAAAAAAAAACTTTCGTCCATGTTAATATTTTTCTCTAACAGGTGCATTTTTTAGGTGCATTTTTTAGGGGTTTTTTACGTTACTTTTGAGTGATTAAAATCAAATTTCAATCTCTAGCGATTAAAATTTAATTTTAGTCACTCCATAGTGTTTATCAACAATTATCCATGACGACCGACCTTGACTGCTTGACGTTTTAAGTAATGTCACTTCAAAAATATCTTTTCAAGATTATTTGTTGTTAAAAAGTGCAACTGTTGCACAAAACGTCGTATATCACACGTGAGCGAAATGCAGTTATAAGGGTACAAACACATTATTATCACGTCACGTGAATTCACGTGATATCATGTCACACGTGAATCGCATAATATTAACAATAGAATCACACTGTTGTCACGTCACGTGAATTCTCGTAATTTCATTATTTATAAACATTTATTTTTACCTATGCAATTAAAAATCAGAGTATAAAGTATCTGCTAAAGAAAAAATAAAAACAATAATTGTTCATCCTCCTCTTCAGAATTTGAAGATTTTGAAAAAACCTGTGCTTTGCTTTTAATGTCGAAAAATAAAACTAGGAAATGAAATTAATTTAAACAGAAAGGAGCAGGGTGAATTTCAAAATTTGTTCCAAGAGCTATTACAAGGAAATCCTTTTAGTAGGTACTTACATGATGCATGAAAAAAGATAAATTTGAATTTCTTCAAAATCTTATTAAATATAATTTGATTACCTGGTATTGTATTGCAATACATTCTGTTCTCACACTTTTTCAACTAAAACTTTATCTATTTTTTAAAATTCTATATCTTTTCAATTTCAAATTGGGACCAAACAAATTCAAATTGGGAATAAACAAATTCAAAATGAGAATAATCAAATTCAAATTGGGAATAAACAATTTTAAATTGGGACTACACAATTTCAAATTGGGACTAAACACATTTAAATTGGGACTAAACAAATTCAATTGAGGATGTTTTTAGAGAGGAAGAATTGACCAATAATCATTTGCTGAGACTTTCTCCATACAGCCCAATGTTGAACTCGCGTAGTCTTGTTTAAAAGCAATCAGAATGCCACAAATTTTAGCAGGCGAGGCCAGGCCAAACATTGCGCAGACGGAATATCGTTTACAAAAATTAGAAAATATAGTGCGACAAAATATTACTAATAAAATTACCGTACTTAACTCTATAAGATTCGTTGCAAACATCCAAAGTTCATGCCTGATGGGTTAAATATGGTTGACGTAAAATTATGATTTAATGCAAGTAATTATTAGTTAGGTAATTACATTTCGTTTTGTTATTATTACCTACGAGCTTGTATTTTTTCCGAATTAAAATATTTTGTTCCAATTTGAATTTGTTTATTCCCACTTTGAATTTGTTTCGTCCCAATTTAAACTTGTTTAGTCCCAATTTGAATTTGTTTAGTCCCAATTTAAATTTGTTTATTACCATTTTGAATTTGTTTCGTCCCAATTTAAATTTGTTTAGTCCCAATTTGAATTTGACGCCATCACGCGTCTCGAAATTGATGCGAAAATCAGATCGCGTGCCGGCACGTAACAGCATGTGATATCACGTGAATGCGTGAAGTGACAATAGTGTGTCTCCTATAAATGCATGTTTATGGAAAAGCGGGTCTCATCAAATTTACGATTCACGTGCCTTCACGTGAAATCATGTGAATTCACGTGATGTGATAATAATGTGTTTGCACCTTAATATACACTCGTGAGAATTGTCTCACTCGTGCTTCGCACCGTGAGCCAAAATTCTCACTCATGTATAATTTTGCATTTCTCTCACTTATAATCTACTATAAATAAACATACCTACATAATTCAAAAGTTTCTCGTTTCTGAGATAAAAAGTGTGCAAATAAAGATCAGATTAGAGTAGGCGGTAATTTTTGTTTGCTCACCGTTTATAACCTCCTAAAGGAACAACTTGGAAAGTATATTCTCTTAAGTATCTCTGGAACTGATTAAGATAGAGGGTTGAAATTTGATATGCAAGACATCTGAAATACAGGGATGGATACGTCATAAGCAAAATTGAACATTCTTCACCAGTGGCGTAGATCAATGGAAGTAGGTCATGATTTTAGTAAATAACTTTTTATTGTCACTTTTTCAAAACATCTGAAACAAAAACTGAAAAATTCGAATAAAATTATACCAGAAATGAACTAAGTTCCATCATTGCCAGATTATCCGTTTTCGAGACATTCAGGTCGAAACGTTACGTTGATTCAGAAATTCGAAATTAAAAAAAATATATCAAATATGCCTTGACAACATTAGCTGCTATTTCACATACCAATACACATCTGTTGCACAATTTTTTTAATCAATTTATGAACTCTGACAATGAAATGACTGACATAATACTCATTCTTGGGGAGAGTAAGGCTAATTTCACACACAGCGTTTTCGTTCGTACGGAAAAATTCCATACGGAAAATAATCATACGGACGTGTCTTTCACACGCTCCGATTTCCTCATTCTAAACCGTGTTCTTTTATTATTATCATTATTATTTTGATTGACTTTATCAGTTGTAATGGATCGTGAACGTATTATTGCTCTGTGGCTCAGCAGCACCGTCGAAAGGGAAGAAAAAAATACAAAATCGCCTACATTGAGTCCACCCAATTAATCAAAGTAGGGAAAACGAAGAAGTGCTCAATTCCGTACGGACGAAACCGCTGTGTGTGAAATTAGCCTAAGGGAAACGGTCAGGCGACCGCAAGGTTTCACGTAGAACAATTTAGTCCTTGGTAGATATTTTTTTGAAAACGTATCACTGAAAATCAAAACGTGAGTTTTCATTCCAGAAATTAAAATGTCTCAGATAAGTATCCTGTGTTTTACCGAAAATAAATTAAATTTTTAAGAGATTATTTCCAATACTCAAAATTAAGACATCAACCTCCTTACTTTTTAATAAAGCACAGATTAGGTACAAATCTTTGACAGCAATGACGACCAAAATTTATTGCTGGCGATTGTAACTGTTTTCCGGAGGCGTCGCTCAGTGGCGAGAAAAGTTTTCCGATTTGGAGTGTGCCTAGTAGATAGAAAATTGTTCTGTGTAAAACCTTACTGCCGCTAAACTATTTCCTCTACTTTTCCCAAGAAAGAGATCATGTCCATTATTTCATTGTTAGAGTATATTTTTAGCTCATAAATTGAGAAAAAAATTCGCAATAGTTGCGTACTGATATGCAAAATAGCAGCTAACGTTGTGAAGGTATTTGATTTCTTTTTTTCGAATTTCTAAAGCAATGTAATCTTTCGACGTGAATATCTCGAAAGTGGTTAATCTGGCGAAGAAAAAACTTAGTTCATTTCTTCTATAATTTTATTCGAGTTTCTCAGTTTTTCTTTCAGATTTCTTGAAAACGTGACAATAAAAAGTTATTTACTAAAATGATAACCTACTACCCTGGATCTAAGCCACTGGTGGAAAAAGTTCAATTTTGCCTATGACGTACCCATCCTTGTATTTCGTTTGCACTGCGTGCAAAATTTCAACCCTCTATCTTAAACCGTTCCAGAGATTTGATTCATCTTTGGTCCAGAATTAGGTAATGAATTTTAAGTAAAACGACTGTACATCCTGTCAGAGGTTTATTGGGATCGCGAGGTGCAAAAGAAACGAAACACACACATTCTAATCGTCGGGTTTAATAATATAATACACTAATAAACGGTTGATGAAAATGAATGCATGCTTGCGGCTACCAGTGTTGCCGGTCAACTCTGCTTGGTTTTCGTCTTGTACCGGAGGGGTAGTAGTGACGCACTCTGTTGGTGGAGCTTCGGAGATCGCGCGTAAATTATGAAATCCTAACACATCCCAATTTTGCTTATATTTTAAATTAACTACCAGTTTCGGTTTACATAACTTATATATAAAAAAATATACTTTTCAAGTTGTCCTTTAGGAGATTATGTCTCAGAAAGAAAAAAGGTAATCCTGCACTTTAGTGCACCCAAAGTGCGCAAGCGTTAAATGTGCGTAGCGATACGCTAAAAATTGAGCGCCAATTCAATTTTCTTTCCATTGTTGTCAAGTTGTTCCATTAATGACGGGTGCAAAATTACAGTCTGTGGCTTCTTGCAGATGTAAAAGAGACGTTGTAATATTATTACATAGAACTAGTGTTTAGTTTTAGAAGTATGTAATATTACAACGCCAGTAAGTAGCAGGTTGTAATTTTGCATTTGTCATTAATGGAAATAAATTTGAATTGGCGGTCAGTTTTCAGCGAATCTCAACGCATATTTAACGCATGCGCACTTTGGGTGTACTAAAGTGCAGGATTACCAGGAAAAACTTTTGAATATTGATAAATTAGGTTAAACCGCAATATTTTGATATCCTCTACACGTGGTATAATTATTGCCACCTTAATTGATAACATCTAGTATAAATGAAAAAGTACCTTCTGTGAAATTGAAGATAACTCCTCAAAAACCGGTATAATACGCAAATTACTTTTACCTGATTTATGAGGTTTTTTGCATATGATGTGAAATCACTTTAAATGTTTCTTATTGTTTCTCCTTATTTCCTATTGTTATGTTTTAACTAAAGTTTAAGGTGTTAATGATTTCAAGCTTATAAATTTATAACCCCTTAAATAGTGAGACGCGGATGTGAATTCTTTTTGTACTGTTATACAGGCTGTTACAAATTCGAGGCTCATCATTGGGATCTCGGAAACGGAAAGAGATATGAAGTCGATTAAATTAGGGCAAAGTTGCGTATTTTGGTGCTGAATAATAATCCGTTCTGAAAAATCTTCTACGATTTGTAGTTTTTGAAATATTTCCAAAGAACCAATAAACCTAATTTTCTTTTTTACTTTTTTCTAAAGTTATTATTGCAGGGATCAAAACAAAATTAATACATTCTATAGGCACTTTTTTGAGCACTTTACGATGACATCATTAGATTTTACTTAAAACGTTTCGTCTCGTTCTGACCATCATCAACTTCATTTTTTTAATGTATTTTTATGTATTAATTTTGTTATGATCCCTGGAATAATAACTTCAGGAAAAAATAAAAAAGAAAATTACGTTTTTCGAAGACGGATTATTGTTCAGTACTAAAGTACGCAACTTTGCCCTAATTTAACCGACTTCGTATCTCTCACCGTTTCCGAGATCCCAATGGTAAGCCTCGAATTTGTAACAGCCTGTATATTATATACAGGGTGTCCGTTTTTCGAGCCTAACCACGGGGATCTCGGTTATCTTAAGAGATACGTAAAGTTGGTTAAATTAGAACAAAGTTGTGTATTTTTATCTCAATCAATAATCTTCAATTTTCACCTATTTTTTACGGTTTTCAAGATATTCGAAAAAAAGTAAAAATCACGATTTTCGTTTTTATTTTTTTCTATAGAAACCATTTTTAGGTCAGACATCGTTAAGGCACATTCTTATGTGGAATTTAAATGTCTTTATCATGCCATCAAAAAATACGAACAAACGACATTCAATTTTTTATTAAATTGCGTATATTATTGTATATTATTACTTTTTACTCCAAACTGATCATGATTACCTTAAACTAGATATAGTTTTTTTTTCTATATTTGTCAGTGTCAAAATTCTAGGGTTTTTGTCAGAACCCTGCGTTTATCATCAAATAATATTTCCGTGTATTTTGAAAAATAAAAGTACTTTACTCTTATGTCGATTTCAAATATTGTGATCTCCTCGGTATATCACAACAGGTATTCAAATTTTGATAAGTGTATGTTGAGTTTGGGAAGATGCAGGGACTTAATAAAAAAGAATAAATTTTTCTGAGAAATCAATAATAAAAAAATTTCCCATATGGCCCGACTTATTTGGCGATCGCCGTATAATGCCATTCTGTTTCTCATTGTTACTTTAAACTTCGAGGTATTAATGATTTAAATACAATCTTTCTGTAATAAATAACTCCATAATCCTTGTATGGGACGTGGTTTCAGGAGTAGTACCTTTTATTCCAAATTGCAGGATTAAAATAATAAAATAATCATTTAATAAATTTTCGTATATATATTTGATCACATTATTAAATTTCACTATTCACATTTCTTTACTTCTAAAAGAATGTATTAATCAGTGGGTTTTATTTTAATGAGTAATCACAGACAGCTGATTTTATTAATAACCACCAAAATAAAACTTCAAAAGAATCCATACATGACACAAATTATTGTAAAAATGTTTGAAAAGTTCTAATTCAAAATTAGAATGAATTAAAAATATAAAAAATTTGTTGCAAGTCGATTAGGTCAAAAATCGGCCGCAGGATGTCGCGACCTAAAGTGTTTAAAATTTACCCTAAAATCATATTACGACACTTCTGAGATATACAACACAACATTTTGTAATGAAAGCAGGAAAACTGTAATAAAGTTTTAGTTATAATTCGCGTTCACCGCAGCGTGACAATAAAATCGATATTTTTAACGCAGATTAATTTTCCTTAATATACCAACATGTCATGAAGCATATAAATTAACTACTAAAGTAGTGGGCACCGCCTTAAGTGCCATTAATTATTTTGTGTTCATTTGCATTTTTTTTAAGTAAGCTCCGCTGCCTCTTTTTGTCGATAATCGGCTTGCGTACTGTTTTTTTTTTGTTGCACTTTGTTTCATAGATATACCTTTTCAACTTCAATTGAGTAACATTAATTTCAGAAAATATAATTTTAATTTCAGAAAAAGTAAATTTAATTTCGGAAATAGTAAGTTGAATTTCGGAAAAGGTAATTTCAATTTCGGAAAAAGTAAATTTAATTTCGGAAAAAGTAAATTCAATATCCGAAACAACAGATTCTCCATTTTATGGGATTCTATATACAGGCTGTTACAAATTCGAGGCTCACCATTGGGATCTCGGAAACGGTAAGAGATACGAAGTCGGTTAAATTGGGGCAAAGTTGCGTATTTTGGTGCTTAATAATAATACGTTCTGAAAAATCTTGTACGATTTGTAGTTTTTGAAATATTCCCAAAAAACAAGAAAACGTAATTTTATTTTTTATTTTTTGCTGAAGTTATTATTGTAGCGATCATAACAAAATTAATGCATTCTACAGGCAATTTTTTAAGCTCTTTACGATGATATCATTATATTTTACTGAAAACGTTTCGTCTCGTTCTGACCATCATCAACTTCATTTTTTCTTATGGGCGCTACATTGGGTTTTAATACCATTGAATAGATCTATTTTCCTGATGCTTTTCCATATGTCACACATCCCTATTTAATAATTTGAAACAGCTGGAAATGCAAGAAATTATGTTGAAAATAACACTGCAACGAAAAACATGGTATGCAATGAAAATAAAAGCCAGTGTTACTTTATGAGCATTGGCAGTTTGAAAAGTACACTGCGCAACATTTTGAACACTTAATTGAAAAAAAAATTAAATAAAATCTTAGTCATTTCGCTGCATTTTCTTTAATTACTAAAAAGGTTAAAGGGCTAAAAACTGCCTTGGAAATTTTCGGTGGGCCATTCTGTGTTTAAATAACATTCAAACATGAACACTAGGATGGAAACACCTATAGAGAATCCCATAAAATGGAGAATCTGTTATTTCCGAAATTGAATTTACTTTTTCCGAAATTAAATTTACTTTTTCCGAAATTGAAATTACCTTTTCCGAAATTCAACTTACTATTTCCGAAATTAAATTTACTTTTCCTGAAATTAAAATTATATTTTCGGAAATTAATGTTACTTTTTCCGAAATTGAAGTTGAAAAGGTATAGTAGATAGGCGTTCTCTCTCTGCGAAAATAACGTTGGTTAGTAAAGGCAAGGTTCAGGCTCTAAACTGTAAGTACCTAATTAAGTGATTTTTTAAACATATTAGTTGAATTATTTGGAATCGAACATTAATGACCGTTTGCATCAAACATTTAAGCTGAGCTTAACTTTAACAGTCACTTAGATTATGACTTGCACAATGCTGGGTAACCTTAAAATGTCACATTATAAGTACCACTTAAATTTAACTTCAGCTTAAGTGTTTGGTGTAAATGGCCATAAGATAAATTACTAAATTATACTAGAGATGGTGTTTAAATTGTTGGGGATATCTGGAAATCGCAGCAGGACACGACAATCGATCAAATTTCCATTTCATCGTTGAGAAATTTTTTGTTTTAATTAAAGGGGGGCTACACGATCGGACGAACTTCATTCATGCATAACTTTACAAAATTACAGTTGATCGTAAAAACTTCCGCTCATGTATGGAGGTCGCCGCATTCTGAGAAATGAAATAATAAAAGATTATTAGGATGCATGAATTTTCATTAACGTAGCCGCCAGTAATGTTCTATGCATAGATAAAAATTGTGCGGGGTTTAAGGAGTAAGTAATTAAATGTTTCCACAGAAAAGTTGAACTAATGTAATGTAATAAAAACTATTCCTTTTATTTCTTCAAAGTAACTCTTCGATGTATATTTAAGAATCTGTACAGCAGTTAAAAATTTTAAATATACGAAACGGAGAAATATTAAAATTTCACGTTGTTAAAAATGAAATTTAACATATCTGTGTGTTTAAATGTTTCCGAACCGATGAACATGTTACAAATTTGAGGAGGTAAATATTCTATTTCAACAACAAAACTGTATTAAAAAGTTAGAGTCAACACACTTTTAAGGTTACTTCAACTCTGCAAAAAAGTGATTGTAACAAACAATGAATTACGATTAACATGCTTTTATATCTTTTGTAGAGGACATTTATTTCCTTCTTGGAGTTACTTTTATTCCTTAAAATTTTAACATCATCGTAACTACTTGTGTGTAAATGGACATGAGGGAACAACCAAAAAGAGTAAAAACGGTGTTAAATCTAACTCGGCATTTTTATCTGTGTGATTTTCATTTCAATTTTCAACTGCAATTTTCTGGAAAACTATGTATTAATTTTTGGTTAAGGACTTATTAGCTCAATCGTTTACATTTATTTATGGTGATACATTACAGGTTTCAAGCTTGTCACAACTTTTAAAGTCACCCGTATAATAAATAATACGTCAACTTCTATGTATATGAATTATTATAGCAGTTAAAGTTGAAGTTTATTTTCTAAGGTCCGATATTGTAAGGGCAAGTTAATTTTAACTATCTGTTTATTCCCATGGTAATAATAATTGTGAACACAATTGTTGTTATGGCAATAAACTGGGGGTTAAAGTTAACTTGCATTTATAATACCATGCCCAAGAGCTCTTGAAAGCAATACTTATAGTGCCATCTATAATGTAGGGGAACATACATTATCTTGTTAAAGCCTCTGAAAACAGAAATCAAACATTCATAACTTCGATTCTCTGTATTCACGTTACAATTACAGTTACGTCAGATATAGTGAAAGCTGTCCGTACAGTTGGTTTCTATTTTATATTTATTTTAAACAGTTTACTTACTGTAACTCAATCAAATATGAAAATTTCAGATTATATATTGAAAATTTAGTCTGATTTCTTCATTATACTTATACTGTACTTATAAATCAAATATACAGGGTGTTAAAAAAAGTGCCACAAACCTTGAGGGAGGGGTATAATAGTATCGCCCAAAGTAGGCCAAAAAAATCTCGGAGATACGAAACATTTTATGTTTACACTAATTTCTTTTTAAATTTATGTACAAATAAACAAATTAACGGCAAAGATAAACTGAGAAAGAATTTTTTTATCGAAATTTCGAAGAAAATTAAATTTAAAAAAAAGACAGTCGGACGATGTTGATAAAAAAAATCGAAAAAGAACAAAACATCCATCGCGTAAAATCGAAAGAAAAATTGAAGTAAACTTAGAGCAAAATAAGAAGTATTAGAAACAAAAGACGATCTCACTTAAATAAAAAAGTGTTCGATATTTTTTTCTCAAAAAGCCTGAATTTTTTTTTTTTGTAATTTATCTACGCTTTCCAGTTTCGGTAAAAAAAAGAAAAACAAATGTCTCGAAAAAGTGCTGTCAGTCTAAAGATTAAAGCTTGATTATATTTTAATTATGTTACTCTGATCATGGATCTTTTCTATATTAGTGGGTCCCCCTTACTCATACAGGATGACCAGTAAGTCGTCGTCGTGTTAGGAATTCATTGATCTAGTATACGCGTCGAATCTTCTGGAATCATCGGGAAAATGGTAAAAATAGATCTCTCGCGGCACGTTTAACAAAACGATAAGTAAGTCGAAGCCTTCTTGATTTAGTAAAAATTACGTTGGGTTTATAAAATTCAAGAGAAAAAAAAAAAACAACCAAGCAATTTGAATTTGGCGCCCAAAATTTTATGGTTCCGAGAAAGCATCAAGAGATGACGTAGCTTTACGTTACCAAGAGTTCAATAAAGAGTAGCTTTCCATTTGTAATTCAATATGACCAGATCAGTTTAAATCAGAGTTACTCTGAACTACTAGAACACAATGGCTGCGTTCCGAATTAACGTCAGGCGTACAACTTTTTACCTCGCGGATGATTTTTAAATGGGAAAATGATGCGCGAGGTAAAAAGTTGTACGCCCGACGTTAATTCGGAACGCACCCAATAGGCATTTACGAAAATTCACTGGGTGTACACCGCAGTGCTGCCAATGACCGGGAAATTTCCCGAATTTCGGGAAAAATGAGGTGATGGTGGGAATTTTGCGGGATATAACAAAGTTGCGGGAAAAACCGGGAATTTCAGATATCAGAAATTAAGACAACTTTTTCTTTCTGCGTATATACTTTTGTTTTTCTTTGTGCGTATATGTATACTTTTGGGAAGGTGGTGACGTTTTGTGAAAGTACTGGTTCCGTAGGGATTATACTGTGGTGAACTTGAACCATCTATCGCTGAACGCGCCCGTGCCCATGCCATGTGATTCCAGCAACCAGTAATATAACGTAACCTAATTAATCCTTTTCGTGTTTTTATAATTTTGTGCAACATTGTTGATTGTTTGCAATACCCTAACGAAATACTGTGGGAAAGTGCAATAAAAGCGCAAAAAATGGATAAATGGCTTATAAAAACACCATTGTAGATACTTAAAACTGATCCTTGAATTGTACTTGATAAAAGTGGTACAATTAAATAATTTTGTTTCATAGAAACAATAGATAAATTGTTGTGAATTAACGAGTGTTTTTTAAATCCGACGTCAAAGTAGGCCTTGAAGAGGCATTTGTGAATGTTTCACAGCTATGAATGAATTGTTTCACAGCTAACTTGATGTCGGATTTAAAAAACACTCGTTACTTTGTTACATTAAAGTATTAAGGGTTCCACAAACCGAAGCGGCCGCGGTGGCGGCTACGGTAGCGGCCGCGGTGGCGTTCAAACGCGGCAACAGCATGTTTATGACAGCTTCCACATCGACGCGGTTTGACGCTCACAAACGCGGCCTGTGCAGCGTTCTAATGTGCGGCCGCGGCTAAACGCAGATTACTCAGTTTGGCCGTTGATCGCATGGTAAAAATGACGTCAATAATGGAGTGAATTATTAAAGAAGTCTTTTAATTTGGTTGTTTAACCAAAAAATGACATTGTTTGTTTTTCAAAAAATGACATGTTGATAATCAGTGGCGGCTCGTCGGGGTGGGCAGGGTGGGCACTGCCCACCCTGTTAAAGTTTATCAATACATAATTAAAGCAGGTTCTTGTCCGATAAAAATTGTATCACAAAATCTTATAAACGGTGCGTATAATTAGTGTCCATTTATAAGATTTTACAATACAATTTAAACTTTAAAATAATTTTGAAATATTTTTTTATATTTTTCTAGAACTTTGTATAATTCCGCACGCTCGGTAATACGTTAAATTGCGATGCGGTGCAGCTCCTTGCCACTATGCATAAGTAGGGTGGGCTCGCCCCCTGCATGGCTGTAACTGTAGACATACGCTGTCCTTTCATTTAATGTGATAGACAGAAAGGAACGCTACACGTAGGTTGTTACGTTACCCTCTCTTACGTTCACCCGTTGGGCAGGCCCACGGCCACGTGACAACTCGAGATCGAAGTGCTGTCTAAAGAGTGGGATAATTTGCCAAATTTTGTATTTTATTTTGAATCTTCTGTCATTTCTGTTTGATTAATACCTAATAAATGTTACATAATATTCAATATTCGTCTGAAAGATTTATATTATACATTGTAACGCATATAACTAAAAACAAAAAGAATAATAGCTGGTCTGAAGTTATATTAAAGACAGATCGCGGGAGGGCAAGCCCGTCCTACAATTCGTCTGTGTTCGGTTGTTCACGAGAATCATCCGAGTTAAAAACGTTAACGTCAACGCTTTATTATTAATTTAACTAAGGTGACAGATTTCGATATTAATGTTTTAAAATGGCAGATGTATCATTTAAAAATTTATATTAGTTCTTATTTTCAGAATTTATTTTAGTTACTGTTTTGCATTTTATTTAATTATTCTGAGAATTTATTTAAGTTATTGTTTTAAATTTTATTTAGTTATTATTTTGAGAATTTATGTCAGTTACTGTTTAGCTACAGTTTTAAATTTTATCATTTCAGAATTTGTTTTAGTAATTCTTAGAATATAGTTTTGTTTTCTTTTTTTAATGTGTGGAAAATTGGAGACATACGGAGATAATGACATATCATATCATAACGATAATACATGTTCATCAACTTGTTAAAATAACTTCTAACAAAGAACATTTAAAAAATATCAATCAGAGGAATGTCTTTATAAAAGGTTCTTTAGTTTTTCAAATGTTGCCCACCCTCTGCATATCTTGAAGAGCCGCCACTGTTGATAATACAAATTGAACTACCTGCCTTTTCTGTACATCTTCTTCCAACAAAGCTGCTAAAAGTAATCCTTCTTCTATAACATCATTTTCAACATCCATGTTAGCAAAATAGTTAATAATGAACGGGTATGGTTTGCGCTGAGGCCGCCACCGCGACCGCTACAGTTTGTGGGCCTGCTGTCGCGTTCGCATCCGCGGCCGCGGCCGCTACCGTGGCCGCCACCGCGGCCGCTTCGGTTTGTGGAACCCTTTAAACTTTCATTGCTTTAAGAAGTAAAATATATTAAGACTGATTGCTTTTGAGGTAATGTCCTTTATCATGTTGAATCTCAAATATAAAAAAAATAAATAAGTATGTAAAATTATTATTTCTTGTATCTATCTCACTCTCACCTAAATTTATTTTTCTTCTGATGTTCATTTTACTTTTGAATTGGCGGGAAAAAGCGGGAATTCTTGTTGTAAATTTCGGGATTTTAGAGTTTATGCTATTGGCAGCACTGGTACACCGCATAAACCGAATGCTTTCGATAATTCAACCGGTTACTTTTGTACCGCGTTCGATAATTTACCACAGGTCTGTTCCAAGCACGCTTTGTGACCGTTTCGAAACCGTCACAAGCATACACTCATCAAAGTTTTAAACTCGACAAAGTTGTCAACATCGATCATTATTTCGGTGGGCAACTGATTATGACGGTTTCTTAAACGGTCAGAAAGCGTGGTTAGAACAGAGCTCACATGTACCGAACTCATGCACCTGGTGCATAATTTGTCCATGTGGTCGGTACATTAAACATAACCCAAAAAAAGTTATTAGTTGTAGAAAGCGTTTTGTAAAATTAAAATAATTACTGGTTGCAATGGATGTGGAGTTTGGAAAATGTTAACATCAGCTTCAGATATGGAAAATATCATTAAATATGCTTGTTTTCAAATGTTATTATAGGTTTTGTTTCGTTAGTTGACCCAAGTTTATCTACCGAAGCGTTTTTAGTTTCAGTCAACCGATCTCTGCACCGGTGTAGCAGCTGATTATCGATCGGTAAATTCGGTGTACCCACCGGGTGAATTTTCGTAATTGCCTAATGCAAATGGAACAAATTCGATCACATGTCACTATATAAACATAACCTGTTTGATTTTCAGTCTGACATAAATATATTAAAGTACTTAACATTTCACAGGTTTAATTCGCATATTTTTCAGGAATGAATAACATAAATAATGCGTGTATTCAAAGCTTTTGCCTGTTTTAAAAAGTGTTAAAAAAGTAGGTATTACCTGCAAATGAATATTTATATTCGTTTTAGAACCCTGCAATTTAAGGAGGGCCATTTTGTATGTATTGTGTGTATGAGATGTCGCAAACATAACCCAAACAAAAATGCTTTTACGGATTTCTGTTATCCCCTCTCTTTTATTCAAAATGGTAAGTTTTAAAAATAGGTGCTTGAGGGGACGGACGCAGGTAAAAACAGGATCACTTGGTGGAAACTACTCTTATTAAAAGGAACATGTTGCGGATCAGTTAGAGCTACTCTGAGTAGCTCCGGCGGTTAAAAGGAAAGCGCCTCAGGACTCACTAAAACAAATGAGAATCACCAGAATAGTAATGTTTTGCACTCTAAATCTGACGTAAAGATATTTACAGTACAAGGAAACGTCAATAGATGGCGTAGTTTTTCTTATGTATAGGGACCATGCACATGCGAAGGCAGCGCCACCAATGACTATATTATGCATTAGTGGTATGAAAATCATGGCCAGCTACATTAACATTCACTGATGTGTATGTATGGCCGTTTCAATTCGACTTTTAAAAATTTTGACGGTACTCCTCTCAGCGCCTCTTGTGAGTTTTTAAGTAATTGCAGTTGCCATTACGTTACTATCAGTAGTTCTGTAGTATCTTTAATAGGGAGTGCTGAGGGGAGTACTCCACGGCATGCTTTCTCGGAATCGAATTTTAGGCGAATTGAAACGGCCATACATACACGTCAGTGAATGTTAATGGAGCTGGCCATGATGAAAATACGAGTAGTTTCAAATTATTAGTGTACGTTTTAACTTGAATATTGTAACGTTTTTCAATACCAGGAAGCTCAAGTATTATGTACTACAATCGTAAATTGTCAAAAGAGTGATATTATTCCCAAGCAATGGAGTCTTAAGAAATATTTTCATATCATTAATTCACAAATCACCACGCCAGGCGGCGCTGAACGCAGAGATGTGCATGGCGCGTATATGACGTGATTCTTATTTATTTATTTTATTTTATTGATGGCGATTGAATTTTCAAGCATTTTAAGTTTACTGGTTAAAACGTCGTATGTAATTCAAGAAAACGTCAACCGATGACCCGATTTCAAACAACGTGGACATTCTTTTAGACGACTGAAGAAACTATGTCACTCAACAAATGCACCTATACATAAGTTACAGAGAAAAAGATCGATTGTTTTAAGCCATCATTTCTATTATAGAGTTTGTAACACTGAATAAGTTGGCAACGTCGCATATTTGAGGTGAGCTTTATGCCTCGGCTCAATAAACATGTTCTTATTTCAGTGTTTTCGAAGCAACTTTCAGAGAAAAATATTTTATGTTCCAAAACGAGCTTTCTGAGTTTATACAAATATGTAAAAATTTGACAGTTGTTTAAATTTGATATTAAACAGTGTTGCCAAATTATAAATCCTAAAACCAACAAATAATTGGAAATTTCAAACCCTTATCTCGATGTCAAACGTTAATTACCAATAAACATAAATTATGTCATCTTCTCTACTTGTATTTATCAACTATCTAATCCTAATTAATCAACTAATTATTTATGAAACTTAACCCTACAATTTTGACAGTTGTCAAATGATATTATCTGCTGTGCCTTACACATTGTTCCATTGAAAAAATAACTCTTTGTCGCTCTAAATTCCGGGGCATTATAACTTCGAATGAAGAAAGACAGCCAATATAACAATCCTTAACGAAGTTATCGAGATCTAGCGGTGACTGAAGGTACTACTATCTAAAAAGAAAAAGGGCATTCGATTTCACCCAATAGACATTCAACTTATAAACCAATACAATTTTTTTTAATATATAAAAAAAAAATCAGAAAACTGAACATTTATTAAGACTTTTATGTTTGTTTTAATGATATCTATAACTGGGTAAAATATCCGAACATATTTTTAAAAATACTGTATATATTTAGATGTGCTTTTGTGGAATGTAGGTATAATTTGCATTTTTACAAATTTGTACATTTTTGAGAAGATGGGGGTGTTAGATAGAATGCTAGGTTGTCTAGTTACGGACCTAATGGGGGGCCCTGTGTAGCCTGAATGTTTTGCACCCGATGCACCTCCCTTGTGGCCGGCCCTGCTTTGTTTATTCATATGGTAATGATTATTTGTATAATTATTATTATAGTAATAAACCGAAAGTTAAAGTTAACTTATTATGTTTAAACCAAGCCCTAATTGAATTTATAAAATTGTATTAGTTGTAATAGTTACTAGTGCTTTTATTAAAACCTAAAAATTTAAATTGTTCAAGCAAGAGTTCATATACCGGGTGGAAAGTTTCAAACCCGAACATAGGAAACTTGTATTGAAAAGTACGTTTATGGAGATTGCTGCTCGCCGTTTAAACATACAAAAATGGTAATGGGCTTAAAAGAGAGCGAAAATTATGACCAATATTACCTTGCCAAAATTATTGCTAAATGTTAATAATTTCGTGAAAATTAAATTTTCAAATTTCATCTGAAAAATTTAGTTTCCTTAGTATGTCAGATTTGAAACCTTCAATAATTTTTTACTCAAAATGTATGATGAATAATTTACACATTGAAACTTTATTAAACGTTCTTAATACAGTACATTTTACAGCAAGTTTTGCAATAAACAATATCCTAACTGATACAGAAAGCTTTTCATGTTCTGAATTTCACGGAAAATAAATTTCTCTATTTCTCCGAAGCCCAACATCACTGTAAAAGATTTCTAAAATAAAAGTCCTTCCTTCTGTGTAATTATTTATGATACATTTTGAGTGACGGAGAAATTATTTTCAATCAATAGAAAATAATTAAATCTTTCAAACATGACATACTGGAAACTAGATTTTTTAGATGAAATTTAAAAATTTTATTTTCACGAAATTATTAGCAACTAACAATAATTTTAGCATGGTAATGAATGGTCATAATTTTCTCTTTCCTTTAAGACCATTACCATTTTTGTATCTTTAAATGGCGAGCAGCAATCTCCATAAACGTACTTTTCAATGCAAGTTTCCTATGTTCGGGTTTGAAACTTTCCACCCGGTAGACTCTTACTACAATGTAACTTAATGAAAAACTTAGGACAAAATGTGCACACTAGCTGAAAGTGATATGCAATAGTTTAAATTAGGGCCCGGTTCTTAAATCACAAGTCAACTTTAACCTTCACTCTATTGCCATAAGAACAACTGTTAACATAATTGTTATTATGGATATAAACTGAAAGTTCAAGTTAACTTGTGATTGAATTACATCACCTAAATTCCAGTAAAAACATTGGAGTTTCTTACTACCTTCGTTATCAAAAGTGAACTGAATTTTCTATTCCATAAAAATACTAAGTGAGTAAATAATTATATTTCTTAAATTGTATCAAATTGTTTCACACATATTAAAAAACCATCTAAGCTTTGATTGGGTTTGAAGCCACATACTGACTGCAAGCACGCTCAAATTCACTCTCTTTTTGCTCTAAACCTTTAATGAAGGAATGTTCTGAAAATGAATCTTTAAGTTGGGCCAAGTATCTATTTGAAACCTGAAACACATAAAAATGTATGACTCATTGCATTTTTGCTGTAAATGAAAAAATACCTCAGGCCCTTTCCCTGTATGATGTGACAGTACAATCAAGTTAACGAGGGTATCAGCATAATTAGGATCTTTATCAAGTGCTTCTTGTAAAGCAGCTTCGGCTTCCTCGTACTTTGCTTGAGCTATAAATGTAACTGCCTGGCCGTTTAATAGCAAAGGTGTTGCGCCATATTTGTCAACCATCTCTTGATAAATGTAATACGCATCTAGTAATTTATCTCCTCCCTAAAATAATAAAAGTATGACAGTTAGATAATACCAATTTCTTTTTTAAACTTACGGTTGCACAATTAACCCATGCTTGCGCTAATTGTGTCAAAGTGGCGTCATCATCTTTATCTTGCATTTCCTTCAATTTCTTTCTGGCAAGATCCACACGATTAATTTTCAATAAAATATCCAAAATCATGGCCTGTGCTTCAAGGCTTTCTGACGAATGCAAGATCCTGTAAGCCGCATCTAAATTGTCTTCCTTCTGATAAATAATCGCAGCCACAAGGATGAAGATTTCATTCTCTATGTTAGCATTGGCCGCAGAGAGTTTCTGGTCAATCTGAGATACAACGGATTCTCG
This sequence comes from Dorcus hopei, assembly GCA_033060865.1. Classification (NCBI taxonomy): domain Eukaryota; kingdom Metazoa; phylum Arthropoda; class Insecta; order Coleoptera; family Lucanidae; genus Dorcus; species Dorcus hopei. The sequence continues at coordinate 23,980,867 of CM065425.1, forward strand.
TTTCTGTTTATTCGAGAGATATTCAGCGAGCAACCTGAGAGGCTGGATCTTTTCTGGAGAATTACTTTTGATTTCATCAAGGACGACGAGGTATTTACTTTGAGCCATGTACGCCCTATATGTAAAAACATCTCTTTCTATTGCAACTTCTGCAGACGACGGCTAAAAACGTAGAATATAATATAACCTAGTTATTAGAGGCACATTTAACGTTGTTACCTTTCGTAGTTTCTGTGCTTCGTTTATGCATTGCTGATAGTTACCAATGTAGAAGTAGTTTCTGATATCAAATAATTCGTCTACGTCTTGTTGCTGTTGGCGGGCCATTTTTATTCAATATTTATTGTTTTACTAGTTTTCAATTAACCTCACATTACACGTCAACATAAACGTCAACGTCAAGATGTCAAACAATGTTACCACAACACTGTTAAAAACTGTACTAACATTTGAGGAAGAAAAATACTAGATTTTTGACAAAAAATACTAACTATAGAGCCGTATTACACTAGGGTAAACGGTACAGCTAAGGCACTCGATCTCTGTCTAGGGACACAGGTACTGCCATCATATGTTTTTGACACTGACAGTGGCTATTTGACCTTGAAGAAATTAGTTGTCAAAAATGACAAACTGGAATACTTTATGTAAATCAAAGCGCAAATTACTTTAAATCTCCATTTTATTGACACAAAGTGTAAGTTTACAGTAAATTTAAGCGTTTATAGGAAAATATAACATAATAAATAAATAAATTAGAAAACTGTAAGTAATAACCAAAAGAACATACCTGAGATATTCCAAACTAAAAGTTAACTTATTAATGTGCTAGGCTTTTACTAATTTTTATTAGCTTTACTAGCGACAAATTAACTGGTTTACGTACAAATTTTCTTGCATAATGTTCTCATTTACAAAAAAAAATGCGTATACCTACCTATACATATTTTAGATCAAATTTAAAAACAATTTCTGATGTATTTTAACAAATTTAATTAAAATAAGCAACAAAATGTGTCTTAAGTCAAAAAATACATTAAATTATATGAAATGTACAAATATATCTATTGCGAGCTTATGATATTTTAAAAAGAAAAGCTTTATGCACCTTTAGGAATGTTAACACTTTAAATTTGTAGTATTTGATTTGTAATGGGCAACATAACATATTTTAGGCATTATCTAGGCTGTTTTTAAATTTATTACGCCAAGAAGCGAACATTGAATGGAACAACTGTCACAATGACAACCAATTTCTTCAAGGTCAAAAACCCACTGTCAGTGTCAAAAACATATGATGGCAGTACCTGTGTTCACAGACAGAGATCGAGTGCCTTAGGTACAGCTATCGGGAACTTTTATGACAAGTGTTGGCGCCTGGTGGAGAAATGAGTACTAGAGTAGACGTGATCGACTGTGATCACTTAAGTCGTGTTAGAATCGTTAGATACGCATCAATTATTATAAAATGTCGTTTCCGATAAAAAATATCTATGAAACCTGTTTTCTATAAAGAAGTAAGTAATTAAACGTCGCTTATGTTGATCACGTCTGCACCGCCATTATTCGGAAATTTTAGCACCTCTACCGGCAATGTTATTTGCCAATTGACCACTTAAGAATACGAAAACATTTAAAAATTGGTAATTCCGTTGAATACGCCAAGAAACTTAAATGGATGCCACCTGTGATTCCATCTGTTATTGCTGAATTTTTCCTTACCCTACGGCTATTTTAAAACTTAGGCCCGTGTGACACCATGCAAGATTTAATAACATTTTTGTTACAAAGTGAGGGAGATGAGCTACCACAGTGAATTCTGATTGGTTGAATTGGCACTTCTCGCTCACTTCGTAACAAATCTTGCACAAGAAATATCATAAGCTGCGTTCGTTTATAGGAGTTTGCAGCTAAGCGCTCGCCACCTGGTGTCAACTAAACAAACCCTGGTAAGCTACATGACATTTCGTGTTTTGGCACAGATCCTGAGTGTATGATGTATCAGAATTGTGTCATACGTGATATTTTACATTAAATTAACTTGTGTATTTCTATTGGTACGCACTTAAACACGTGCATTACAAAAATTCCGCACAGCTTACACAAGTCCATATTTATCCGCGGTAGCGCTGCGATCTTAAAATCAAACGCCTATAGGCGCCATGCACATCTCTGCGTTCAACGCCGCCTGGCGTGGTGACTTGTGAATTAGTGATATGAAAATATTTCTTGAGACTCATTGCATGGGAATAATATTACTCTTATGACAATTTACGATTGTAGTACATAATACTTGAGCTTCTTAGTATTGAAATACATTACAATATTTAAGTTCAAATGTACTATCGGGACCTTAAAATTTCGCACGATTTTTTATCAAGTAGCCAGAATTTCTCTAAATTATAGTTTTAGAACAGGCTCTTTCCTCAATTTTGACACTAAAGACATTTAACCAAAAGTCAGATTGTTTGGTTATATTTTAAGAACAGCAAGATAATGAAGTATTACAACTGAAATAACAGAATAAAAGTAGCGACCAACCATCTTCTAATTTTGCGATTGCAAAACCCTTCTTTCCTTCAGAAAGCACGTGATTTGGCATTGTGTTGCTACAACGTTAGCATTACATTTGATATCTGACGTTTAAAATGATTATTTTTAACAAGTCGTCAAAGAAAGCCATATTTACAGCGGGAAATTGAATCGTGCGAAATTATAAGGCCGCGATAGTACACTAATAATTTGAAACAACTCGTATTTTCATCATGGCCAACTACATAACATTCATTGACGTGTATGTATGGCCGTTTCAATTCGACTTTTAAAAATTTTGACGGTACTCCCCTCAGCGCCTCTTGTGAGTTTTTAAGTAATTGCAGTTGTCCTTAAGTTACTGTCAGTAGTTCTGTAGTATCTTTAATAGGGAGCGCTGAGGGGAGTACTCCACTAAGGTTACTGTATTGAGAAGGTAGCGCCAACTTTCTATCTCTTTTAATTTGGGGTTAATCAAATTCATTCATAAACTCCCTAGCAACAGTAACTACAGGGATTTTTTCTTTTTTGTATACATACCTGTTTTTTATAAAAGTATACATAGGTACTATGTATACAAAAAAGAAAAAAGCCCTGTATGTATGTATCTATTTTTTTTCTTCTCAGTGTTTCATGGCGTCTTCATCGCGTCCTATTTAATTTGGAGGACGACAGCCGCGGAAATGAAAGGCGGTACCTTCTAAATGCAGTAACCTTATACTCCACGGCATGCTTTTTCGGAACCGAATTTTAGGCGAATTGTAACGGCCATACATACGCGTCAGTGAATGTTAATGGAGCTGGCCATGATTTCCATACCACTAATGTACAATATGGTCATTGGTGGCGCTGGCTTCGCATGTGCATGGTCCCTATTCAACTCCGTTCACTCTATTTACTCCTTTCGCACTTTTGTCTCACTCTCACTCTTTCGAATAAATAGAGTGAACGGAGTTGAATAAACGAACTCAGCTATAGTATCACACGGGCCTTAAGGATAAATGAGAAAAAAATAATATGTAACAGAATGCAAAATTGTATAGTTATTGGCCACTTTTACAGTAATTGTAAACATGTAACGTACCGTGATATTAAAAATATTAACCTTACTCATTTCTATGCTAAAGTTGCTTCTATTGATTGGGATGCTGTTTTTTACATAAACAACATTAATGACAAAGTTGATTACTTTAATTCAGCTATTGTTTCCGTATTTGATGAATTTGCTCCAATACAAACAAAAAGAGTATCAAGACCTTTTTCTCCTTGGATAACTTTTAACATTAAACAACTTATACGCGAGAAAAATAAGGCATTTAGCGAGTATAGAAGATCTACACGAAATCTGAATGCAACAAGTACTTCTGATCGTGTGAAATGGGAAGCATATAAACAATTACGTAATAGTGTAACAGATTGTATTAGACGTGAGAAAAGAGTATACATGGAAAGCACTGTTAAGAGCTCAAAAAACTCTGCTGATATGTGGAAACAGTTGAGTTTTTTAGGAATACATAATAAAAAGATCTCTGGAAGTTTACCTACTCATTTGTGCTGCCCGGAAACGATTAATGCCTCCTTTTCGCATGATAATATTGAAAAAGCCAATCCTGATACTGTATCGTATTTTTGTAATAACGTTAAATCTGAAGTAAATGCATCCTTTAATTTTCAATTAACAACTTGCGAGGAGATTACTAATAAAATTTCAGACATATCTACTAGTGCTGTAGGAGTTGACGGCATATCCGCTACTATGTTAAAAATGTGCTTGCCTTTTTGTAAACTTGCTTTGATAAACATTATAAATTGTTCCCTTGAACAATGTGTCTTTCCTGATATTTGGAAAAGAGCTTTAATTACTCCACTGCCGAAGTGCGATAAACCTACTGCTCCCAGTGATTTGCGGCCGATCAGCGTCCTTCCTGTTGTCTCTAAAGTTCTGGAAAGAGTTATATATAATCAGTTGAGTACCTACCTTCATGAATTTCGGTTTATTCCTTCATGCCAGTCAGGATTCAGACCGCGTCATAGTACAACAACAGCTCTTATAGATATAGTTGATGAATTTCTTTCTGCATCTGATAATTATAAAGTATCTGTTTTAATACTGCTCGACTATTCTAAAGCGTTTGATATGCTAGATCACAGGCTTCTTTTAGCTAAACTTTTACATTACGGTTTGTCATCTTCGGCAGTCGAGTGGTTTGCTAGTTATTTCCGTAATCGTTCTCAGCTGACACGAATAAATTCGGACGTAGGCTATAAATATTCCTCTGTTACAGACGTCAATGCAGGTGTTGCACAAGGCTCCATTTTAGGGCCATTATTGTTTAATCTCTACATGGCTGACTTGTATGAAAATATTATAAACTGCAAAATTCGCGCCTACGCTGACGATAACCAGATATTTTACTCGTTCTTTCCTTCTGATTATGATACAGCTATAGCTAAGGTTAATCAGGATCTGGACTCAATTAGCGTATGGTCTAAAAATAATGCACTAAAGTTAAATCCGAATAAATGTGCCGCTATGTTAATTGGTACCAAATGGCAGTGTAACAAAATTGATCATATTTTGCAATATGCATTTTTGTTAGATAATATTCCTCTGACTTTAGTTAAGCAAATAAAAAATTTGGGAGTTATTTTCGACTCAAATCTTACTTTCACGTTTCACGTAAATAAACTAATTCAAAATGCATACGGTAGGCTACGATCCATTCACAGGTATAAACATATTTTACCATTCAGAATTAAATTACTGTTAGTTGAATGTCTCATTTTATCTACTTTTAATTATTGTGATAGTGTCTATGGACCGAGTCTATCGTCTGAAAATGTTTACCGAATTCAAAAATGTCAAAATTCCTGTATGCGCTTTGTAGGTAATATTACCAGAAGAGCTCATTTAACTCCCTTCTATCAAAAACACAAAATTTTAAAAATGGTGGTACGTAGAGAACTTCATCTCTGTTGTTTAGTCCATAAAATATTAGAAACACAAGAACCTAGTTATTTGTTTTGTAAATTAATTTTTCTCCGAGATTTACATCAGTCTAAAACCCGTCAAGTATACATGCTGAACATGCCAATCCACAGAACTGCGTTCTTTAGAGGATCTTTTTCTTACTCCTCCGTTCATGCTTACAACGGTGTCCCTGATGTATTTAAAACATTAAAATACTTCTCTTTCAAAACGAAATTGAAATTATTTTTATTATCTAATTAGCTGCTTAGAGTTTCCGGAATTGTCAAACGTATTACTCAATATAAGTTGATTATATTGTTTTTCGATATATATTTAGTTATGTGTACTTGTACACACGTGTGTTTGTCGCACATTTATTGTATTATATACATATATTGTTATTTCAAATGTATAAGGTAGGATAGCAACAGCCAGTGGCTGAAATCCCGCCTGAATAAAGTCCTGTTATTATTATTATTATTATTATTAATTGTCCAAGAATATTACAGTAGTTGGTATGACGGATAATTTTCTGACAATAGGTCATAAATAAATAATTGTATTTCGGAGCGCTGCGCGCTGAGGTGAAAGAGCCACATGAAATAAAACAAACTGGCCAATCACTGTCTACTGGCCAATTACTGTACCATTTACCCTATGATATTTTTTGTATAAAATTTGTTACTAGATGAGTAAGGAGGGGCAATTCAACCAATAGGCATTCACCGTGGTAGCTTATCTCTCTCTCTCACTTTGTAATAAAGTTATTATCAAATTTAACAAGTATAATATGGCTCTTAAATACTTTTAAAATCAATTACACATTGTTTTTTTTTTGTTTTATTACTTTTATTTATTATGAAACGAATGTGAAAACAAAAACGTATAACATTTATCTATTTAAACATCTAAAAACAAAATAACAAATTCTTGTGAGACTTTAATCTTTAGAAATACATATACAGGATGTCCCGTGACGTAATGTCACCACTGCGCCTACGTGATAATCAATAAGTAAAAAACTCTAATATAGTTTTGTTCTGAAATAAACCGTTTCAAAAATACTGGGTGTTTAATTTTTTTAAATTTTAAAGTTCATCCGTTCACCTAATAATCAATTCAAACTAAAAAAAAGAAAACTCTAATAAAGAAAATCGTTTTTCAAGAATACGTGTTTTGTAATTTTCAGAATTTTTAAACTTTACGTCAAAAGATGTTCAAAATGACCCGCCTTGTTTTCTAAACACATTCTAGCGCGCTTCAAAAATGATCTAGTTGCCTACACATAAAAAATGCAAACCATTCGATTGGTTATAGACTGATTTATTTCGACCTCGGTCCGTGTGTTGAGAAAAACTCATTCACTAGCTCTTAAAAGAGTCTAGTTTCGAGCAGATGCATTTAGGCCTCGGTTCGTGGCTAAGACATGTCTTATGACAGCTATTTCGTTGTTGTTTTTTTAAATCAATTTGGACTTACTGAGTGAATGTAAAACCTACGTGTACGGTTGATTGCGATTGTTTTCTGCATGTCGAACTAACAGCAACGGTTTGTCAAATAAACAGAGGGATTTATCAATATTGCAGAGTGCTACCACGATGTTTAATTTCTTTTTTTTTCTAATTTTAGAGTTAAAAGTTTTTTTTTAGTTTAAATTGATTATTGGGAATAAATGATTAGACGAACTTTAAAAAAAAATTAAACATTAAACACTCAGTATTTTTGAAGCGGTTTACTTTAGAACAAAACTTTATTACCTAGTTATTATTACTTAAGTAGTTTGAATTGATTATCACGTAGGTGAAGTGGTGACATTACCTCACGGGACACCCTGTATGTGTATTTAACCAAAGAAAACATCATTTTCTATTTATTCGAGTTCCTTGTTCCATAATGAAGCTTCGTCAGTGGTGACATTGACATTAGTAATGACTCTAGTGATGTAAAAATTCGGTATTTTAAAGTTTTTTGTACAGCTCTACGTTTACTTTATGATAAAATACGGTATAATAGTCATATTCTTTTGAAAATGTAACTTATCTTATCTGAACTTTAACTTAACTGATCCAATCACGAATTACGTTGCTTTCAAAATAATTAAAAATGAAAATAACATAAACATAACCTCTCTAGCTTAGCTACACCTAAACTGGTCTAGCAAATTATCTGGTGCCCGCGGGGCAAGGGGAAAATAACGTTGATAAGCTACGAGTAGTTATCAAGGAAATACCGCTTAACTTATTGGTGCTAATCGGAGCAGCTCAGAGCTCACGCTCACGCTCAGAGCTGCCTTTAGGGTGCGTCCAAACATGTGACGTATCCGCGCATCCGATCATTATTATCAATATTTGCGAGTAGTAGCAGGGAATGTGAATATACACTCTCTACAATTATTAGTGTCTTGTTTAATGATCAATGGTTCAACTAGATTTAAAAGAGTTTCAAAAGTTTTTGGGCTCATTCGATAACAGTTTTGAAATTGGGTAGGATGTGCTCTGAGTTCCCTAGCAAATATTTCCACCATGATTTATTAATTTAGTAAATGCAAGGTGCACCCAATATTTTCTTTTCTCTCGTCTTTTTTTTCTTAAATGCCACCACATTAAAAAAATCGGAGTCGTCGGATGACATGATAGCTAGAGATTTCTGGCAATACTGTTGCTTCAATGTGAGATAAGGTCAAAATAATGTTGCGTATTGCTTATCGACAGTTGCTAGTTGCTTATTGCTTGTTGCCTCAGGGTGAGAGCGGCCTTACTTTACTATTGATCATCGTACCAAATATCTTCCAAATTAATTTAAACGTTCTTTTGATATAAGAAAAATTAACTTTTTTTTCAACAACTTTGAAGCAGAATACCGACTTAACGAAGCACTTTTGGATATAGATAAGTTGAGCTATATCATCTTATACTGAGCCCAGCAATCTGTGGTTAAACCATGTCCACGGAATTTAGCGACACGCTGTATACATATTTTAATAGTGTTTTCGATTCGTTGGTCTACAGCACTCTCAGAGTGGTCTCATTTTATTTTAATTAATGTAATAAATTAATAGCAGTTGGAGATACTTCGAGGGTGCTATAAACAAGAGCAATGTATCGAAAACGCTATAAATTACACCTCTTAATTTAAAAACGAGCTCTAAAATAAATCTGTAAAATTATACAAAATTAGTAAGTCTTGAAAGTGAAAATAGTTTAGAGGTAATATTCATGTTAACATATTTTTAAAACTTACTTTGATTGTGTCATACATTTAAAAGAAGAAAGTTAAAGTCATTTATAATTAAAACGGGAGTGGATTTCTTGAATTCAATCAACTTTATATACCATTTCTTAGACAAATTAAATATATTTATGGTTCAGGAGCTTCGAAATTTACCGTAGATTTATCTTGCATAATAGCAATACAGATAAATTAGAATATTGTAAATAATTAAATTATATTTTTAATTTATGAATTGAACGTTACCTGCTAGAACTAAATTTTCCAAAAGCAGTGTACAATTATTATTAACAAATATATTTTTTTAACTTCAAAACTAAAAGATAAGACAAGACTATATACAAATTTATCAAATGTTGAATGACCGCCATGTTCTGTAATCTGAACTATGAACTATGTCTGGATGATAACTCGAATGGAAGCTCGAAAATGTTTTGTTTAAAATTTTATTAGAAAAACAACTTTAAGATAAGCGAGTTTAGGAATTATTCTTAATAAGTTCTAGTACATCTTCAACATCTTCTTTAGATCCAAGGAAAATAGGCGATCGCTGATGTATATTTTCCGGCTCTATATTTAGAATCGGTATTTTTCCGTTTGAAGCGAGGCCACCAGCTTGAGTTACAAGGTAAGCCATTGGAATACATTCATATAATAATCGCAACTACAAAGTGTATGCAATCAAAATAATTACCTTCGTTTATAAAATGAAATTATTACCTTTCCATTAGGTGCATCATTCGTGGCAGGATACATAAATATCCCTCCATATTTGATTGTTCGATGTACATCAGCAACCATGGATCCTACATACCTAGCACCATATGTTTTTCCTTTGGCGGGGTCTTTTTTGGACTCAACGTAATTTTTTATTGCTGCATCCCATTTGTGTGTGTAGGCTTCATTAATTGAGTATATTTTGCCTCTATTCGGTATTTTCATATCGCGATCGGTTAGTACGAATTCTCCTATCGAGGGATCAAGCATAAAACCATCTACTCCGTTTCCAGTCGATAACACCATCATGGTTGCACTTCCATACAAAGCATACCCTGCTGCTACAACCTTGTTGCCCGATTGTAGAGCATGCTTGAGAGAAGGCAGTTCATCATCATCTTTTCTAAAAATGGCGAAAATCGAACCTATCGATACTAAGCAGTCGATATTGGAAGACCCATCCAAGGGGTCAAAACAAACTATGTACTTTCCTTGCTTATCTGTTTCAACCTAAAAAAAAATCTTGACTTAATTGAGTGATGTGGTACCAATTTAAATGTTTATACTTCGATGACATGGTCGTTTTCTTCAGATACTAGAAGGCAAGTTGTGAAGGAGGACTTCAACATATTAATGAAGAGTTCATTTGCTAGTACATCTAACTTTTTTACTTCTTCGCCTTGAATATTGGTTTCTCCAACGGTTCCGAACCTGAAATTGGATTCTCGTAAAGTCAACTTTCAAAACTAACAAAACTGTTTAATTTGCTTCTAAATAAATAGTGAAAAAGAAATTGGGACAGACGACATGTATTTATTAACAAAGTTCCTTTCAAAAATTATTAGGAAAACAACTGGACAATGATTAAGTCATCACATGAACATGATTACATACATAAATCTTTTGCTTTCCTCTTGTTTGTGACTAATGGGTTTGTAGTTTGTGCCAAAATGAAACACATTTCTATTGGAAATAGAAAAAGAAATGGTTTACAGTAAATGCAAATTCGAAGAAAGGTATTATGTTCCATTAATAACTTTTCGGCAGTAAAAAATCTTTAAATAATGGAAACAAGAGAACAGAAGATCAAAATAAAACTTTTTAACTTTTATTGCGCTAATATGAAATAGAAAAACAAAAAGAAAGTTTCTTGAGTGCTCCAAAGCATTGAAGAAAAAACTTGTTTGTATTGACTTTGAAATAAATATTAAATAAGTAGCATAAAACATTATCTACCTTTGAAAATATTAGTATTGTTTATACACCATTCATACAAGTGAGGCGTACTTCACTGTACATTGACATCATCAAATCTTAGAATTAAAACAACCCCTTTCATTTTGAGTCGCGACATTTGAAGCAACCTGTACATTGATCCATAACCGAAACTGGGCCGAAATAGCTTTGCAGAGAACACTTGATGATTCAATTGTAATTAAAATCGACTTGAATAAATTTTAATTTTAATTTTGAAGGCGTTTGAATGGCGTTATTTGGCCGATTTATGTGTGATAGCTGATGGCTTATTGAACAGAAAATTATAGACCGTCTAGAAAGTATCTGGAATTTTGAAATTTCTATCAATATATTTCTGATTATGAATATTATATTATATTTACGAAATTTTTAGGAGCACAGTATTTTGTCAAAATCATATTTTTCAAAGAATCTAACAAGAAAAAGTGATCGCAAATGTTGAATGTCAACACTTTTAGACAGAAAAATTTGAGTACCTAATTGTGTCAAATTTGAGAAAAGTGAAAACTGATATATTTTCAACAAAGGGGTCGGAGTGCATAGTTAAAGAAAAAGAATTTGTACCAAAAAAATTTAAGAAAAAGATAAAATAACAGCATAAATTTTACACGCATGAAACACCAAATCTACTGGGGATGCAGTTGATTTGATTTGTTCCCTGAACGTTTAATATAATTTTCAGGATTAAAGTGAAATTACATAAACAAATAACTAGAATTTTTTCTTCTATTGTAATTGTTTCGTTCGTAAATCAAAAACTGGAAGTGTTATTTTGCAGTGTTATTTTCCTTTTTGCGGATACTTTCTAGACGGACTATAGATAGCTATTTGCCTATTTTCACATAATTTTAGGTCAAACATCGGCCGCGAGATGTCGCGACCTAAATTATTGTTTGCATGTTTGCTCGATTCTGAGCATAAACAGAACAGGTTATGATTGCGGTATAGTTCATGAGCTTCTCTTCAACCGATAAGGCCCCAAATGGGGCTAAAATACTGGATGTTTCAATGAAGATGCACCAAACTCGGTATGTCGGTAGATATCGTGAAAAGAAATAAAAGTTTTCTATAATTTTTTTTTCTTAAATGATTAAGTTTCGAGAAAATCGAAGGGAAAGCAAAGTCGCATATTTTTAGGAAGGACTTTAAATGAGAATGAACGAATTGTGACGCATTCTCATACGAATCGCTTTCTTGGTTTATTACTCTAGGCTAGAATGTCGCCCCAGCTGATTCGGCAAAACACATTTAAAACATCGTGGTTGTTGGAAATCAATAAAAATAATAATTAGTTGTTTATTTTCGAATCTCCATTTAATACGAATTTTCTAATTGTTAGTTAGAATTTTAGGATTGTTCAAACATTTAGTAGTTTGCGCTTATTTAAGAATTCACATTCAATAATAAAATCGTTTCACGAAATCGTTCGTAGAAATTTAGCCTGGGTTTTACCCAAAACATTTCGTTCGCCCCACTACCCCAATTAAGGACTTTATGGAATTTTTTGTGTGTACAGCAGGAAGGAGACATTTTTGAACATTTCTTGTAATAATAAAAACGTGATAATAATGTAATAAAAATAAATGTCTTTATTTTTAAGATTCGACAAATTTTATTTTAATAACAATTTGTAATGTGCGACAACAATGCATATTTTCGCATAGCCCCACATTTGTAATTCATTATTAAATTAAATAAGTTTAAATATCCACGCGATTTCACATCGCAGCTGCTAGTGCGAGCGAGTGCGTCTATCGGTCAAGGTCAAAACAAAATGTAGTCATAAATTTCTTCGCTGTAACTTTATTGTCCCCCTGCAGCTGTGTCCCATTCATAAAGCAATTTAGATCGCCGGTTTTGTTTCACGGTTTGTTTTGATTCCGCGTGCTACAGAATTCCTAAAAACATCGAGTCCAAATTATGCAAATTTCAACATGCTCCGATTAAAAAATCTTATTAAGATATTTTGTTTGAAATAATGTCAGAAACGTGTCCCTCAAGTTTGGTGCATCATCAGTGAAACACGCTGTAGATATCCAGAGGATCGCCATCAAAAAAGACTGTAACGTTGCAACAAATTTCTTAAGTTTTTAAACATTAATTAATTAGACATTTGTTATTTTTAAATACATAATTTTGTTTTGCATGTTCGTCTTTCACCAGTGCATTTTATATTTTATTTATGTATTAATAAAGTACTTCTTTAATTGTTGTAACAATTTAAGAACTTGTGTTCTGGGTTAACAAAAATTACTTATATGTACTTATTTTCGTTGCTATTAAAATTGCATGAAAACAAAAACATTTTGTAAAATAGGACATTATGAGACAAACTTACGAGAGTGAAAAATTTCTGGATATTCTGGAAATATAAAATCCAAATGTTTTCAAGATATTGTCTTACAAATTATGTTAGATCATGTATAAAAGATATGGGCTACGGTTTTTCGACATAAATCAATTTTAATTTTGCAATCGATAAAAACTACATACATACATAAGTGATCTGGCTTTAGTAACTGATTAAAACGGTACGTGATCTCTTAATCAAGATCTGTACACTTTCATCAGCGTGTTGTAATTTTCGCACGTGAACATAAGGCACACAAATAAAAATAGCATTAAATTAGACCGTTGTTGGCTACAAACGCAGTCTAAATGAACGTTATCGTAGAGAAATAATGATCGGAATTACTGAGTAAATTGAAATACATGTATTTTTTTATAAGAACTCGATAAGTCAGCAATTGCCATTGACCTTCAAGACCCGAGAGCAACATTCCTTGCCTTTACTATTGCGCGGTTTTGGTAAGAATTTCTTGTTTCCATGCATTCCGGGCCTAATCAATTTTTCGAAGCCATGCAGTCTTACATGCATAGTATAAAAATATTAACTTACAATTGTGTAAGGCCGGCTTTTCTTACAGCGCAGCTGACGACCTTAACAGCAGTTTGAAGGGAATTTAACAATTGCGTTAGATCTCCCGTTGCTGTAGGGATCTTTTTCTGCTCGGCCAGGACGAATCGGGTCAATGTCATACAATTCGGATCCATTTGTTGCGAGGTCATCCTGCAGCGTATAATGGAAAAAAAGTAACGAGAATGATATACGTGAACGCACTATCCACGCGAATGCTAGCCACAAACTGGTGTGACTGTAGACTGGAGGCTTGTTCTAAAAGTGACGCTTTCATTGGCGCTAATGTGATAACGTTGCGTCACTCAAGAAAATTAACCTTATCAGAAATGACCACACGGTGCTTATCGGTTTCATTATCTCATGTACTCATGTACAATAACAAATAACATATGTATCGGATTTATTTGGTCTAATCTTGTATCCGGTTACTATCAAAATGAGAAACTGGAGAGCCAGCTGCAAACTTTAGAAAGAATGCAAATGAGGTAAGGTTTAAGGCTGCACAAAATTGCAGATAGTGACGTTCACAACATGCTTCATAATATAATGTACATACGTCAGACCTCAAAGAAAACAAGGCTCATTGTGGACTTGGTATCTTTGATAAAATTTTTATTTCATTGATGACTTTTATGACTCATTGTGGACTTGGTACCTTTGATAAAATTTTCATTTCGATGATGACTTTTAAGCAGGTCTTCTTATAATAAGATTATGACGAGGCGTAGGGTTACCGGATTTTTCCTGAAAAATACAAGCCAAACGTTTCACGAAAAGTAGCCAAATTGCGCCAAATAGCAAAAATGCTGGTATGGAAAATATGATACCGCGAATTATAACGTTCATTGTAAATTATCGATTACTGTATTCCATTATTTATTCATTGCAATTAATTTTATTACATTATTTGAAATATTAGCCCAAATTCCATTTTAGTCTAACACGATTTAACGATTTATCTCGTAGTTATATACGTTTCTATAAATTGCAACAATACTTATTTTCAACAGACAATTATATTTAACAAAAGCAGTAAACAAATTCTAAAAACGCAATTTTATTTTTATAAACAAACGTAAATTTCTGAAATAATAAAACGAATGTTTATAATACTAAATAGTCGCGACATCGCACGACTGGGTTTTTGACCTGAACCAGCCGAGTTGCAGCCAAAATTTTTGCAACGTATAATACGAACTTACAATTATCAGATAAAGAAGTGGCGATAAAAACTACAACAATGTTTAATTAATCACAATAACACAATGTAATTAATTTGACAGTTGTCAAAGTTGTTATCCTTTCTGATTATTTACATCTTTACAGCAATAGTCTACTTTTTCAAAATTAATTACGAATTTATGTACCACACAATGTCATTTTTTTTGTTTGTCATAGCCAATTTTATCACTTTTTGTTTTTTTATATAAATGTAACATTAACATATACAAGTAAAAAAGTTGTTTAAAGTTAATCATTTGATTTAAGCATAGTTTTGAGATCTTAATACTTCCAATAAGCAAGAGGAAATCGATTCTGCTGTTATTGAATACGAATTCGGCATTGATTTTCTTGCATTTCACAGAATCTGTATATGTTATAGTTTAGTATGTTCACTTTCATGCACACTCAGTTTCAAACAGTTCTAAAAATACATTAAAAAAATAAATTAAAAAAAAACTTTTTTAGAACTTGGAAATTCTGAAATGTGGATTTTTTCTTGGCCAATATCTACAATTTTAAGAAGATACTTCATTTGTTCAGAATGTTGTTTTGTCAGTAAAAATAATTTTATGAAACTTAAGCTTTTTCCAATCTATAAAAAAAATTCAAACAAAAAGCATGCTTCAGTCTCGAAGAGTGTGCACAAATTTCAATTTGTAGATAATTTTTTTTATTTTTATAAATTTATTAGACCCGGTTGTACATTGCCAGTTTAAATTTAAGCTGAAGCTTATACCCAAGGTAACGATTATTTCAACAATTGTTGTGCTAACTTGCTTTAAAGTTAGAAATTCGGATAAATTAGGAAAGTTACAACATTTTGCTGTGATAATAAAATCTTGAGTAAATAAATTATTTAAAAAAGAAAAAGACTTGAGAAACAAAATTAATGAAATTTTATTATCTTTAATAATAAAATTCAAATTTTACAATTAGTAGCAAAGTAAAACAAGAAACAAAAATTAATCAGATACACCCCTAACCACATAAATTTATGTGGTTAGGGTTGCATCTTATTGATTAATTTTGATTACAACTACAGGTTTAGTGTTGCTTTGTGATTATTAAGAAACAAAAAGACGGTATAGTGGTGAGAATGCAACGACAGGTTTAGTGTTGCTTTGTGATTATTAAGAAACAAAAAGACAGCATAGTGGTGAGAATGAAAGTATTGTAATGATTCGTCGACACCAGTCGGTCCCAGTCTGTCTTTTGCGTTACAGCCGTCCAGCCGACGCGCCTTACGCTAGAAACTTCTGCAGACAGCCTGGAGAAATCTGGCGGCGGAATAAAATATCAGACATTCCGGAACCGCGGAGAAGCTTCGCGTCGGTCAGCCCGAGTTATGTAAAAAGCAAGCCGACCGAAAATGAATTAATTTGGCATTGGACAGTTTCGCATTAAAGTTCGCGTTAGACTTTTGCTCGGCTGTTAAAATAAATTAGATATAAGCTTGTAAATAAATTATTGTTATAGTGTAAGTTCATAAATAAATTAGTATTGCTTTTAAATAAATTAGTTTATTAACTATATCGTGTTTTGTTTTAAAATAAAAATTAATCGAACCCTTAAAGACGCAACAGTATTAACAAACAGATTACGTAGAATTCCATATGTGTCATTTATCTATGATTCACGAGGTCGGCTATCAATGCCACTGCAGTTCTTCGAATTTGCAAATGTCAATCCTGTCATCTCGGTCAAGACTTTTGATAAAGCGAGCCGCTGCCACGCTTACTTACATAACCTTTAGGTGAGCGAATTTTTTTCGCGGTCGCGTTGCATTGAATTTAACTTCCGTACTAGGCTTGTTAATTATGAGATGCTTGGATTTTCTGACAAAATTATTATGTTTAAAGGCACTTGCCTTGATGCAAATGTAATAAGCAAGGAACACCTCGAACAACGAACACGAACGATTTTAAAGTAAAAATTTGAACTATAAAGTAAAATTTTGTGCAAATCGGTTTTGATTACAGCAGATTCCTCGAGCATGCTCTGTATAGCTATTTCTGGCCTAATTGGGCCTTCGCATGGGATGACTTAATATGTAGCGAACTGGCTTCAATTTGTCAATCCTACTGCGATGTCAAGTCAAAAAGCGATCGCAAGATGTCGCTACTTAAATTGTTTATAAAGTAAAAGTAAACAACTCGAGATATTTTTCAAGGAACGTCACAATCCTAATTAGTAGTACCAATTTAAAATTTGGAGAAAACAGAATGTACAGAAATTACTAAAATAATTCGAACAGTGTCGGTTGTTCGTACGGTAATGTAAGCGGGACTTGCGCACCAGGGTAAAACAAAGGGCGGTGAATATTTCATCTTTTTACTTTACAGTCACACCAAAAGAAAGATAAATTGAACGGAGTTAGAATAACCTAATTGAACTATAAAATCTCATTACATTACAGACATGAAGTTTTTGGTGGAATAGAAGAAATATTTGGACACTAAAATATAATTTTCAGCATCTTAAAAATTCTATGATGTAGGTATGTTAAATTATGTTAACAACTTCGAAATAAAAAAAATATCTTACACAGATAAAAATTTTGCGGGGTTTGAGGAGTAAGTACATAGTTAAATATTTCTACAGAAAAGTTAAATTTTCACCTAACAAAAACTATTTCTTTATTTCTTCAAAGTAACTCTTTTGAATGTACAATATTTAACAATCTGCACAGTAGTTAAAAATTTTAAATATACGAAACGGAGAATTATTACAATTTCACGTTGTTAATGATGTTAAATGAATTTAACATATCTGTGTGTTTAAATGTTTCCGAACCGATGAACATGTTACAGACTTGAGGAGGTAAATATTATTTCAACGACAAAACTGTGTTAAAAAGTTGGAGTCAACACACTTTTGATGTTACTTACTCTGCAAAAAAGTAATTGTAACAAACACATGAATTACAATTAACATGCTTTTATACCTTTTGCAGAGGAAATTTATTTCCTTGGAGTTACTTTTATTCCTTAAAATTTTAACATCATCGTGTTTAACTACTTGTGTAAATGGACGTGAGGGAACAACCAAAAAGAGCAAAAAACTGTGTTAAATCTAACTCCGCAATTTTATCTGTGTACGGTCAGTGGACCACGTTTTTGCAGCTTCTACTTCTTCATATTTCTTTCAGAAACGTTTTCTTTATTTAAATCAAATACAAAAATATATTCTGACTAATCGAGAAATTTGTTTGTGTAATTAGTATTCTAAATGAAACCGTAAATTCTATATTCACTGATTATAGTTTTATTTGAAAAGAATTGTGCATATCATAACTTCCTTCTTAACAATTCACGATTTCTGTAATTCATCATGCTCGTTTAGTATGGCAGTGACGGCAGTGTTCCTAAGACAAACGGAATACAAACTGGCTTGTCTCCTACAGGTGGCGCGGGCTGTATAATTTCAACTCCGGTGAGTGTATTACAAGTTAACTATTCTGAATCGTACGCTATACAAAACTGACAATTCATAACTCAAGAAACAATATTTTTTTAAAACAGGTTTTGTTTACGTACAAATTAAAATTTTAAAATGCTCTTCTTAAATACGGAACTTTAGGTTATAAACTCAATTACTTAATTTGAATAGTATTTTGATTAATGAAAATTACAAATTTGGTAAATTGGTTAACTATTACAATACTTAATTCAAATATTATTCTGTTTCTGTACCGAAATGTTCTGTTCTTTCAAATACCGCTTTAAATAGGTGCGTTTTATTTAAACTAAATTATTCTTTTACTAATATTTTATTTCATCGTTAACTCAGTTTCTTTACTTATTATTCGAAGATAAGAAAGGTTATAAATGTTTTGGTTTCAGCACTTTAATGTTTTTCTATTTTTCTAATGGTTAACTTAATACATTGAAATGTCGTTTCTGTATTATTTTTAAAATAGTTGTTTATTAAATTTATCCTGTTATTTTAAATTAATAAATAATATAATAATTAAAAATAATCGTCAATTATTGGCGATTGATTTCATTATTTATTATATTCCTATTATAAATCTGTTTTACCGAAATTTGTAAGTTATATAGTAGTTATTTGAAAGTGTAATCTTCATATATTTGTTACTGAGATATAAATCGTTAGTAATTTGATAGATAGCGTACAGGTGCGATTCTCTTATTGGTGCACGAATCTCTAGATTTGCGAGAAATACTCGCCTACATATCAAAATAAACTTCCACATCAGTTAACGTTTGCAATTTCGGAGAGTAGTTTTCCAGCAGCAGCGCAAAATACATATTGCGCCTTTACACGTCCGTCTTCCTTTATGAAATAAATAAAGAGGTAAAAATAACAACAAAAACCAAAACTGTAGTAAAACTAGAACGAGCAAAAAGCGGCCACACGAACTAAAATAATAGTGGACGTTAATATTACCTTCCAGCATAAATAAATCATAAAGCCGGGGTAGTGCAGCGGTATATGACAGGGGTGGGATTTTAGCCTTGCTGCGGAGTTTATGGAATTGTAGATCCGGGTAGACGAATACGTATTCCACCAATGTGGCACTAGAGCTGCGCGAACTAATTGGACTCTTATTACATGTAAATAGACGTGTGTCAGTTACGTGTCTCTTTACTTTTGTGTGCTAGACGGTTTATTTAAAATTTTAATTAAAAGGGCTATATTTGGTTGAATTTATTTAAGACGCTTACATTTTTATTAAAAACTGTTAAACATTGACTTTTGTGTGAAAATACACACAGGTCCTAAAAGAGGCTCATTCCGATTCCGATTTCAGATAGAAAACTTTCATAAAATTGCTCGGCTGTATATTAAAAAATTTCAAGCGAATACACTTAATGCAAGTGTCCAATAAATTAATGGCAAAAACAGTATGCAACAAAATTATGGAATTAATAAAAGGTATATAGAAATTGCACGGGGTGTATTTTAGCTAGCCATAAATATTCATACCACGTAGTTCCCTAAGTTTTCTGGATACATTTTCAACATCCTTTCAATTTATAAAATGCAAAGAATTTCCTTCTATAAAATATAAATTATAGCTACATATAAGTAAACCGGCAAAAAAGACCCAAGTCCCACATCTTTGCAGTTAAACGAACAACCCGATGGGAAGGCGGTTGAAGGAGTAGATGGAGGTGAAAATATTACCTATGTAGTTAATTAATTTATTGCATGTTTTATATAAATTTTATGATATTTTTCGATTAGTCATTAATATCATGGATAATCCTTTACACCCTGTTAAATTAATATCAACTTTTAACACTTAATAACTTCATGAGCAGAGAGTTAAGAGGAAAGCATTATTATAATTTTCTGCAAATTTTTTGAAAATAGAACCGCCTAGTTGAATACTTGCCGGGGAATGTACCATACCCTTTATAATTAACAATTAAATGATAAATTCTTATGAGAGCCGAATTTAGAAAACTTAAACTTTGGAGTTTAGATAGAAAACTGCAACAAATAAAATCAACGGAATATGCTGCTGTTGATGATATGATAGTCCTGACAGAGTCAGAGACTCTACAACGCAACACACTATCAAAGAAGGAAATAAAGATCATTACAAGAAGCAAGGTAATGATGATGAAAAGGAATAGGGTGCAATAGACATAAAAAGGGGATAAAATATGGGGAAATAAGTCTCTTCAAATTCGTAGAAGCAACAACTGAAAGTAATGGAAACCAAAATATCAATACGTGCGGAAGAATACAAAACAATGAAAACATCGTATGATGACCCATAATTTTTTTCCTTTTTTTCTTACCTTTTGCTTTGCCCTACTATAATTGTATCAGTAACAATAGAAAAACTAGTGCTGGGTTTCATAAAAGTCGATTAAATTTAATCATTGATTAAGAATAATCATTCCTATACCTTCAGCACATGTAACCATAGCAACGTTTCCTTTTAACGCTTGATTAAATTTAAGCAACGTTTGTGAAATCCATCATAAGAATTACAAATTTGTTTTGGTAATTGAGAAACTTCAATGGAAGAATCAATACCATTACAATGAGATGATAATTCCGGTTTGAAACCAGAAAGAGCTTTGACTTTGTATTTTCATACTGAGAATTGATCAATAAATTATTTTTTATTTGTGAAATATTACAGCTACAAAACGTAGTAGGTAAGTTTCTTTTTTATCCTTATTGTCAATATATCATTAGAGTTATGTATGTACATATTTATATTTTTGTTTTCTCCACATTCCCTACATTATAACAATAAAAACATCTCGAGGCACTTAAAACCAGAAGAATCGATTATTGGCATTTTCGTATTTCTACGATCATTCATATGAGACGTTACTAGTTCAAACATTTTGAATCATAGAGCTTTCCTCACAAATAATATTCATAACTGAAATAGTTTTTCGCAGTTCCTTGCGGTTTATTATAGAAATATAAAATATAAATCTGAAATAAATCAAGCAAATAAATATTCGATGAGGTAGAGACTCCAAAAGTTTGAAAACTTGAAGCCTCCTCGATAAAGAAAACATTCTAGTAAAAAATTACTTAAACAACTAATAATGAAATGCTTACTTTTGGATTATGTTTAATAATAACTCTCCTTCATTTTATTTATGAAATATTAAAATCCAAGAGGTGCTTCTAAGATAAGTATATCGGACGATGTCTCTTTACTTTTTGAGTAGATAATTGCAGTTAAAAGTTCACATTCGGCTGATGAATTTTTTGTGTGTGTTTTTTTTTAATAGCTTAACTTAATCCTGACCCTTATACCCTCACGCGTGTTGGGTGGAACAAGAGTTGAGTTTCTACGTGTGTGACGGGATTCTTTTCCATGCTTCTCTCCATGCCGTTCTGTCTTGCACCTGTCCTCTAATTCCTTCCCAGTTTATGTTTCTTTTTTTCGCCGCTTCTCGTACTTCCTCGATCCAGCATTTCTTAGGTCTTCCTTTCTGTTTTCTTTTCATTGGTTTGGCTTCGAACACTCTTCTCACCATCTTGTCTTTCCCCATCCTCATAACGTGCCCCAGCCATCTCAGTTGCCCTTCTTCTATTCCAGATTGTATGGGTTCTACATTGAGATTTCGTCTTATTTTACTGTTTCTTACTTTATCCAATCTTGACTTGTTATCTATTCTTCTGAGGAATCTCATTTCTGAACTTTGTATTTTCTCTTTCTATTTCTTTGTCGTTGACCATACTTCCGACCCATAGATTAATATTGGGGCCGCTATCCTTTTAAAGATCTCTGTTTTGGTTTGTTCGGGTAACTCTTTTTTGTTTATGAAGTTACTCTTCATGCTGTTGAATAATCTTCCTGTTGCTTCCTTCCTTCTTTTTACCTCCCCATCGTCTTTCGTTAGAGAAGTCCCCAAGTATTTGAAACTTTCCACTTGCTCAAATTTTTTCTCTTTCAAGTATATCTTGTGGTTTTTGTTCTCTCTGATTATCACTATGGTCTTTGTCTTTTCCATGTTTATATTCATGTTAGCTTCCTTCAGACTTGCACTGTATCTGTTCACATTTTCATTGAGGGTTTTTTCCTCTTTTGCCACTAGGACCATGTCGTCGACGTAGGCAATTTCCGCTATTCGTACCATTTCCATATTCCAATATCCTATGTTGTACTCTTTCACCTCCTTCTTCGCTTCCTTAACCGCTCCGTCAAGAACTCCTGTAAACAGTATGGGGCTTAGGATGCTTCCCTGTCTCACCTCTTGCGTCGTCACAAAGTGTTTGGATTCCTCATGGTGCATCCTAACCGCGCTCCTCGTTGTTTCGTTCACTTTATGCCACTAATTGTTCTTTCGTCGACTCCACTTTTCCGTAAGGTTGCCCATATATCGACTCTTTTTACCCTGTCAAGAGCTTTCTTTATGTCTATGAAACAGAGGTGAAGCTCCTCTCCTCTTTCCATTACTTTCTCGATTAACTGCCTTATGATGAAAATCGCATCTGTCACCCCCCCGTTTCGGTATGAATCCAAATTATGTGTCTTCCAGTGTTTCTTCTAATGTTTGTCGTAGTCCTTTCTCCATTTTTTTAAAATAATTTTTCAAAATATGACTCCCCAGTTTCGGAACCACTACAATAAGGATAGTTTTAGCTTTCAGCCAAATCTCTTAGATGCATAAATATGCAGTATATTTGTTAGAGTCT
Organism: Dorcus hopei; assembly: GCA_033060865.1. Lineage (NCBI taxonomy): Eukaryota > Metazoa > Arthropoda > Insecta > Coleoptera > Lucanidae > Dorcus > Dorcus hopei. The sequence continues at coordinate 24,003,861 of CM065425.1, forward strand.
TTTTCCCCTTTTTCGTCTAACTAAATTATATTAATGTAGAACTGTATAGATACCATGTTTACCATAGAAATTCGCTTCGTATAACTCGCGCGTTTGTTTAAAATGTAAACTTGAAGCCGGCGGCTCTGAGATGAAACAAAAATGTTTGCGAAAAATTCGCACGATTAATTAAGCCCGCTTTGAAAAACAATATTCGGATTAAATGGAACAGGGTGGAAATGCGATATGCCTTTCTCCAACAAGCAAAATAGAAGAGGACGCAATGCGCAAGCCGGGTGCACTGCAGATCGATGCTTGCCGTCGTCGGTCTGGGTCGCTGTAGGTCGTTCACCTGTTTCATCCCCAAACCCACCCTCTACGCTGCGAGATTGTATCGCAATAAATAGCATGCATGCATTGTTTGCTCCATATTGACTTCCTTAAAATGCGCCTATTAATCATTAAATTTTGATTGCCAAGCCTTCCGTCAGGCAACATATTCATGAAGAATTCATTCATAATGCAAATAACATATTCCAAAATTTATTCAGAATTGACAGAAATAGATATATAGAGTTTAATTAATTTTACAATAATATAAGCAATACCTACAAACACAATAATTTCATTTTGCTCCAACTAACAAAAGTAACTAATTTCAGCACCCTTCGTTCTTTTAAATTTCCTTTGATTTCATTTGTTAACTTGCCTTAAAATTGATCATTTAACGAAATACTTTGAAAAAAAATTATTAAGAGAACAGTTTTCCTGTTTGATCTGAAAGCATAGACTAAAGCAACTGAAACTATTTTTACGAGCTGTTCACGTACAGTATTCCATTTTCTATTTCGATTTTATGATATAACTGAATCTGCCACATGTTTATTGGCTTTCAATTGCAACCCCAAACCGATACAATTCGATATCATGCACCCCCTACAGGAAATAAACAAATTATCCCATTAGTAGACACGCGTCAGGTGCTTCCTGTGTGTAGTATTAAATTCGTTACGCGTTACTAGAACGAAATTTACTAGAACGGCGTTGAGGCCGTAATTACGTATGGACTATGACGTTTTTATATTCGTGAATAAATTTCCCTAAATTACGAGCACCGTACCTATCAAACTGGTTTTCCAGTCATAAGTGAATTCACCACCATGAAATTTCCATGCGTAAAGTTTGGCTTTTCACGTGAATAATTTAATTTGTAGTACATAATTTGAAACTGTTTACAAAATAACCGTGTTCTATAAATATAATTCGTTTAGATTTTAATCTATTGAAGAAAACTTAATTTAATTGAATTAATTATTGTATTATATGAAGAATGAAGAACAATGTATTCAAGATTAAAAAGGTGAAAATAAATCCTTGCATGAATAATTTCCATAGAAATAATTTCCGCTTTACTAAATTAAAATTAAGTACCGATTAAACGCGATTATAATTAAGTAGCGATACCCTTATAATGATGGTAAGGTTGTTCATATCTTATTCACGAAATTATTAGCCAAACCTATTCTAACCTGACCGTTCACCGTTATTTGAGTGGACTCATAAAACATTCATGCCAATACTGTACGTCGCTGAATAATGCAAGAGCCAGCCGAAATACATCTTACATCTGGAATATTTAGTGCAGACATTTTAAACCCTCAGACGGGAAAAGGCAAGGATTCCGGCGTTCCACGTTGCAGGAAAACAGGACGAACGTCTTTGATTACACGTTGGGTGTTTCCTTGGCGTTGCATTTGCTGCACGAATGTTCACGTTTATATTATTACATTCCTCTTTCACGTTGAGAATAGAAAGTGCTCGAAACACCTTAATCAAGAAATCTTATAAAAAGGAACCATTTAAAAATGTAATTAAATAAAATGTATTGCGCGTAATTTGTGTAGAGCAAGTGTTCATCTTCTAAAAGACTTACATATATCCTGCGAACTAAAATCAGGAATTAGGTCACAGCGAGAGCCTACACCGCAGAGCTTTTAATTACGAGAAAACCTCGGGGATCCGAGTGCGTAAATTTACCACTGATTTATTGTAATTTATTTGTGATCTTCAGGCGAGGCCCCATAGAGTGCGAGAGAGCTTTTGAAGGGCGATCGACATTCGCCGTTGAATTTATGTATTGGATATCTGTCGCTGGTTAAATAGGGTTGATTCGATTTTTGTTTCTGTTCAAAGTAAAGGAAACAAACAATAAATTTATTATTAATATAATACATAAATAGGCAGAAGCCGACAAGAAAGCTTTACTTAATAATTACGGTTCTCAAACAATACATCTAATTTACACAATTTTTGCGAGATATTACCAATTCCCTGTTTTCTTATGGCCAGTTGTACCAAACACTTAAGCTTTACTTAACTTTAAGCGTCACTTAGAAGATGACTTATACAATGCTGTGTAATATAAAAATGTCACATTATAAATACCACTTCAATTTAAGCTCAGCTTAAGTATTTAATGCAAACGGCCATTAGTAATTTAACTTTGTTTTGATTATAGTAACATTTTTAAGTTTTTGGTTAATGATGTAAAATGTAACGTAAAATTAATGCAGTTTGTTTTTAAACTAGGAGTAATTTGAATTTTGGCTGCCAAAAACTCGCAAAGTTATTGGTTGTTTGACAGCCAGTTTCACACAAACCTTCAATTTAAACCTAATGATTAACGCCTTCCATAATTAATTCATGTAACAATTTCGGTCAGTTTTAAACTTGTAAGCAAATCTGTTGCTATAACTGATTATTCGAAGAATTTGGAAACCTTCTAAACAAGCCAAGTTAATTTCTGATTTATTGTTACAATGTCAATCTACCTATAACAGCCGACAACTGTTACTCCTTCTATTTAAAAATAAACTATAATATCATCAAGGTAATTTTACAGGATTTTTTTACTGATCAAAAATTTTAGATGTAATTAAAATGTGGTGCCGAAAAAAGTAGCAAAATTTAAAGTATAAAAAATAACTTTAAGATTCTAGAAAGATTTATTCTGAATTGTAATTAAAGCTTATTTAGTAAGTATTCAAAGTATTAGAAACAATTGTTAAAATTATTATCCATGTCAAAACTGAGGGGACCTCGACTTTACACTTCGCAATAACTTTTGAACATCTCTTTTTTCATCATCCTGTATTTAATCACAATTCCGCTTACAGAGCTACTTGTGATTGGTTCACTTGCATAATCAGCATCACTATACACTGTGTCCACATTTCGATGCACACTATTGGTATCTCGGTTATTAAAAGACATAGAGCAACGGTTAAATGGGGAATGTTTTGCAGAATTCAATACTCGTGACAGATCTCATTTCAAATTCACCATAACTTTTTAAAATTTTAAGATAATTTTAAAAAACCAAAATTTGCCAATTTCAATGTTCTTCAATAACTCGATAACACCTAATGTGATCTCTTCTAAAGTTTTACAATGTTCAGACACTTTTTTAAGACAAAGCTTTTAATATAAACACAAGCCCCCGTTTGTCATTTGTTTTCAAGTTACTACTGCTAACTTTTGTTTTTCATATGGCAGCCATATTGGATTTTTGATTAGTTAGATACACTTTAAAAAGAGCTTTTCAACGATGTATAACATACCCGAAAATTTTTTATTTGTAAGGGAGATATTAACAAAAATATAAATTAATTTCTAATAATTTCTAATTAGTAAGCTCCGAAATTAAACAACAATAAGAAATGAAAGCTTAAAGATATGCTAAGTAATACTGAAAACGAAATAGGAAACGATAAGAAAAGTCATAAAAGTAAAAAGTAAAGAAAGAGTACTAAAAGCTCAGCTTTACTTAAATAAACTGTTCAATATGACGACCATTCTGATTCACACACTTTTGACACCTTATTCTAACAGAATTACAAACTCTACGAAGTGTGTTTCCGTTTAATGATCTTAGTACATCCACCACTCTTTCTTCTAAAATTTCTCGAGTTTCTGGCGGTGCAAAATTAAATACTTCGTTTTTAGTGGTACCCCATAAATAAAAGTCAAGCAGGGGTAAGATCAGGTGATCTCGCAGGCCATTGCACTGGTCCATTATTTGAAAGCACTCTCTCATTAAAGTTTTCTCTCAAAAATGTTGTACGTCACGAGTGTTATGGGCCGGGCAACCATCCTGCTGGAACCAAATGTTTTGCATGTTCTCAGGATTAATAATTTCTCTCAAAGCAGGTATTATCTCGTTTGTTAGTAGCTCCACATATCTGTTACCAGTCAAATTGTAATCAAAGATGAAAGGACCTATTAAGTGATTATCTAAAATGAAACTAAACTCAAAAAACAAAACAAAATATAAACAAACTGCATACCAATTAAACCGCACCAGTCATTAAAACCAAATCGAACTTGAAATCTTCTTTGATTTACCAAATGTGGATTTTCAGTAGACCAATGATGATAGTTATGCCTATTGAACACTCCGCAATTGGTAAATCGTGTTTCATCTGTCCAGACTATTTTCCTAGGAAAATTAGCATCATCTTCACATTTTCGTAGGTACCACCTACTAAACTGTAATCTTCGGTGATAGTCATTATCGTTTAAACCTTGTACAATTGTTGGTTTGTAAGGGTGGTATTTGCTTTTCTTCAAGGTTTTGTGAACAGTCGATTTTGGAATTCCAGTTTCACGAGCCACTCGGCGAACTGATGTGCTTGGATTGTTCGTAACATTTTGCAAAATATTATTTCGACGTAAAACAGCATCACTAACTTCGTAGTTAGCTCTTTTTGTTCGAAACTTCCAAAGTTCCGTAAATTGCTAATTATCCTTCCAAACATTGTCCTGTGAGGTTGTTGTCTTTCCGGAAAACACTCAGCGTAACTCGTACAAGCATTTTCAGAGTTTCTATTTGCTTTGAAATACACTTCCAACATATCAACTTTTTCATCATTTGAATATTTATGTGCCATTACATCAATACTTATTAATGTTAATATTTAAAAATAATTACTTATCAATAATTACGAATTAAGAATACACAAGATTTTAATTAACTAATCTCTGCAGCACTAATTGTAATTTGACAGCTTGTCATTTTGTTTCACGCGGATGTTTAATTCCATGGCTTACTAATTTTATTGGGTAGTCTGTATTTGTTAGTATGAAATTAAAGATCAGTAACATTTCGTTATTTTACAGTATTACTTAGCATATCTTTAAGCTTTCATTCCTTATTGTTGTTTAATTTCATAGCCTACTAATTTCATATTAGAAATTAATTTATGTTTTTGTTAATATCTCCCCTACAAATAAAAATTTTTCGGGTATGTTATACATCGTTGAAAAGCTCTTTTTAAAGGCTATCTAACTAATCAAAAATCCAATATGGCTGCCATATGAAAAACAAAAGTTAGCACTAATAACTTGAAAACAAATGACAATCGGGGGCTTCTGTTTATATCAAAAGCTTTGTCTTAAAAAAGTGTCTGAACATTGTAAAACTTTAGAAGAGATCACATTAGGTGTTATCGAGTTATTGAGGAACATTGAAATCGGCAAATTTTGGTTTTCTTTAATTATCTTAAAATTTAAAAAAGTTATGGTAAATTTGAAATGAGATATGTGGCGATCATTGAATTCTGCAAAACATTCCCCATTTAACCGTTGCTCTATGTTTTCTAATAACCGAGATACCAATGGTGAGCATCGAAATGTGGACACAGTGTATGCTTCGAGTTCACCAGGTTTCTCATTGATTTTGTATTGAATACCCAACTTGGTTGTACCTTTAATGTACTTGATTATTCGTTTGACCATTTCCCAGTGTCTATTCTCGGGTTTTTCAAGAAATTGTGTCACATAATATACAGCAAATGCGATATCTGGATGAGTAACAATAGCTAAGTGCATTAAATAACCAACAGCTTCTGTGTATGGAGCAGTTGTTAAGCCGGAAATATTTTCTTTCTCGATCTGCAAATATTATTCCATTGGTGTCAAAACAGGATTAGCATCTACCATATTAATGGCGTATTTCACAAACGTTACTTAAATTTAATCATCCGTTAAAAGTAAACGTTGCCATGGTTATGTGTTAAAAGTATAATGGTGGATTTCACAAACGTTACTTAAATTTAATCATCCGTTAAAAGTAAACGTTGCCATGGTTACATGTGTTGAAGATATAGGGATGATTAAAGTTAAGTGACGTTTGTGAAATCCAGCGTAGGAATGATTATTCTTAATCGATGATTAAAGTTAAGTGACGTTTGTGAAATCCAGCGTCTATCTTTTTAATATATCTTTTGCGTATGTTTCCTGATTAATAAAAATTGACCCAGCGTCTATCTTTTTAATATATCTTTTGCGTATGTTTCCTGATTAATAAAAATTGACCCATCATCTCGTCTTTGAATCAAAATATTTAAGAAATATCCCACAGGTTCAATTGTTATTTTGAATTCTGACTTTAACTTATATAAAAAAATTTCGATATCATTTTTATCGGTTGCAACAATCAGCTCGTCGCGTCGCGTCGTCCACATACAAAACTACTATTAATTTCTTTTGTTTCTCAATACGATAAAACATACTAGGATCTTCTGCACTTTCAAGCAATTCAAAATTCTTGAGAACTTCCTTAAATCTTTTATTTCAACATCTGGGAGATTGTTTTAACCCATACAAACTTTTATGTAACTTGCAGACACGATTAGTACCGTCCTCAAAGCCCTCCGGTTGTGTCATATATATCTCTTCTTCAAGCATACCATTTAAAAACGCTGTTTTAACGTCAAACTGACCCAGCTGCAAATTTTCATTTGCCGTAATGCTCAGTACTGCTCTGATTGTGTCAAATCGGGCAACAGGACTGAATGTCTCATTATAATTGATACCTTTTTGTTGATTATAACCTTTAGCAACAAGACGTGCTTTGTATCGAGCAATTTCACCATCTGCGTTTCCTTTCACGCGATATACCCAACGGTTAGAAATTGGTTTCCGTTCATCTGGTAATTCGATTAGTGACCATGTCGAATTTTCCTCTAGAGATACCATTTCTTCTTCCATCGCCGTTTTCCAAAACTTTTTGTCTGCCGATTTCATTACTTCATCAAAATTTCTGGGCTCTTCAACTTCACTTAACATCATTTCAATTAAACGATCTGGTGGCTTGATTTTTGTTCGATCTCTGAGTCGTTCTTTTATTATTTCGGTTGTCGCTTCTACTGAGGAAGTTGGAATTTCATCATTTTTTAAATTATCATCTACTTTAACTGGTAAGATTGACCACATTTTTGAAGTATTTTCTGGTGTAAACACTACATTTCTGTTCGGAATAATTTTATTCCCAGGTTGCAGCCAGACACGAAACCCGTGGATGGTTTTCGTTCTGAGTAACCCACAAATATGCCGCGTTGCCCTTTTGCATCCAACTTCTTACGAGATTCCTTCGGGATATGCACGTAACATTCAGTACCAAACACATGAAGTCTGTTTAGATGCACCAATTTTCCTGTGAATATTTCATATGGCGTTTTTGATTCGATTTTGCTTGGGCCTGTGTGATTTAACAAATATACTGCAGTATTTACCGCTTCTGCCCACAATACCTTCGGCAACTTCTTTGCTAAAAGCATCGTTCGTGCAAGTTCAACTATTGTTCTGTTGCTGCGTTCTGCACAACCATTCTGTTCTGGCGTATATGGATTCGTGATAACAAATTTAACACCATTTAACTTAGAAGTTCTTGTACATTTTTGTTATAAAATTCACGTCCAGACTGGTCGTCCACACTGATTTGTATCATCTGCAACATTTCAGAGATTTTTTCAAAAGCTTCAGACTTTTCTTTAAGAAAATTAACAATTCTCAGTCTCGAGTAATCACATGTGAAGCAGATAAAATACTTAGCTCCGCCTAAAGAAGTGCATTCCATGGGACCACAAACATCGGCGTGAATAAGTTCTCCTGGTTCTCTGGCTCTTTGCTCACGTGTGAGAAAGGTGTTTCTGTGTTGCTTTCCTTCAATACACGATTCACAATATTCATTTTCATTTTTCATTGTAACATTAACACCATTTTGTTTCAAAAAATTATACACATGACGTTTGTTTTGATGGCCCAAACGTTCATGCCAAATTTGCAATGTATCTTTTGATTGATGACTTGCTTCACTCACTGAAGACACTTCTGGTTGTATTACATGAATTACCATTTTAAACAACTGTCCAAGACGTATTCCACACGCTTTAACGACACCTTCCTTAACAAATTTGCATTCCGTTTTAGATGATATAAATGACATGCCTCTGTCAAGTGCACATGTCACAGAAAATAAATTTCTGCGAGCTGTCGGGACGAATAAAACGTTTTCCGTGTAACATACCAACCATTTTCCGTCAACTAATGATTTAAATTAAATTCTGCCTTTTCCACGTGCATCCATAGTCGATTTGTCACCTATGTGAACTTTAACGGGAGTCTCAAAATATTCAAGCGATGAAAACCATTCTTCATGATACGTCAAATGATCTGTTGCTCCTGTGTCAACAATCCAAAAATTATCTTCTGCTTCTGTGTACATAATTTCCCCAATAAATGCTTGTTCATTACTGCATGACAAACCAGTACTATCTTCTTTCTTCTTTTGCTTATTTATACTTGGACAATTTCGTCGAAAATGCCCTTTTCCACCGCAATTATAACATTTAAATTTCTGTAGCTTATTTTTGTTAGTGTCAGATTCCTGATTTGTTCGTAAATGCTTATTTTTCCAGTGACGGGCTTGCTTATTCTTTTCTTGCACTTTTCCCTTAGAAGCCGTCAATGCCATCATTTCTTTTCGAGTGTTGTGTCCGACGCTTTTCATCTGATGTCAAGAGACCTACCAGATTTGAAAGTGTTTGCTGTTCCTCAGGTCTAGTCCACCATGCTTGTCGTAAACTCTCATAGTCATCCGGTAAAGTATCCAATATTTTAACCATAAGAGATGACTCATCTGGGTTTACATTTAACTGCTGCAATCTTGAAACCAATGCTTGTGTCTAACAGAATCCAGCTTTTGAAGCGGCTGCACGTTTTTCTACAGCGTTGACGTTGGACGACAGCGCTGCATACAGCGACTGCATAAAGCGGCTGCAGAAAATTACAGCCAAATATTTTTCGCTGACTGCTTTTAAAGCGCTTTCGAGGAACAAATTTGTAGGTTATATTTTATACCAGAGTGTTGTTTAGTATCGCAGGTCTTTTATATGTGCAGGTACTGAAAATTAGTTACAGCTAATCATTTTATTTCTGGTAAAGTTGCTATTTTTTGAAATCCGCATTTATTGAAACTTCAGATTAATCTGATAAGGTTAGAGTGACGTCAGCGTTCACTTAAACCGCCTAATACGTTTGCAGCAAGTCATTTGGCGCTTGAAGTCACATTGCTGAAACGTTGAATCCTGTTAGACACAAACATTGTTTCAAATTTTGCAATATGCGTCACTATATCATCTGATGGATTCATGGCAAAACTAAAGAACTCAGCTTGAACAACATGAGCAGCTTGCTTAGTTTGTTGCTCGAAGATTGCGTGTAACTTGACCCACATACTTCTAACAGAATCGCATGTAATCAGTAATGACATTATTTTGGCATCCAACGTCTTCACAATAATTTGACTGGCAGAACGATCGGCTTTGTCTCAAATTTTAAACTTGGCATTATAAACAGCAACTTCTTCTCTTGATGCACCATTTGCTAATTCTTGTGGTTTCTCAATGTCACCAACGCATACTTCATACGCATTTTCTGTTCTATATAGCAAATTTCCAGATGCTCCAATTTTCAGCTCCTCGTAACTTTTCAATACTTTGAAATTCCATGCTTATAATAAATTCAAATTTAAAGTTGGTTCTTGTCCGATGAAAATTGTATCACAAAATCTTTTAACCGGACACTAAATAGCGAACAAACACTTAACATTTCGCCGTCGTTCGACAGCTTCGTTAGAAGCACAGTCAGAAGTGAAAAATATAAATATGTTGTCAAAATAAACAAGGTTGTCAACGGAAACTGAAAAAGTAACTTGATTTTTTTTTAATCTAAAAATAAATTTTAAACATAATAATTATTTTAATTTAATAAATGTTAAAATTCGTCTCAAATTTCCAGTAATATGTCATCAATAAATCAGCGCCAATTTCTAGTTCACAACGAACCAATAAGCACTTTCCAGGATTCTATTGACGAGAACCGCACTCTGCTACCATATTCAGAGGAGAAGAAACATCTATATGCTTTAATTAGAACCTTTTATTAACATGTATATGTATATGTTTGTTTTACATAGAAACAAGCAACTGAATGTTTCTCTTCAACAAATTTTCTACTTGCTTTTGATGCCTTCGATGAAAATTATCACAAAAATGAATGATACATCATGCTTAATTACAGTACCTTTTATCTAGTGTTCATTCTGTCGAAATAATTTGAACACTACGTTGTCATTAGGACTGTTCTTGGCACGTGTTAATGATTTTTAGTGATAATTTTCAGAGAATTTCATCAAAGATAAAAGAGTTAGGGGTCGGCGACCATGCAATAGTTCAGTAGGTGATTTTCTAAAATTCGGATGTGGAGTTACACAGTGGGAGAACAGAAGTTTTGAAAGAGCTTTTCTTTCTCCTACCCATATAATTCTTTTTATAGGGTTTTTAAGCGTTCTGAAGAATCTTTCTTGTTGACCGTTTGATGCCGGATGAAATAGTGCAGCGATGAACGATTGCATTTTCATTGCAAAATTGTTGGAATTCTTTTGATGTAAATTGCAGACCGTTATCAGGAACAATCGTTTTCAGAATATTGTCGTTGTATACATTGTTTTTATTATAAATGGATATTTTAAATAATTATTATCATCCACATGGCGTCCAGAAACGGACCTGCAAAATCGATATGAATACGAATCTCTTTTTAAAAACGTTATTCTATATTAATTTGACCCTTAATGGAGCCGCGATATTGAAAAGATCACATTGCAGACCACAAATGCATAGGGGCGGCCAAATCAAAAAAATGTTATTGTATTTGCTAGCTTTTTTAAGTTTTACACTACCCTATTTTTTGTACAAGATTTATTTCAATTCCTTGACAAATTTAAATTATCCAGTAAACTGTAGCAAAAATTAAATTGAATTAAAAGTATAGTAGAAAATGTTCAAAAATTTCTTATTCCAAATGAAAACTGTAGAAATGAAATCAAATCTTGCCCTGTATCCTATTTCTTGTTCATGATCTGATTTTACTTTAAAACGGTGCTCATTAGTCTTCGATATACCCAGTTTAGTGGCCACTGACCGCTTCGATATGTTGGATATGTTTGCAACTTTTGATAAAGCGAACAATACATTTCGTGAAACATCAAAGTCAGTACTTTAAATATACTTTTACTCGAAATGAATTTGTATTCTTTCCCATATTATAATATGGCAAGAACTGCCATATTATAATATGGCAAGAACTGCCCAAACTTATTATATTAACATTGGTATAGAGACGGCTTTGCTTACTAACTAACTAGCTCACTAACTTCAAGTAGTAGTCAGTGCTATTCTATGTGATTTTGACTTATAACACACCCCCTTGATAAACTGTAAACAACGAAATTACTAAAATTTACTAAAAAATCTAGTTGATGATCTTGAGATCTGGAACATCTCCTTTGTTTTAAATATTACAAGCAAAAATTCATCAAATTCTTTTTTGTCACAATACCTATTTAAATTTATGTTCTGTCAAATAATATACAGTAGAGACTCGATACAGTAAACTAATTGATGAACTGCTTTGTTACTCCACCGAGATAGTTCATTGTTTAGAGTGCAGATAAAAACACATAACAGCGATACTTACAGTGTGGTTATTACTTTATTTATTATTACTATGTTATTACTGTTAAGTTTATTTGCTTCTCCAGACGTAAGTACGTTATCACGCTTTCGGGGAAGTCCCTATGTATGTACTGTTTGTGCAATGCACTCTAGCGAGGCACAATTTGTTCACTGTTTAGAGGTTAATGTATATTTTTATATTCACTGCAGTGGATAGTTCACTATATGGTATGTTTACTATATCGAGACTCTACTGTACATGTAAATTACATAAAATTTATGATCGGTTTTAAGACAAGTAATTTATTAGAAATCTTGTTAAAAATATTAAAGGAAGAGAATAATTACCGAATATACCATTAGGATATGTCCTATGTCTTTTACTAGCAATGTTCTAATAAGTGACATTCTGTGACATTATCTGAGCTAGATTTCTGCATACGGTTAAATCCCACCTCTAATTGTCACAGTGCAATGGAAGCTCGAAATAATTAATGCAATTTCGCGAAGGCGAAAATTTCCTTATAAATCAGACTGCAGAAGATTTAAACCGTATTAAGGAAGCGGCAGCTCCATCTGCACACCAGGTGTGATGTGCACATAATTCACACTCCCTCTCCGATTTAATTACGGTATGCAAACATTAAGCTGGGCAATTAGAACAATGCCATAGCTTACGTTTTGGCACACCGAGGGCGATTTGGGTTGGCAGATGGAACATCAATTTTATTGGGACTTTTTTATCATTCCGCTTTAATTAACGTATTTGCATAATGCTTTAACAACAGCAAATCCGACTTTACTGGCCCGTAAATTACCTAATGTGAAACGATGTGTCAGGTATGAAATTTCCTGCTATTTCGTATTGAAAGGAAATAGGTAGGTATATAGTTGATTGTTTGATTGCATGAAGTTATCGTACACGTTCATTTCAATTACACGTTATTTTTTTAATATACATGTATCGACTAAGAACTTTTATGTAGCTATCTCCTTTTAGCTTTCATGAAACAGTTTTGCCTCTCGCAGTCACAGGTTAAATGTTTGTTAATTAAGTGTTAGGAATTTTTAAAAGCAAAGAGATTTCCAAAATACAAATAAGTATTTTACTCGGCAAAGTAAATAAAACAATCAAAAAAATGTTTAATGTTAATATTAATCTTTGGTGTCAAGTTAGCAGATATGGAGTTTCTATTTCGTTTATATTATTTTCATTATTCTATCGATTTCTTCCAAAAGAAAACTTTCAAATAAATAACATCTGAACAAATAAACAATTCCGATATTCTTTATTTTATCCAACGTCACGGTTTTTGCCTCACAGGAATATCAGACATCGCGTCTGCCTGACAGGATATAAAACGATTTTACTCCATCAGATCGTTTGTACTTTTTGCCGAAGAATTGTTTCCAAGTTTTGTGCAGTTTTGTTCGAAACTTTACGGTAATGTAACACCAATGTAAGTCTACTATTTAAGAAGCTTTTGAAAATAAGAATTTCTCACAGCGTTTATATAAGAATCTATTTAAAAGTAATTGTTGTTGTTATTTTACAGTAGCATTCAACAATGTGTACCTATGTCAAATTTGAGATGCTGTGAACGTCGTGTAGCGTCGGTAATAAATTGCGGCCATTCTAATCGAGTCTTAAATCGTGTTCTAATAAATCAATCACACCAACAAATTTAGCCTTCAAAACATGTTTGCTCGGGTCTGACGTTTATAAATGGTATGTCCCGCTGAATAACGACTTGTGACATGCAATAATTTCCGGTACATTACTGGCTACTTTCGATACAACACTCGCTGTTTTGAGCTGCATGTTAGACATTGATGTCCAGTAGCATTAAAAAGGACATTCCGACACTTGACGTTGAGTTGGAGTGCTTCATGTCCTGAAACGGAAAATGTTCTACAATCTGAATACTTATCTTCATGCCAAGATAATTAAAGTATTTCCGGTATATTATTAAAAATGAAAAATACCATAAACTTTAAAGCTCTTTTCATTTCTGTAAGGGGTCTAATTTTTTTTTATTCATTTTCCGCTTTATAATACATTTTTACAGATGAAACATTTTTTAATTTTGTTTGCGATGTTACATTACATATTAGAATATTGCAGGTAATATAGTAAATAATAATTGACCGACGTTTAGGCAAATAGGTCAACAGCATAGCGGAAAGGATTCATTTGTTTATTACTAGCGGCACGTTTTAGTAGCTTCTCGTAGATTCGTCGTTGGCTCTCGAATATTCAAGTTGAAGAGATTCAAGATAAAAGTAGAAGTGAATATAGAGTTTCAAAACTCTTCGGAATCTCGAAGTGTGCAAATCAATTTAGAGGAAAAAATATTAATATGCTTGTTGAATGTTCTATTATACTTGGCTACTGTTAGACAGTATTTTGAACTTGAAATTCGAATTCAATAACAGTACAGTCGGAATCATAATTCATGACATGTTTGTGCGCTATTTAGTGTCCGTTTTAAAAGATTTTGTGATATAACCCTTACAGTAAATGTAAACAAATATGAAATCTTTTCTGTAAATTTTAGTTTATCCAAAAGAATAACAACCTTATGAGAATTAAATAATGTGGATACTGTTGCATCTGCGTCAAAATATCTTAATTAAAGTACATTTAATGCCTTAATACATTTTAATTTAGTAACAACAAGCTCAACGTTCATTTATTATGACGAAATAAAGCTTGTGTATTCTCGGCATTTCGGGACTGAATTCCGAAATCTAAGTAGCTTACGTTAGAGGTAAACGACTACGCGATTTACTTTAAATATGAAAACCCCGGCGAAACGGAATTTCACCGACCGTATATATGAGAGCGTAGTTAAAATGGAGGCCCTTCGCAAATTGCTGCGCAGAGCGCATCCATCACTGTCGGTTACAGGAACAGGCGAGCTTCCGTACGAAAATCCGTAAATATCGGCGGCTAACTTCTTGAAAATGCTGCTTTGCGCACGTTTCTGTTTGCTAAGCAGACATGGCTTCGTTAAAATATTGCTACTTGAACAATCAATCTTATGCGGGGCTACATATTTATATGATGTATCAGGGAGTTTGAAAGAATCGATTCTTACTTTCGAGTTGTGTTCAAAGTACATAAATTTAATAACAGTTGGAAGTTAATTTCCTTGTTGAGTGGAGAAAGAAACTTAAAATAAGACAGAAATGTACTTTACAGCTTGTATTCTTCTATAGATATCAATAAAATGAGCAATGAATATCGCGAAGAATTTTATTATATGAAGAAAAAGGGCAAATAATTTTATCGCAAGTAGAACATCCAACTTTCAGAGAAGAGACATTAACGTGATCCATCACTATGCTGATACTGTAACTAGATAGATGTGCATGACGATAACATAAGTAATTGTTCTGTCCAGCTTTGAACGAATTCCATCAACGGAAACTTCAGCAAATATTATTTTGCAATCACTAACGATCCTTACAGGTTATTCGATGAATACATTAAAGGATTCCAGTAATAGAGATTGTAAGACTCCTATAATTTAGAATTTGACTCACATAATAATTAAAAAGTGTTGATTTACATAAGTATCGCCCATACATAAAGGCTGAAATTATGAGTATTTATAATATTTTATATTATTTTAATAGATGGTCCGCGAAAGACTTGGGATAGTATTTCAGAGAATAGACTGCTAGTAGTATTTGGCTAGCTTCTTCAGAACATGTAAACATGGAATTTCATTTATTTCACGACTTTCACAAAATTAGTTAACCTTCTTTATTTTTTCTAAACGAACATTTGTTGGTTATACTGTAATTAAAGCGTTTTCTCATTGTATTAGATTATGACCATTATCGCTTGCGGGATTTAAAACGCCTGTACCATCATTTTTCTTAGATTGTTCAATGACATGTGTGAATTAAAGCTGATTATGATGTGATCCTGTATTTTTTGCTTTGCTTTTTTTAATAAGGTTGTCTTTTCTGTACCGTCGAAATTCGACGCCAAAGTGATAAGTCTAATGCCTCATCATCTTTCGTAAATTATAAGTTAAAATTTCTGTAGAGAAAACCTCCTATACATATACAGGAGCTTATAGCTTTTTGTATTTTGACGTAATTCACCTCTTTGACTTTTAACACTCGGAAAATGGCACAAACGGAAGTTTTAATTTTTTAATAAGTTTTAAAGTGCAGTAATAACTGTTAAAATATGTTGCTCAGAAAATAAAAGTAGTCATTGTATTTTGTAGAAATACTGAAATTATTTTTCGGTGAAATCTAAAAGTACTTTAAAGAAAGAAATCAAAATTTATAAATACCAACTATCTGTTACTAAAGAATAGCAAGAAACGCATTTCTCTCAGTCTCTCTGATCTATGTATACACAGCTGGTCTAACCAAGACTAGGAATGCGTTTCTTATGAGTAAATGAAGGATGGAATAGTAGAAACCGCATGAGTAAACGAAATAGCTACATCAATCGACATTGCCGATTGATAACACGGGCTACGCTCCGGCCGCTGGCGCCGGTCGAATTCCTACCTTCTTACGCAACACTGTAATATCTCTATTTTACTTCCACACAAGTTTCAATGAGCCTCTCCTTCACTTACTCACAATTAAGCGTATCCCTAGTCTTAGTCAGGCCAGCTATGTATACAACGAGCACTTCTCGATGACCTTGAATTTGGTCTTAATGATTCACAGATAAAAGTATTATGGACTGCAGATTGTGCTTACCGTTGATGGTACTTTACATTTGCACATTATTTATTTATTTTGGAATAGAATAATCAAAAAACGATAACATTTTTCATATTATTAGTAAGTATGTATGTAAACTTGAGTAAAATTGACTGTCATTATTTTGGCTCAATAATCCTTTAACGCTATATATCTTTAACATGTACACTAAATTTCTTAAAGATGGGTTTCTGGTTATTCTCTGCTGTTACTCTCTAAATAAAAAATATTTTTTTATAATACAATGAATGTCCAAAAGGACTTTCGATCCTGTGCGATAATAAAAATGCAAAAGTACATCTTCATTTTTGAGTCCACAAGTAAAATATTTTATGAATTTTCTTAAATGACGTTTTGGTTGACATTACACTTGTATCAAGATAATAAAGGCGCACGTTGCAGTATCTACAGTCATTCAGCATTGAAAGATTTTTTTAAAGCTCGTTAGTTACCCAATAAAACACCTGACTAAGAACTTAATTAATACCCGTGAACATAAAATTTTACAATAAAACTTCTTTTACAAAAGCCTTAATACAGCTTGTTTTTAACTAGGAGGAGACAAGCACCACAAACTTTCAACACAATTTTAATTTAAAAATGTACGACTTCCATTATTATGTGACAGAATTTATTCCTAGATTTTGGCAATAACAACCCACTGTCAAGTTGCATTCGAAAGGCGAAAGTATTGTTACATCCTATGCCAACAATAAATCTGTTTTTATAATTATCCTGTCTTCTACGACATATTAAGACCCGGATTCTCAGTCGCAATTTCACTTTAATCTCCTGTTTATTCCTATAGTAACAATTATTATAAAAACAATTGTCCCTAAGGAAATAAACTCAAGATTAAAGTTAAACTGTGAATGAGAAATCTGACTTAAGTGGCTGTAATTATGAACTGAACTAAACGAAAGAAAAGCTGTACAGCTTTTATAATCAAATTATTAATATTAGCTGTGTCATAAAACGCTATAATCGCCCAGCAAAATTTTCAACATTTTAGAATTACGTCAAAAATAAATGTCCCCTTTTTTTGGCCGCGACAGTACTCGATGATAAGTATTCGGCGCGTGTTCCAGATTAAAATTGTACGAGAATGTTCTTCAGCATTACCGAAAGAAGGAAACTCTATAAAAGCAGAACCGGGTGAGAGATTTAAGTCAGTGTCTTTACTGAACAGAAGTATACTGGTTAACTTTGGATATACTTCCGTCAAGAGGCTGCGCGGAAGGGTTATGTCTTGCTCCTACAATTTGCTGCACGGGAGGCTTTGTTGGTGAGTGTTCCCGACAATAGCTGCTCAGGGCGCATTGAAGTTAAAGCGGTCAGCGCTCTCGCTTTTATATAACTTTTTCGTGGGGAGCATGAGGTAACTCTGCATCATTGGTTAAAATGTGTAATCGAATCACCGATGATTAGAGCTGTATCTCATTCGTCAGGGGGCAATCTTTTTATGTTTACTCCTGGGATTGTCTTAACGACTAAATTTGAGGATGTGATCATATTTGCGGGGCAGTTATGAACGAATGCGGTTTCGCTTTAATTCGTCAAGAGGCGGCATAAATTTTGTTTATTTCGACGATCTTCACCGCTGTAGCGAATGTCAACGTGACGCTTCGACCATATTTATCTCTCTGACATTGTTTGACGTTGTTAATCTGACATTTTTGACAACTGTCGTTTTGACTTTTGCTGTTAACTGTCATCGTGACGTGCTTTGTTGGTCGCTAAGCAACGTACGTGCCCCCACAGAGTGTTTCAATAGGTTTGTTCGTTTGTTCCGCACTTTTTTACACTTTTTACACCAACCACTCCTGAGAGAGTGATATGTATACTTATAATATACTGTAAATAGGAGTGAGAAAAATAGAGTAAAAGAGTTAAAAGTGTAGAAAGTGAAGAACAAACAAACAAGCCTAATGTGTCAAGCGATTGTAAACAAATAATCATTGTTTAGTAAACAATTATTTCTTTGAACCTGGAAGTCGTAACAATATTTATTAAAGTTCTAATCCTTTTCATAAATATAAAAGTTAAATTATGAACAAATAAGTTTTCTTTCAAATTTTGAAGTTTCAAGAAGTTTCCCAGAACTGTAGCGTTTTATTTTAAAATTAAATACAAAATAAAATAAAGAAATTAATGGAAATTAGCAATTCAGAAATCTAAATGTGTTCGTTTGGGTTAATAGACATTTATAAAAATATTCTGCCAGAAAAAATATAAAATGTAGTTAGATTTGATTTTAATAAAAAAGGAACAACAGAGTACGCAATTAATTTGTCCAGGACTGAATAAGGACTGGGACTAAACAAGCTGAATGTTTCAGTCGCATGACTTTACAAGTGCGTAACATCAAACAAAATTTTCCGCATGAAAAGTTTTTCTATTACCTTTATTCGGTACAATTCTCTGGCAAGAGAACATTGTTTTGAAAACATTTAAAAACTACGAGTGTAGCGGATCAATATATTCTGCAGCTTGAATTTAATTGCGGTATTCAAATGTTTTAACTTTATAAGACAAAAAGAACCACATCTTTTATAATAATGATTAAGTACCTTTTCCCCGGAATATAGCGGAGTTATGGAATGATTCAAGCGAAACGGAATCCTTGCTTGAAGCGACTTATCTTTATGAGAACTATAATTGCTATAAATTTTCGTTTGCTATTTTGATTAAAATGAGTCTGCTCTAACATTTTACATTTGTAGATCCCTACTAATGTGTGAATAAATTTTGAATTTTTATGCAAATTTGTTTTTCTAGATAATTTTATCTGTTGAATGTCTAACTCTAGTTTTATAACAGTTTCCGAGTAGCAAAATTTTTATAAAAAACTGGCGGCTTTTCCAGTGAATTAAATAATTTACAACGTTAAAGGTGTAAATGTAAATTTTATAATGAAACAACCCTGAAGTAATCGCTTGTTTTCCTTTAAATTTATTTTATCATTTACGCACTCTTACGGATGAATAAATAAAAGCCGGCGTAAAAATTTGAAATATGTATGATTTCACTGGGGTAGCTTTAATTATCCGGAAAATTTTACTCAGTACAGAGCCATTAAACATCATAAATAAATTAACGTCCCTCTCGTGCGCACGTCTTTATGAATTATATTTATGCATAAATAATCGACGCGATGAAAATATTTCGCCCAATATTGCGAAAAACGAATTCATTTCGAACACAACAACGACGTCCGCCGGCATTCTTTGGGCACCACCTCATTTTCAGAGACTTATTTAATTTTCCGCTCCGTTAATTCTAAAATATTGCTCATATTCCAAGGGCGGCCCCACTTGAATTTTATGTGAGCGCGAGCATAAAAATTTATGCTGTTTATTCATCATCATGTATTCGCGCAATGTAAAAGGCGCAAGGGATAGAAATGAGCTTGATGTTTGCATTTCATACAACCAATTTGGCTGAACAGGGCGGCGCGGCGTTAACCCCAAAATCATCTCCGGTTTTTATTGCGCTAGTTCATGACACCACGGAAAATTTCCGGAAAGAATAATTAGGAACTCCAGTTAAAGCTTTCCCTCTTCAAATCTGTTTATTATACCTCTACAATGTAAATAGATCACTTATATATAAATAAATCGTTATTATTTACATTAGTTGTACAATTTTAATGAGGCAATTTGTGGAGTATTTCGAGGCAGTCACTGAATATATGTTTAATAAGATCATCTTGAAAGAGCAAGTCGTCGCAACCTTATGAATATTTAAAATATTTCTGCCAGTTTTGTTTTCTTGGTCTCTCGGGCATTATTCGGGAAGACTGTCACAAAGAAACGCAATGTAACCTTCAGTCAAGTGTGTGCACGGAGTAAAATTGCTGAAATGTAAACTTACACAGAATAAAAATCAAGAAGTTTTAGCATTCGCGTACACCTAAATTAATTCATAAATTACAACCGAATCTGTTTTTAACTTAAAGAATTTTGAACTAAATTAAATTAAAAACACTCGTCTAAATTCTTTTTCAAAATTAAATTTAATTAAAGTCTACAACTTTGTTTGGTCCTAAAATAATCTTAAACGCCAACGAAGGGATACTTTTCATATTTTTCCTGCGCCTCATGACGTTCGACGAATTTGAATTTTATCGAAAACGTTCCATATAATTAAAAAGAAACTTTAGGTGAACAAAGTTCGCGTCAACCATCGAGGGCTCTGATATTTGGGTTAAATTGCTTCAGGAGAATTTATTACAGAAGGAAAAGTTTGATGTCTTTATGCTAATACAGGCCGCCGAATTTTTAGCTGACATTTACACGCAAAGAAAGTTTCTTAAGGGAAATGTTAGTTCAGGTGACCTCGTCGTGATTTATTTATTCATTCATTTTGTGAAAACGAAAAGTTGGTAAGCAACTAAGCAAAGAGATTGCGTTTTACAGTTTTTTATATTTAACAATTTATTGAAATAACAAATGTAAATGTGTACATCGCATTAACTACCATGCTCGTATTAAATTGTAAAGAACACAGAATATACCTGTGTACAATGAAACGTACAAATTAAATTTATTAATAGAATGAGAGAAGGATATAAATTTAAAATATAAGACCAAGATGGAAAAGAATTATGCAGAGATGTATGTACTTAGTTTAAATGTGAATCTAAAAATTTCAATTTAACAACGAAACAAATCTTGAGCGATAAGACCCATGAAACTTACTGATGAGGGATTTTCGTCATATTCAGGATTGGAATTAAAAAGAATGATGTATGTAGGTAGACATTTATTCCACTCAGAGAAATTGTATTATTAACAAAAAGAATTGAATAGATTATATTGCCTTGCTTGTCAAAAATAATCATTTAAAATATCAGGTTTCAAATGTAATGCTAAAGTTGTAGCATCACAATCCCAAATCACGTGCTTTCTGAAGGAGAGGAGGGTTTTGCAATCGCAAAATTAGAAGATTGTTGATCGCTATTTTGATTCTGTTATTTCAGTTATAATACTTTACTACCTTGCTGTTCATAAAATATAACGAAACAATCTCAAAACTAAATGACATTTAGTTAAATGTCTTTAGTGTCTCAAATGAGGAAAAAAGAGCCTGTTTTACGAAACTATAATTTAGAGAATTCTGGCTACCTGATAAAAATCGTGCGAAATTTTAAGCCCCAATGGTACATATAGTTATCTATACCTATAGAAAAATCTAAAACGAAAACAAATATAAATAAAAACTCTGTACAACTGAATGATTTAATAAGAAGCAAAGTCTGACGTTGTACAACAATAGACAAAAAGAGAAATCCAAATTATTGAAGAAAAGAAAAATTAAATGACACCTTCTGGTGTTGAAAGGTAATGCAATTTTATCATTTGCCAAGATAGGTGTTAACCTCGAATTCAGTCATTACTATTATGACATACAAGTGTTAAATTAAGAATTTATTTAAATTTCCTTTAAATCGCCCTTACATGCAAACTAAACTGTTCGTCTCGCCGTTTCGATAATATGAATGAATAATCGGTTCGATTTATACGTGAATATAAATTTCTTCATTAGCGTTGTCGTCTCCTTTTCTGTTGCTCTTTGAAAAGGCGAAATAATTGCAAAATTTCTCACGCTTTTAACATAATCCAGGACATCATAACCATAATGTAGTAAACGTAGTAAATGTAATAAGTGGCAATTCATTCTTATAAGCGTTTTCAAGGCGAGTGTTTGGGTTGACGTTATCTCGTCGAGTCAGGGTTGCCATGGAATCCAGCTGGGGCACCGCAGGAATACAAGGTCGACTCGCATCATGAATTCCTGCGAGCTCCCGAAACTGAAGACTACGTGTCTGCAAATCATTACACGTCGCTGGTTCGAGGAGAAATACTTTTTACAGATTTTAATGCAATCCAATACGAATTATCACTTTGAATCATTTTGGATCAATACTCGGTGCAGGATAAACAGTTTCATGAGAAAACAGATTTTATCTTGATTGATACGTATCGGGACGATCGATGAGGAATAAAAAAACGGAATCTTTATTCCTAGAACTTTTATTTAATGGTTAGTGATGAGACATTATGTTTTATGTGTGGGAATAAAACGTCTCCTTCTATTTCTAAACGTAAGGATGTTTTTTTTCTTTTCATTTGTTTCCTTGCTTTCGAGTTTCAAACATCACTTTCCTAAATATAAATCATTATATAATAATATTATATGGATAATATGAAAATAAAGTAACAAAATGATTAGGAACCCATTATTGAGGTGAGGACTATCTATAACGAAAAGTGAAAATTGAAATTTCTGGAACCTTAGGGGTTAGGGGTCGCGCAGGTTTTTTCTTTACCAATAAGAATACAATTTGAGACTTTTAGAAACTCTTAAGACCCAGTTGTTCTAACATAGTTCAATTCTGAACTCTCAACTCTTGAAGGCAACAAATGCCTTTACAAATGTTGCCATGGTAATTGAACCAAGTTCACAGCTGAATCATGGTTCAAATATTTGAACAACTGGCCCAAGGGCTAGTTGCATAAACATAGGGCCAGTTGTACAAAATAGGTTTAAACTGACGCTCAACTGAACCAGATTCAAAGTAAACAAATTCACATAGGATCTTAATGACATATAGCAATTCATGCATTCATAAATAAAATTTGATGCGATTTTGTTCACTTTGAACCTGGTTCAGTTGAGCGTCAGTTTAAATCTCCTTTGTACAACTGGCCCATAGTTAAACTCTTAACTTGGTTCTATTAGTATGGCAACATATGCCTTTACAGTTGTTGCCATAGTAATAGAATCAAGTTCAGAGCTGAACAACGGTAAAATGATATTTGTGCAACTGACCCTAAGAAATGTTCACCTTTGCCTTTAGATCAAGTAGGTAATAATACTCGCTCAAAAAGCTTTAACAATGTCCAAAAAATAACATGTTGTTTTTAATAGTTCTAAGCTTTCAGTTCATTCGAAAAGCTTTACTTTTAATAAAATATTACTTTAGCATGGTAATTGTGTCATGTTAAAAAGAATACGAGTAAATAGAATGTTAATTAAATTCTCGCAAACATACTATAAAATGTACGTGGCTTTAATTAAATTTGAATACGTCGGGTTGATATTACGCATTCGCAGCGATTTGCAAATTAAAACGCCAGGAGTAATCTCTTGTAATTGACTGTAAATTGTGTTAATCAGAAACCGCGTCGTTATTGAACAGACCAATGCAAATTGAGCAAGAGAATTTTTAACAATAAATGTGAATTATTCACTTATAAAGGGTTTTTCATTAAGAGCGACGCATTTTGTTTGTAAAATAAATAGGTATGAAAAGATAGACATCGTGAGAAGTTTAAGGTCATTTTTAGTTCGGTGTAAAGTGCAGCTAATACCATGATGGAACCACAACATCATTCAAATGTCCTCCACGGAACCGCTGACAGGAGTGAATCCGTTTAAATATAGTTTAACCCAAGTTTCCATGAGTGAATTTTTTTTGGCCCGAATTGGATGCTCTCGACTTGGACGACATGTGGTTTCAACAAGACGATGCCAGTTGCCATACTGCCAATCAAACAATTAACTTACTGAAAGAGAAGTTTGGTGAATGGATTATTTCCAGGAATGGACAAGTCAACTATTCTCCTGGCTCATGCGATTTAACATCCCTAGACTTCTTTCAGTGGGGTTATGTTAAGTCGTTAGATTACACCAACATTACACGACTTGCAGACCAACATTGAACGTATCATAGCTGATATTCGACCCAATTTATGTGAAAAAGTCATGAAAACTTGGGTTAAACGGATTCATTCCTGTCAGCTTTTCCGTGGAGGACATTTGAATGATGTTATCGCTCCATCAACTGTACTTTACACTGAACTATCTTAAATTTTTTACGATTTCTTTGTTTTATTTTACAAACAAAATGCATTGCTCGTAATGAAAAATCCTTTAGGACTGCGATCTTGTCCGTAGCCATTAATCAGCCTCACCTCACCTCGTCAGTAAAAAGACATTAAATGTGTATTAGCATTGAATTTATACTTTTTTCAATTTGAATGGTGATCTAATATTCATCCAAAAACTAAAAATATTAATAGATTTTAGCACGAAGATATACCAAAAAAAAAAAAGGTTATGATAATGAATCACAGAGAAAATTATAAACGAAGGACTGAAAATAAAATAGTAGAAACAAAAGTCGGAAGAAGTAAAGACTAAAGACTAAAGACTAAAGACTAAAGACTAAAGAAGAGTAAAACTAGTGTATACTAAGGTAGACGGATTTCATCGACATTACAAGAAAAACAAGAAGGAGCATTAAACAAACCTGAAATGATTGAAGGAGTAACTATAATGGATAAAATAACATACACCTAAATAAAATAAAGAAAAGACAATACTAAAGGAAAAGGCAGCAGTAAAGGAAATTAGGAGGGTACCATCTCTTGACGTTTCATTAATCAACATTTTATTTAGACAATAATCTTCTCCGGTGGAACCGCGTACTATGTTATTCTTTGTGACGAAGAAGTAATCCCTCTGCCTGGTCTCCTTCTGGATATCCTCTGCCCGGTCTCCTTCTAGATATCCTCTGCCTAGTCTCCTTCTGGATATGCTCCCCGTAGTAAAGATTTCTTAAATAAACTTAAGTGCTCCCAGTGCGTTGTCTATGTTTTTCATAGCTTCCGGTGGTGCACATTTCGACCCGAAGCTAATGAGAAGACAGCCGCGGATCCTTTCAAAATTATTTAGATGGTAATTTTAAATTGTTTATGAAATGGAAAATAAAATCAAAAAGAACATCGTCAACGAACTAATCTTAAATAGAAAAAGTATGTATTTCTAATAAAAGTTGAGTTTATTGTTCATCAGTATAGGGGAAGTTCTTTACTTTTGAATAATGATTTAGTTTCTGACTGTGAAATTTAACATACTGTATAACTAATAGCGTTTTCAGTTGACTGCTTTAGGGCACTCTCAGAATAGGGAGTTTTTGCAATATGTTCCGTTAAAATTTACGTACGTTAAACATTAAAACTCGATTTTTGATTGGTTAGATCCATAAAATTGCTAAGCAAAATAGCCTCTAACGTAATGATATTTTTATCGTAACGTTTTGCACAAACTCTCTAATATCTCCATCCCTTATTATTACATGAGGTTAAAATAAGATAAGAATACTCTGAGAGTGCTCTAGAGCAGTCAATCGAAAACGCTATTATTTTATTGAGAAGAATAAAAAAGTGTGGGTCCCATTTCACGAAAAAATTGGTTCGGTCGCATAAGGAGAAGGACAAACTAATGATAGGAGAAACGGAGAAAAAAAGACAAGACTTGAGACAAGTGAATGAACAGAATAAAGGAAATATAGGAAACAGTAAAGGGATGACCATGGCGGTAATGAAAACGATAACCAAAGATAATGAAAACTATATCCAAAGATAAGGAGATATGGATCAATCCAACCAACGCCCTGAGAGTGCTTAAGATATAAATGAATGACGAAGATATAACATTTAATTATTCTTCCTTTTACTTCAGCTATCATTTTTATCAAACATGGTAAAATAAATGAAAACATTAATTAATAGAAGTAGTGTCATAATAAACGAAGCAGCAGTCTCGCAGTATCTCTATACGTATGATTGAACGGTTTCTAAAAAGGTAATAAACGTCAGTATTACTTTACAGTTGATTTCTTTGATAACTACGTTCCTCTCCACTGAATCTGTCTCAGAAAATCACGATAATGAATAGCAATGAAACTAAAAAAAGAATTTTCTAGCAAACTGAGTGTCACAATATGGGGGTTCGAAGACGTATATTGCAAAAGCATTCAGGCGAGGGAAAAGACGATTGCTCGGAGACGCCATTCAGCAGTCCCTTTGATACTGAAGAAGGTTTCTCAGTTGTCAATATTCACACAATATTTATATTTTTTTAATTATAAATATAGGTAAATTTTTTTACATAATTGAAGCATGATATTTCCAAAGGGTCTAAGTGACGAAAACGTAATTCCTTGAAAATTAAGTAAAATGATCTTTGTTGTTGAAAGCGCGCGAGAGAGAGAGAGAGTCATCTATGTATAATTATATAAAATATTTCCACGTCAGATAGACACTTATGGTGGATTTCACAAACGTTACTTAAATTTAATCATCCGTTAAAAGTAAACGTTGCCATGGTTACATGTGTTGAAGGTATAGGAATGATTATTCTTAATCGATGATTAAAGTTAAGTAACGTTTGTGAAATCCAGCGTTAGAATATTTTCTAGTGTGGGCAGCAAGGCACTTAGATCCCTTTTATAAAAAAATACGAATTTAGTAAAATTTGGCACTTAGACCTTTTGGGAATACCACGCTTCAATTATAAGTAAACGTATACAGTATCTTATAATTTGAATTAAGTTTTTTTTTTATACATTGTTGTTACAAAAAAGCAATGTGTGAAAAACGTGATGAATTATTATACGCGCGCATACGTTTGTCAAATCAATCTTAAATGTAATAAAAAGGGCTCCATATAAATGATGAAGTGCCCATTTCATGAAATTAAGTTTCGCACCACCTTCCACAAAAGAATTACTTCATCAAAACAAATCGCCGATGCCCGGCTGGGACGTTCAACTCCGCCGTTCATATTCTCCGCGAATATGAATTTTAAACGTCTCTCAAATCGCCGGTTAAATTGATTTCTCTGCATCGATCACTCCGCCGTGGAGAAAATCGCTTTTTATCAAAGAATGTTTAAGGAAACTCGAAATCACTTGCAAATCTTCGCTTCCTCCTTTAATGTGCTCTCGTTCGTGAACTGATAAGATTTGAATTGGACTAAAGTGTTTCGGTATTTTATATTAGGGGATTTAAATTACTTTTCCATTTTTTTTTCAACAAAAAAATTAAATCTGCCTTGAACTCTTGAGATTTAATCGAGTTGAATGGGACTGCCATCTCATTAATAATATTACAACTTCATTTATCAAATTCTTAGTAGTAAAGTACAATTTTAAATTAAGTTTCAAACAGAAATTGCTTATTGCCAATGATTTACATTTAAGTTTCAGTTTAGTTATTGCATATAAAGTGCAAATATTTGAACTAATATTAGGTACTGAAAGAACATTACCAGTCCCTCGATAATTTATACAAAAGTTAATAGTTTTCGAGAAAATGGATTATATAGAGAAAGTTTTAACATGAATAAACTCAACTCAATTTGGCTGATAAAACTGGAGGATATTCTCATCAAATCTGCAGTGTAAGTGTAGATAACATTTTTTAGGGCAAGCTCGAGTATTTGGCACCCTTTTAATTTGTGTAAAATATTTACACAACTATTAAATTCACCCGGTATATGGGGGTTTCGAATCATTTTTTATTTTGAAGAGGGGATCTATACGTGAGTGTTTTCAATACCTTTTAGAAATCAATTTCATTATTTAGTTTCACACGAAGGGAGGATCGTAGTATAAAAACATCTCCTAGACAAAACCGGTCGATGTATAACTTAATTTCCCTCTTTTCCCTTTGAATCCACCATTCATTGGGTATGAAATCCGTCAATTAACTTGATGTTACGCAACTGCTGTTCACTTTCATTAATTTCGCAAGTCCTTCGTTTATCTTGAAAAAATTTAATTTCTTATAAGGGCGGGTGGCGTGGTGGTTATATTTTTAGGATCGTTTCAGGGGCGCAGACGTTCGCGTTTCAGGTCTGCTGAAAATAATAAAGTATTATAATTCAGGGATCGTATCGCACTGGAGGCCGGCGGTTTCGTTGCTATAGGGGGTGGATTGGTACGGTGGCAGCAGCAGCAGCAGCAGCGGCGGCGGCGGCAAGGGTAGATTCTGCCAGTGATGCATGAATGGCGATGCTGAGATGGCAACAGCGCTCGCTGGGGCGCCGTATCGACCCGACTCGGGAATGATACACATCACGCTACCCTCCGTACGATCCGGTATACGGGGCTGCAGCCTTGACACGAAGTAACCGAGTCACCTACGTTAAATCGAGATCCTAGATAAATTTTACAGACTACATTCTTGTTTCGTGGATATTTTGAAAAGATTTCCGCAATAATTATTTCAATTTTTCATTTAAAATTAAATGAATTATAAAACTAGACCCTCCCAAAACCATAAAATATTAGATTGATATGATCATATAAAACAAAACGATGCCATCTTGTAAAATTATGATTTATGATCTTCAATAATCTGCTTTATAAGAAACTGAGCCATAACATTTTAAATATTATTTACAGCACTTTAATTGTGCTTATTGCACGCAAATAATAATAATAATAATAATAATAATAATAATAATATTTATTTATTTCCATAGAGTACAGAGACACAATAAGGTACAAAGTACAAGAAAAACGTCACAAAAGTATGCTTGCTTAAGCTAAGTTTTTACAATATTTGCAAAATACAGATACAGAATAACAATTTAATATTAACAGAATATCCATTATTTGGTTTTTATATCTTTTGTAATTACACTCATTTTTAATATACTGTGGCAGACTATTAAAGAGTTTACAACCCATATAATGCAGACCTTTTTGGAATAGAGACGATCTATGTACAGGAGGTAAAAGGTAGTTGTAATTACGTGTATTGTAATCATGACTTTGAACAACTCCAAAATTATCTTTAAATTTAAATACAAAAAGTAGCACTTCTAGTATATATATATCATAAAAAGTTAAAAAAATTTTATCTCTAAAAGTATTCTTGCAAGAATCACGATACGCCAAATTACATATTATCCGTACAACTCTTTTTTGTAGTATGAAAACACGTTGAGCCTCAGAACTCATTCCCCAATGTATCACACCGTATTTCAATTTAGAATAAAAGTTAGAGTAATAGAAAGTTTTTAAGATATTGAAAGTACATGATTTTCTAAGTTGATATAGGGCAAAACAGACTCTAGATAACGAATTACAAAGATAATCAATATGAGAAATCCAGTTTAAGTCTTCATCGATACTTACACCAAGTACCAACGAAGAGTCACAAAGAATATTAACATTACCTGATAATTCAAAATCAGATATTTTGTATCTGGTATTATTTTTAAAAATTATACAATTGGTTTTTTTGTCATTTACGGCTAATTTGTTCGCAGTCATCCATGTTAAAATATGTGTAAACATATTTTGCTCTTATCATTAAATCATTAGCATTGCTACCACTAATTGTAAAATTAATATCATCAGCATAAAGTGCAATATTTGAAATCTTGTTGACTAGGGAGTTTACAAAATCATTGATATATATCAAGAAGAGAGTAGGTCCCAAGATAGAACCTTGAGGTACCCCGATATTAGAAAGGCCTTCTGTCGATAATTTATTATTTATCCGAACTAATTGAGTGCGGTCAGAGAGATAAGATTCGAACCAAAGAATACCAATACCATTAATCCCGTAACGTTTCAATTTGTGAAGTAACAAATTATGATTGACGCAATCAAACGCCTTGGACAAGTCAATGAAGAAACCTAAGCAGACTTTACCACTATCCAAGTCGCTATAGATGTGCTTTAAGAATTGGAATAAGGCAGTATCAGTTGATTTGTTTTGTGTGAAGCCATGTTGATTGACGGAAAAAAGCGAAAAATGTTTAAAGTAGAGAATGATTTTTTCATTCATGATACTTTCATAGATTTTGCTGAAGGTTGATAAAATACTTATTGGTCGATAATTTTCAAAAAGATTGCTATTGCCTCCTTTATGCAGGGGTTTTATAATGGCAGTCTTTAATTTAGAAGGAAAAACACCTTGCTGAAACGATAAATTAATAAGGTAGGACAATACGTCACTAATAAAGGGTGAAAATTTCTTTATAATAAAAGACGATACACCATCTATTCCAGTCGTTTCAGAAGTCTTTAATCGGGAGATAATTCGTGTGACATCATAACATGTAACAGGTGTGATAAAGAACGATGCTGAGTTTTGGGGAATGTGTTGATCAGTGAAATCATAATTTAAGTGTTTATCGTATTTAGAAATTAACTTATAAGGTAGAGACAAGAAGTATTCATTAAAGGAGTTACTTAATCGTTCATTGTTTTCAAAATGAGAAGGTAGAGTATCCTTCTTAGAGCAATTAGATCTTTTACTCTTAATTAGGTTCCACATGGCACGAGTTTTATTTTCTGAGTTTAAGATAAAATTATCACAAGCTTCTTTTTGTTTAAGAGTAATAATTTCCTTATAGGATCGTTCATAACGTAGAAAATCCTTCTTAAATGCAGGATATTGTCTACTCAAATCTTTTAACAACAGTAAATTATTTTTTAGTTGTAATATATCTGATGATATCCACTTATTTTCAGGATTATGAAAACTACATTTGACTAATGGAAAACAGTTGTTTAGATAATATGAAAATATATTTAAGAAATTTTCAAATGCTTTGTTAGGACAGGAGACTTCATATACGCTAAGCCACGTCTCATTCATTAAATAATTATGAAAACGCTGAAGGGAATTAATACAGTATTTCCGTCTATAAATATATGCAACTTCTTTTAAAGGTTTATCGATGATAATATTAATTATCTGTGCTAAATGATCAGAAAGGTTAAATTCGAAACACCCAGGATTTAAATTATTTTGAGGTAAATTTGTAATGAAGTTATCAATGCAAGAAACAGAAGTACCAGTGATTCGCGTGGGCATATCCATCACAATAAAACAATCAAAACTACAAAGTAAATCAGTTAATAGATATACATAGTCTTTAAAAAGTGCAGACTACGCATCACAATATATTCAATTCTCAATCTCTTTTTTTTAAATTCAGCTAATATTTTTAGATACAATTATAATAAAATCCCCAAAACAAATACATCAAGTGAGACAATTTCAAAAATCATTTTCAGAAACTCTTGGTATTAAAATTTAAGACTTGGGTAGATTTTATAATACCTGCCAAAATGTAGGGGGCTCAATTTTCCCAATCTAGCTAAGGCATCGTTTTTAATTTAATTCTGAGGTGACTTTAAATTGTATCACTTGATACATAAACCAATGGTATGGGAGGTTTTGAAGAACTGGAAATTTCAATAATTATTTTCGTAAAAAGAACTAAAGAAGGGTTATTAAGAAATGATGACTGAACCCTAAAGCCATTTTAATACAATTTATGGTGGTAATTTCTTCTTCTACTTTTGATACATTATCATCTCATTATTTGCTTTGTCTTATTTTTCTTTCCGTCTTTAATGTTCCAGAGTTTATTGTTCACTATGGTTATTTTTTATCTGCACTGATTTTAGAGTCACATAAATTTGTCATTGGACTCTATTTCTAACGAAAGGAAGAGATATCTTTAAAAATATCTTTAAAACCTTAAAAACTAAACAAAGACATTTTACCAAAATCCGGCTTCTAGTAATTACGTATAAAGCTAACCTCCAAATCCAAATTTGTTTGAAGCAATGAATTATTAAGCATAGAAATAGCATCCAATATTAAAACTTTGAAGGCGACATAACCTCTAAATTTGTTTACATTTCCCACAGGACCAATAGCGTACCGTCACAGCAGGGGAATGTTTCTCATTTTTTCAGCATAAAATACACAACCGTGAGCTACTGGCACTAAATAAAAAGCTCTTACCAAAAATTTTGTTCTGTGAAATCCAATCTGTGATTCTAAACGTAAGTGAAACCATTGAAAACGGACATTCAATTTCGATATGTAAAACACATCCGACGCTGCTGACTTATTTACATTTCAACAAACGTTTACGAAACTGATAAATGATGCTACAAATAGCATAAGAATTAGTCATGACACAAGTTATCACATTAATTTTCATTCAAAACTACGTATTAACACGCAAAATGAACAATTATTTGACTCCGGTAAGTCAGCTGTTCACGAATGCATCCATGATATGCCCCTCGACCAATCAGACGCTGTCTGATCAAAACAAAGTCACAGGTTATGCCGAACTCAATAACTTGTATAGGTATCACGCTATTTCTATTTATCCGATTTCAATGGCTTGAAGTGTTTTAAGCGCGAAACAATGTCACCAATCCACCACATAATAAAACAGAATTTTCCTACATTTAAATTAATTAATAATTCAGGTTTCTAAACTTCTTTACGTCTTAGAACTAAAATAGAAAAATTATTATAAAATACACGTTTCATAATACATTTTAGCGCACTTGTTCATTAGAAAACTCGTCTTACGGCTTGTTTTCTAAACATGGACGTGTGCGCTAAAATCACGTCTTATGAAACATGTTTTTTAATACATATATTATTTTCTGTTTTCGTGTTTTATTAACGACTACATTATGAAACTCATTTGGGTTTCATAATGTAGCTCATTACATTAATTAAATTGACATTTGTTTGAAGTACGTTACAATACCTGTATCTGTTGATATCTCAAATAGTAAAAATTACGACCTACTAGATTTCACGAGTCGGCCTGGGCAATATTTCATTTAACGCAAAGTTTCCTCGCTATGACGCTGGTTACCTAAATAAGAAAGACCATAAATAACAAAAGAAAAAAGAATAAGGAAATTATATTTGAGCAAGAAAATACAACTGTACCTGCCATAAACTGCGTGAATTTGACATTAATTGAAAATGACGCTGTGAAATGATATTCCGGATATAATTATTCTCTTCTGGTTGCTGAATAAAGAGACGCTGTTTCGTAAAATCTAGTAGGTGGTGGCAAATATAATCTCAAAGTGACATTTGTTTGAAATAATTTTAAACGTCAACCAATGTCACCAACCGCCCCATAACGAAAGAGAATTTTGCTATATTTAAATTTAAATTACAAAATACCTATAATTCGCTCTTTCGATTTCCTTGTCAGAGCAGGCCGTGTTTTCGTTTCACTAAGTTGCTGGCATGAATTTTGATAGATGCCAGAATCTGACATGAAAAATATTATGACAATTTCCACACCATTGATCTGACTATGTTACCAAATACGATGAGGCACTCTGGAGGCACCTTCTTGTCTGCTTGTTTTACTCCACGACCTACTAGGAGGAAACTATATTTGAGCAAGAAGATACAAACTGTACTTGTCATACTTGTCATAAACTGCGTCAGCTTGACATTAATTGAAAATGACGCTACAGATATAATTATTCTCTTCTAATTGCCGGATAAAGATACGCTGTTTCAAAAATCTAGTAACATCGAAAAACAAATATTGGCAACAAACGCGATTTTCTGAAATCAAAGGAATGTGAGTACTTAGTTCGCAAGTTGTTCGCAGAAGTGTTTTAAAGGAAACAAAAAACATTTTTATTGTGTGAAGTTCCGTTTGGTAAATATTTAACAATTTATTATAGATAAGGACATACAGAATTTATGATGTCAATTTGACATTTATTACCTGAAAAAGAAATTACATATATCGAGACATTAAAAAAAACCCTCATCAAAGCAGGCCGAGGAAAAAAAGGGGTATATCTTTTCTTAATTGTACAAAGGAACTAAAATGTCAGGTATATTTTTCACCCTAAACTTCTCTAAACTCCTCTTATGAATCCCTCATTAAGTACAATTTCCATTGATTTTACTAGCATTTCTAAAATAAATTTCTAGTGAAACGCGTTTTTGTTCTTCAGTAAACGTAAATTCCATGTTTGCGTAAAACATTTTCACGAATTTTGACGTCTGTTTCGTTTCGACGTGACTGCTGCGTCTATCTGTCTCGTCCATGGCCTGCTTTGATGACGGTTTTTTTGAATGGCTTGTTATTTACATTCGTTTTACATATGCATTTTGTTTACTTTCCATGTAATACCTATAATTAAAAAAGAAAATGTATTTATAAGTAGTAGAGGAACGTGCTATGTCTTTTTAAGCAGAGACTAAAACCAGGTTATTTCTGGAGGGTTGTCGTAAGATGGCGCATCCTCTGTATAGCTGTTTCGGCGCTATTTGGGGCCTCGTCAGCAGAAGCATAGCTCGAGTATTCCACTGCAAAACAAACCGATCTGTCCTAGGTTATTCGCATTTGCGATGTAAAAGTAATGAGAAGTTTAAGTAGCGACATTCTTCGATCGCTTTTTGACCTGACAACAACATTTTTAAAACTTTTATGTTTTGACAATACGCATAGCCACCTTGTATGGGATGACTTTTTGTGTAGCAAACTGGCTTCAATCCCAATTGCAATGTCAGATTTTCACATTTCACCATGACAGTTGACAACATCAAACGAAAAATATATGAGATATTGAAGTAATACATGCAATAAGTTTTTTGAAATTATGTTCATCCGTACCTCATCTTGTTATAGAATCGCTTGGTATATAATTTCTGTTTCAAAAGTTATTTTTATGAGATACGGCAAAAGGCACCGTGGTCATTTTCTGTTATTTAATAGTAATGGCAAACATCAGCAAAAAACGTATAAATGCAATGCTGCAATGTACAGTAGGTGTGCTGATTCGTTTAGAAGTAGATCATTTAATTTCCATTGAACCTTCATTTATGGGGAAAGTGGTTTCAAATTTTATATTTTTATTTTGACAGATCAACTACAACTGTTACCTGAAAGCTCTCACGTTTAGCAAACAAACCTCACTATTCTTAACTAAAATTACGCCTTCAGACTTCATTGTTTGTAGCGACTTTGAAGAGGAACCTATTAATATAATTCTTCAAAAATTATTAAAACACTAACCGATAATATATTCATATCACACTTTCTATAATTCTCGTTAAATTAAATCGCGAAATCGTTACCAAGTGATTGGACTAAACAACTACAAAATATTTTGAGAAGTGAAATGAGGCTCTTTTCGACGGAGAAAATTATTTAGTTTTTAACTTTTATTGGCGATTTTTATTCTTCGTTAAACTTTTCTCAGATAAAATTTAAGTGCCCGTAATTTCTAGAAGGTGAAAAAAATGTTAAAAATTCTTTAGGGCACACGTCCTGGAACTGCAAGACCAACGGAATGATTACAGTGCGATCCGTTCTACGAAGAAAGGTATTGAGAAGTATTTCGAGTTCAGCAGATGTCTAATAATAATCTAGTATTATTTAAAAGCAAGTTTTTCTCCATTTATCAATTCAAACATTTTAAGGATCCTGCCAAAGAGAAACGTCAAAATGAATAGGCATCGCGATTGCATAACTGAATCAACAACTGTGGACACCTTAGTATCCCAAGGATTGAATTCTAGTTTGGGATCGTTTCTGATGAGTAAATTCGTACACGCGCCTGTACGTAGGGAGAAGGAAGCTTCTGAATATGATGGTAAAGAGACGAGTGAAATTTTGGATCCGGAATTAAACCTAAATCGACTAGGGTACAATGCAGGCGAAGCAGTTGATTGGGACGACATTAAGCTTCCCGAGAAAACAAACTTGTACCTAGAGTTATACTCCCGCATAACAAATTTCACAAACGCTGACTGTAAGGTATTCATCGACGACGAAGAATTTAACTGTCACTTGTTAGTTCTTCAGTGCTACTCTGAAGTGTTTCATACTTACGTTTCGGTTAAAAAAATTGAACTGCCTTCGGATAAATGTAGTGCTTCTTCTTTCGTTTTTATCTATGAGTGGATGATATCAGGTGAGCCTTCGTATAGAGACTTAAATAGAGAAAACGTTCTGGAGGTGTTTATGGCTGCTAAATATTTAAAGATCACAGATTTGATTGAGCAATGTTGGGCGCTCATCGATAATCCGGAAGTGTTCTCAGAAGATACGGCGTTCTTATTGTACATAGATTCTAAAAGTAAAAATCTGCCGGAAGTGAAAGAGCTCATGCTACCTCGAATTCAAAAATTCTTCTTGATGCTTGTGAGTTCTCAAAATTGGCTGGAACTTGATTTGGAAGATGTTCAGAATTTCTTGCAGTCGAATTATATTTGCGTTAATTGTGAAATGGAGATATTTATGGCAGCCGTTAGATGGTTAAAACATGATTGGAACGCCAGGGATCAACATAAAGTGGCTCTGATGGAATGTGTGAGATTCGGAAACATTAGTCCGTGGCAATTAGTTGACATAAAAAGAAATCCAGACAATCCCGATTTTAAAGATTTAGCGAAAGACCCGAGCATTTGTAAAATGATTGATGACGGGCTCGCGTTCGTCATCATTAAATATTGGTACGGTCACGACAATGAGGATTATAGCCATTGGAATTCCGTACTATCTTTGAAACCACCGGGTTCGAGAAACTGGAGCGGAATGGAGAAAACTTACTTCACTTATCGCGAGTTTTTGATTTACTTGGATCAATACAGAAGGAATTTAATGATCGAAAAGACAAAACCAAGAGACGAAAGACAAAAACAGGTGCGGAATCCGAGGTCATCATCATCAGCATCGAACGTCCCTACTTTCAACAATCTTTTAAGAAAACAGAAAAATTTAGGACGCGGAGATGTTGTCAGCAAGAATTCGGAAATGTATAAAAAGAGAATAGCTTTGTAAAAAAAATAATAATAAAAATAATATGTTCAGTTGACACGTTTTAATAATTTTAGAAAGTAAAAAGAATAAAAAAATCGGGTAAATTTGTTTCAAAATCTTGAGTAATTGTATTAACCGCACATATTCTGTGAAAATTTAAAGTTTTGATTAATTTTATTGAGTTTCAACATAACAGTTTCTTGACGTTTATTAATTATCTAATTTTTTATATTTGATTTTTTTGCATTTTTGAATTGTTTTGTGTTGCATCGTAGATAGTAAAATAAAATACACTATAATTTGAATTCCATAAGCATTCATACAGGAGAAAAGAATGTAAAGAAATAAATTCAACTGAGGTAATGATTAGGTTGCAAACTATCATTTTTAAAACGATTGATTACGAACTCGCGTTTGTCATTATTAAATATTGTTATGGTCAATTGACTTGAACAAAAACTATTGCTGTTGGTACAGTAATAATATCTGTATCACAGAATCTTTTAAGCGGACACTAAATCGCGCACTTTACACTTTACGTTTCGCAGTCGTTCGACCGCTTCGTCAGAAGTGAAAAATATGTTGTCAAAATTTTGTCAAAATTGAAGTGAAAAATATGTTGTCAAAATTTTTTTCACTTCTGACGAAGCGGTCGAACGACTGTGAAACGTAAAGTGTAAAGTGCGCGATTTAGTGTCCGCTTAAAAGATTTTGTGATACAAATTTCATCGGACAAGAACCAACTGTAAATAGTAATAATATCAGCAACATTTTTATTGACTCCTTGCCTTTTCATCCGGACTCTTTAACTTCTTTAAACCAGCGTCAATGTCTCCATTTATCGAAGCTTCAGCGATCCTTTGTTGCAAAGTTGTTACTGCTGTCATTTCTGTTACTACCGTTGCTATTTTCGTTGCTAATTTGCAGAAATCGTCTCTGAAGATATTCTTCAGTAATAAAGGATGAAACGTCGATCAACGGAAAATCATTCAACCTCCTGAAATACAGTTTCTTTAAGTAATTTTAGCTGCAGTATTTTTTTTTTTTTAGAAAACGTTTAGAGAATAAAAACCATATTTTGAAGAATGGAACTACAGTTTTGAAAATACAATTCTTGATGGAAACGGATTGTTTATTTAATTTTTACACAAAATTTTTCTGAGATAAATTTACATAATAATTATTCCTCGTGCAGCTTATACTTTTTATATTAACACAATAACATTTTATTGTTCGATGATAGCTTTTTTTAAAAAAATTAAATAGTGATAATTTGTCTAACCTTATATTATCTTGAGAAAGCTGTTTACGTGCAGCGAAATGTTGATTATACAGTTAATGTGAGTCGTTGTCAAAAAGTGCCACATAAATTTTCAATAGGCAAGAAATTACTTTAGTTAATTTTTTTATTACAAATTTCCAAACAGAACGAACTAAAACCATCAGCTGTTTGATTGACACGTTCATCAAATAGCCTTTGAATTTTTCATAACACTGTGAGATCAAAGTAATGTCACTTTAGATATGTTGCGTTCTTCAATCAAAAAATCAAAACCAACTTGATGAAAATTTACATTGAATACTCGTTAGTTTATACAGTTTGAAGACTGACTTTGGCCAATAGTGGTTTCATGAAGAGCAACAAAGAGCAATACGTTAAATATAAAAACTACTCTCCTTGCATTTTTAATGGGAAAATGTATAATCTATTCACTCTTTTTCCTCGTCCCAGTAGGCGAGTTAGGGTGACATTTTTGTTGGTATCACAATGAAACATAGACGTCAGATGAGACGGTTATGTTTATTTTTAATTTCATGGTTATAATTTGAGTCCACTGACGGAGACGTTGTTGCCAACTCAACTGTAGTGCATATTTCACGGTGCCATAGTCGGTGCTCCTTCGTATAATATTTGGCAACATAGTCAGATTAGTGGTGTGGAAATGTCATTAATATTTTTCATGTCAGATTCTGGCATCTATCAAACTTCAGGGCAGCAACTTAACGAAACGAGAACGCGGCCTACTGAGACGAGAATAAAGAGTGAGTAGATATTAGTGGGGAATACACATTACCTCAAATACAGTAGATGAGCAAATAGTGAATTAATATTTTCAACAAATAAATTACTATATACATCTCAATCAACCAATCGCACACACGTGCTGTTTGTTGCTCTTCATGAAATTGGTTAAACTGAAAGTCTTCAAATGGTAAAATTATGATAAAGTTTCCACGTGGTACTAAATTTTGAAAATTCTTCTTAAACTTGTTTTACTGTATAAGCTCTTCTTAGAACTCGTTTTCAATTACGAATAAACAAAAATGCTTTTGTATTTTTCCACAATTTATTCTTCTTCTTCCTTAAATTTAGTTGGCTTTTGGCAGTCACCATTCCAGCTAGACATACATCACTTTAAAAGGTGCTTAGATCACAATTTTATTAATTCTAAATTTCTCTCAAAAGTCAAGCTTATAAACTATTGAGCATAAACAAAAACTTTGATATTTACAGTTGGTTCTTGTCCGATGAAATTTGTATCACAAAATCTTCTAAGCGGACACTAAATCGCGCAACTATACACTTATTTATACAATATTTTTCACTTCTGACGAAGCAGTCGAACGACTGCGAAACGTAAAGTGTATAGTTGCGCGATTTAGTGTCCGCTTAGAAGATTTTGTGATACAAAAACTTTGACTACCACTGACCAAGAGTAAGTTCTGTTCGACAAAATTACCTTCCACCATTTTAAACCCAGCGTTATAGATCATTATTCACAATCGTACCCATTTATGCTTTAAATCACGTTTATTATGTACTATTTGTAGAATATTAATGTTAAACAAAACAAACTGATGAATTTTGAATTCAGAAAATTCGTGAGGACCTAAAACTAACTTTTCAAAATTCCGACTTTAATCAATTCAGTTTGTTAGGGTGCAGTCCTTCGAGCTCATTAAAATTCATAAATGGCCTTGCTTTCGCTGATTCAATGAAATATGTAAATTTTTGCATTAAGCAGCATCAATTCGTCTCCTCACTCGCGTATTTCACGAACAACATCCAAACTTCTTTTTGCCGGCGAAAAAACATCTTTGCAACTGTAATTGGGCGCCTCCTCGTATTCTGTATTTTAAAATTAATTATATGGCAGTATTTTGTACTTCGGCTTGCTCCTACTAGTTCAGTTTAGTTTAACTCGGAAATTAAGTTTGGGGAACGGGTGTTGTTCAAGCATTTCCACCCATTCGTAAGCAAAAGTTCTGTTGTGAATCCTGTGTAATGGAATTTCATTACAGCCGGTATTAATTAGATCCTGGCCTCTTAGAATTTAGTGCGTTGGAACTCAGTTCTGTGATATTAAAGTCTCCTCGCGTTCGCTATTATCTAATATCACTCAGTCTATTCAGGTCGTTGTCGTGCAGATTTTGCACGGGGATTACTTTCTGCAAACTTTTCTACAATTTCGAGTTATATCGAGTGTTTATCCCACGTCCCGTGAGAAATTGTAATCCTGTCGCACAAAAACTTTCTATTCAGAAAGATGCTGTTTCTTTTGTTATCCTTCGTCTGATACAACCCCAGCGATATACAACTGAAACGACCTTAATTTTTTATTTCAGATTTAAAGCCCTGCTTTTCCTGACATTGTGATCCCGACCATGACAGATTTTTTAAATATTTTTTAGGTAAGCACTCATGTGATTTGATAAATTAATTTTTTAAACTCATTCAAGTACATATTACTCACGAAAGCTGATACGCCAACAAATCATTGTTTAATTGTTGTTACAGCATGTGTTTTCTGTCGTAAAACTGTAATTAGCACGCCGTTAATACATAATGATATATTCGAATCTCATATTCACATTGTCAAATTTAACAGCTGTCGCATTTAATTTGTACGGATTTCGTCATATTTAGGAAAGTTGTACAAACATACAGCATGTTTTCTTTCGTATTTACATATTATGTAATAGGCAAGCTGAAATCCCTTCGTTACCGAACTCGTCCACCCAACCCTTTG
This sequence comes from Dorcus hopei, assembly GCA_033060865.1. Classification (NCBI taxonomy): domain Eukaryota; kingdom Metazoa; phylum Arthropoda; class Insecta; order Coleoptera; family Lucanidae; genus Dorcus; species Dorcus hopei. The sequence goes on from CM065425.1 coordinate 24,044,911, forward strand.
GTTTACCAGCCACCAGCTGCCGCTTACGTCACGAATACAACTTGTAATCATCAGCTGTCACCGAGTTGGTTCTTTTTGCCTCCAGTTCCTTTTTACGTTTTGAACATTTGGTAAACACCGAACTGTAATTTCCGAAAGAGACCGCCGCAAATTTCAATAAAAAAATCGGTAATTGCCGGCAGAATTTGTGAGAATGTACTACGTTGAAAACACCGGATGTCGCTTACGTTTTCAGCACGTGCAGGTATATAGAGACGAAAAAAAAACGTTCACCAGACACTTACGCTTAAAAAATAAAAATAAAATATTACTCTCATATTAAGTACGAAAGGACCTTCCCAAATACAAAAGTATTGACTGTAACAGATTAGTAAAATATGAGCTCACCCGAGCGAGATTTATTTTCTATTTTGCTGACTACTTCTGAGTAGGGAAAAGTGCAGAGACATGACTATTATGTGAAAAATAAATTTACATTTGAATAGTGATAATAAAATATGTTTGTGTCCTACAATGCAACGACAAGACTGAAGGTTCGAGAGCTTTAACTTCATTGTAATAAAATTCTACGTCTCATTTTTCACAGTTCGTAGGGTCTAATATTTTATACGGTTGCAAGTCTGACCTACATATATTTCCTACATACATACAAAGAGAAAAGAGCTTGGAATGTTTAGGTCATAAATTTTTTTATTATAGTGAGAATTTTCTTGCATGGTACATACAAATTCATATAAAATAATATCCATAGTAAGACTAATAAAGTCTAAAATGCACGAAATTTGCAAGACGTTATTTTCCGTTGGTATAGGGGAGACGGGGGAATGAGAGCCACTTAAGGAACAATTTGTATATCTTGAAAAATATAAAGATATTCTATCAACAATTTTATGCTGTTTCGCATAATGAAAATGACATAACTATATTATTCCTGTCGTTAATAGAAATTACTATATACATATTCATTTAAAACAAAAATGGTATTGGCTCTTATTGCCCACATGTTGGGGTAATGAGAACCATGAAAGAAGGCAAACCGACTGCTGCCTAAATAAACTTGTTTTAACAAATTAATAACTGCTACAATTAATGCAATAAATAATACACTTTTCTTTCATAACACAACATAAAATATAATACTGAGAAAAATACGAAAACAATAATAAAAGTACTTTAACATACCTGTTAAAATATTGGGTGCAAAAATCTCATATCCAACTAGTTTATAGTGCTGTTCTTTTAGAGTCCTCAGCATCTTCAACAAAACATGTTGTTATAATATCAGGGATAATAAGAATCACCTGTGGGTAATAATAACTTGGCTCTCATTACTCCAGCATTAATATTTTAAGTATGAGAATTAGAAAAAAAGCTTAGATAAACGAGAAACCAAATATCAGAAACATAAAATATATTAAGAACCTAGTAATATGAAATCAAAACATTGTCCAAACTTTCTCGATTAAAAATTACGAAAAATAACAACATAAAGTCTTAATTTGAAGAAAGTGCTCATTGTTATTACTACGCATTGTTTTTTGCGATAAACGGATATTCCATGCGTCCTGGGCGGAGAAGTGTACTACTTCACCCAATTTCAATTTTTTTCGTTTGTTAGTTATACCTAAACTAGGCTGGCTCTTATTGCCCGCAGGCTCTCATTACCCCAGGCTCCCCTAAATCGCAACATAATGGCGGCATACACATAAAAAAAGTTTCTGTCTCCTGTCCCACTGGATTTATACAATATAGTATTGTATTGGTTGTGATTGTACAGTCAAATAAAAATGGACCACATTGAATTCTTAATAATTAATAATAACGCATATCCTAGTAATTAAATCATGAACATTGTTTTTAGTATTTTAATGGACTTTTTCGTAATATATTAGCTGAATAGCTTTGTTAATAATTAATATAATTATAAAAGTATTCAATAAATTTCCATATTTGTCCATCCAAACGCACAAGCAACGTCGCATCAATGGCACACAAAATCAGAGTTACAAATTTATAAACCAAGAGTAGATCGAATGTACAAAGTAAACGCCAAAGCCCTATGTTAAAATACAAATGCCCGAGGAAAGTCCCGGCCCAAAATTAATTAAATTAAACCAACAGAGAGAAAGTTGCACGCCCAGGTTTAAGCAAACCAAATTTTCTGCAAAACACGCCACGGCCATTCGATGGAACATCTGAAAGAACCGAGAACGAGGATTGAATCTTTTGTGAAGCGATTTCCTTCCGATTGTTAAGTAACGATTGCTGAAGGAACAAAGACGTAAAGGATCGACTAATCTTTCTTTGCAGGTAAACTTACACAAATAATGATTTTTGTTGGGCGAACAAAAGTTGGGGGAGACAAAAAAATACGGCCTGGAATGAAAATCGCCGTACGCAATATGTTTGTTACAGAAATAACAAGTTTGTTATATTTGAGTAATGGTTATTTAAAAGATATATTGCAATACATCCCTTTGTTTAGCGTGATTTTAATACTACTCGTGGGTAGGATACGGGTCACTGAGTTTATTAAACGTAGCCTGGCACATATGTCAGATAAGCGTTGGAGCGTATAGCACCACAGATTTATAAAGAAATTCTTCGGGTGCAATTTTATTTGCAAATTGTACAAAGAAGGGGTGAATTCGTAGCAGTTTCGGTATTGTTTCGTGATGAATCTTCCGTAACTCTGTGCAGATACCTCTTGATCGATGATGCCAAAGAAAAAGATTTGAATTCTTCTGGAACTTTTTCCATTAATTCTTTACTTTAAAAAGTTTGCGACATTTCGCCAGCGGTCTGTTAACTTCATTTACCTCTTCTCTAGTAATCTGAATCATTTACTTGTGAAAGTTGGGGAACTTAGCCTGGGGTTTACTTAAAGTGTTTTTAATTTTTTAAGTATTTCTATATTTGAAGTTATACTTTATTTAAAATTCTTTTTAGTAAGAATAAGTAAATAAATCCAAAATTTAAACTACTTAAATCAAACAAATTTCGACGACATCGATATCGTGCCTTGTTCACTCTTGAAACAACTGTCTAATTATACACGGTGGTGATAAAGTCCCGCGCCAAGCTCATAATTTGTTTATTTAATGTTTTTTGCAAATTCCTAAATTTGAATGAATTTTTAATTTTAAAAAGACACATTTTAGTGGAAAAATGCTCTATATGCTACAGATCAGTGACAAACTTTATTATTATTATAAGTCAAATTTAGATCAAGGCGGTATCTAAAATCAAACACTTTTAGTAAATGTGTTTTAAAAACATTTCAAACACTAATAATATTCAACTATAAAGTTATCTTGGAGATTTCTATAGCCGTTGTCCATTCTCACTACGATCCAAATTGAAAGACCTGGTATATAGTAGTTAGGAATAATTTTGATTGATGGAACGAATGGTTAAGGTATACACAGTCTCGGAAAAGAAATGACGAGAGTCTAGACTTTGTGCTAGTTGCACGTAATACCTAGTTGTTCTGGAGAAAATTGTCTTCTTTGTATTTAAAGTATATCTACTATATTGGTATCATGCCACTCCTATTAATAGGAATCGTGTTTCTTCTTCTTTGTATTGGTGAAATAACAAATGTTAAAAGCGACGAGATTTCCAAGAAATGAGTAATTTTAAAAGTGTTTCCGAAAATAATTAGGTAGATCCCATAAAGTTTAAGGGAAGATGAAGAGAGTCGAAACTTTGAGGTACAACTGTCAGAGTAATAGCACGTTATAGTTCTTCCTTATAACTAGGATTGAATTACTCAAATATGTTTCATTAAACAAAATAGAACAATCCATTTTAATTCCTTTTAGCAAGTTAGTAATTGCCTTTTTGCTTTTTCTTTGAGAAGTAAGCTTTCTAAAGCAGTGGTTCTTTAAAAGTTCTCTCGTAATATAATGATAATAACTTTAGGCAATACTAATTCTTCGGTTTATTATTGACAAACAAAATATGATAAATTAAATCCCTTATATTCATATTTTTGAGATTAAAACAAATTGAAAAATGTGTATATGTGTAAATGTACTGTTTTCTTTTTTGGTGGTTTAACGATTACATTATGAAACCCATTTGGTAGCTCATTAAAGCATCCGAAATTTTATTTTGTTAGGTTGGTAACAATTTGTGTAGTGACATTTCTAATTTCAAAAATAACCTCCTTGACATTTGCTTGACAATACCTGTACCTACCAGTTGACATCTTAAACTACAAAAATAACGTCCAAACTGACGTTTGTTTGAAATTATTTTGAACGTCAAACAATGTCATCAGTCGCCACGTAACTAAACAGAACTTTCCTATGCTTAAATTGCGAAATAACTCTGATTTTTTTTACACTTAAGCAACCAAAATAGAAGAAATAGTATAAAATACACGTTTTAGCGCACTTGTCCATTAGAAAACTTGCCTTCCATCTCGTATTTTAAATCTGGACGCGTGCGCTAAAATCATGTCTTATGAAATTTGTTTTTTATATACTATTAGGTATAAACAATATTAAAAATGTTTCATTTTAATTTTATTAATGCTAAAATCAATAATATATTAATTATTTCTTTTTTTTGATAAATTACCAAATTAGTTTTAAAATATTCTTATAGAACAGGTGTTAATTAATTGAACCATTTGTCTCAAAGCTTGAGCTTCGTTGTAAGATTTAAATCTCGTATTATTGCATATTTTGAATAATCATTTCGTTACGCATGAACGTACTTGACCTTAGAGTTCCTCTGCCTCGGCTTATTTCTCAAGAGAAGGTAATATTTAACTTTGGAAAAAGTTGCATCACACATCTAATTATTTGCTAACGAAATCAATGAGATAACTTCCTGATCGTTATTCAGTACCTAATTGCATAATTCGATTGATAAGAAACGAAATCGTCGGAAATGAGCTTTATTGAAAATACGAGTAGTGTGGCAGAGCATCAATCAAAACAAAGGGAACCTGTTATAATTATTTATTTTAAACAAGTCGTTTATAACGAAAAGTTTATAATTATATACATATTACTTTTAATATTGTTTTAAATGGATGTGAACTTAAGGTAGGATACATAAGTCTTCTCTTTTCTGTTAAAATGTTCAATAAACAGAAGAACAACGAAAGTTTGCTCTAATTAAAGCGATTTGGGAAAAGTAAAAAAAGTATGAGTTTGTAAAGCATAAGAGATTACCGGGTGTACCGGGTTTTCAACAATTTCCCACGTGATCACCCAAATTATGCAACCAGACTGATGCTTATGGTAGGTAATACTTATAAATAAAATATCCCAACTATACAATAATAGGATAATCAGTGATGTAACAGAATTAATTTTGCCAGAAATTGAAGGAATACAGTATTAATTAATTAATATAAAATAATGTAGTGTTTGTTACAAGAACAATTTATAAATAAAACCAATGGCAATCAAGATCACGCACGCCTGTGTACACTTTGGTTTCTTCCTTTGGTAATCAACCTGCGCGAATCAAACTTTCCAAGAAAGGTACCTAGTTATATTGGTCACGTGGGACTAACAAATTGTTCAAAATCCGTTAGACTGAGTATTTTACGGAAATTTTATAATAAACCAGGTGGATAAAAATATGAAGAAGGGATTCATATGTCACCTTTTCACATGTCATCACCTGGAGTTAAAAAAAAACACAAACCGAATTCGAGGCCGATTAAAAGGAGCCTAATTAATTTTTTTTAAGTGACTTTCACTGGAATAACTGTATTAGAATAATCTGCAGATGATGTTGAGAATCGAGAGCAAGACGAAGAAGTTCTCGCCACCTTGGATTTAAAATTGATGGCGTAGGAGCCAGGTGGAAGTCGCATGTGTTTCTTCCACGTAAATACATAACTTGCAGCTGGCCCAGGCACATGCCGCAACCTCAAGACGCCGCTCTTGCTTAAGAAACTCTCCCAGCCTCTTGTCCTTTACCTATCCTGAGGCGCTTGAACTACCTGAGGTTCAGGTATGCCGGTCTTAACTAAAGTAGAGCCACACAAAAGATCTTTTAGGTCAATCACTTGAGAATTATTTTTTTGCCGAGAACTAAAAAACGCAAACAAAAGTTTTTAAATTATATCATCCTTCCTACAACCACGTCCCTCTCTGATTTTAACTTGTGAATTTTCATGAACAGCAATAATCTATTATTTTAATTCGTCCTGACACTTCTGTTAATGAAGCTTTTAGTCTAACGCCGTGCCTCAAATCAAAGACGGCATAATGTAAGAGTGAAATGTGCGCACTCTCCTTGTGACCTGAATAATAATGCACATAACCTTTTTTTCTCTCATTAGTAGGGTTTCCTGCTGAAGTCGTAGAAAACCTCGACTCATTTGAAGAACGGTTTTCTAAGTGATTACTTGTGAAACTTTCGTTTTAGGGATCTTAAACGTTTACTTAATAAACGTGACACTAACGTGAACAAGAAATCCGTAATATGTTTAAACAATTATTTAGTTATAATTATAACTAAAAGGTTAGAAAGATTAAAAATAGAATATGTTATAATTATAAAGATAGAATATGTTATAATTAGAAAGATTAAAAATAGAATATGTTATAATTATAACATATTCTATTTTTAATCTTTCTAACCTTTTGAGCTTCACGATAAATAAAATTCATTTCTTTAACTCAAAGAGCGCACAGAAAAGTAGATTATTTTATTGCATTGCAAAAAATGTTTTGGTTACCTCGTTATATGTATTCCATGTTACCTACCTCATTATTATGTGCTTAAAGGTTAATGTTCTCATTACGTTCTTTGGAAAATAGAACGTAACGTCGGGATTTAAAACTAAAAAAAATCATTATTTGTTGAACTCATTTTATTTTAATACGGGAATCCTGTGACATTTACTCTCATTGATCATGAACGCCTACAGAATTTGTTGTATAAGCTCCATATGTTAATGCTAATGAAATCGTTACGTGCGCCTCAACCAGCAAGTATCTATATGAACAAAGATGTGTGTTTTACTTAAAAATTAATTATCCATGCCTAATATGTTACTTGAGTGATAATAAACAGGGAGTATAGCATTTCCGAGTCGATTTTAATGATGTATTTACAGTAATTGGTATTTAAATGAATCTGTCTGTATTGGAGCGGCTATCATTTTAGAGTGCTCCGACTGAACTGGGTTCGGCAGCCGCAATAAAAAATGGCAGGTGTCGGCGGTCAACAGACTCACCTGGCGTTTGACCAAACTGCAGCAGCTTGCACCAAAACACTTACGAAAGGTGGGATTGCTTCGGAACGCATTGCATATTTGTGTAATTGGAAAGTTACAGTTTTACTCGCAAACAAACATAAATTTGTCAATGGTTAATCTCACGTACAGCTGCGATAAATATATCATGTTAATAACTTATAAATTACAGCATTTTTTTTCTTAATTGAAAGCTATCGCCGAAACTCTTGTATTTGTATTCGATTGTAATAACTTAATTTGTAAACACAATATAAATGTTATACTTTGTGTGAGATTTCTTGCTATAAATGTAGTTATTTGCAGTTTATTCATAGTATTTTTTTAATTGTAGTTTTTTTTACTGATTTTTACTGATTTTGACTATTCACTATCGAATATAAATTGCACGCCTCAAAAATGATACTCAAAGCAAAAACAATCTTATTTTTTTACAGGTGTTTACTTTTTAATGCTATTTCGATACGTTTAATTACTTGTTTGAAAGAATTGAATTTAAAAAGTTTGTGGAGAAAAGTTGTAGTAATTTTTTTTAAGATGTTAAAACTATGCCAATGCAATTATTAAATTTTTTCAAAAAAATATTGATACATTAACATAGGAAACAGTAGGTATGCACGAAAAAAAAAACTGAAATCAATATCTTACTTAAAAGAGAATAGATATTCGATATATTCCAATTTTGAGAAAATACAAGGTACCATCGCCGGCACTAAAAACGAAATGAAAAGCTATAAACTCGTTGGAAAATGAATCTTATTTATTACAAACTTACGGCTATGGCCTTGGTAAAGCGTTTCGTTTTTAGTGTCAGCGATGGTACGTGATTGATTTATTGTTGAAAAAGTTTTTGACAAAAATAAATAAAATACTCTACTAATTTTGTTCTTAACAGTTTATTTATACTTTATAATTACGTTTGCAACACAATATGTTCTAAATGTCCTCCTCTGGAAGCCGTACAGACGCGTGCCCTTTTAATAACATTTTCCATTACGTTATGAAAGATGTCTGGGGGAATTTTTCCGATGGCTTGCCGTATATTTTGCTTTAGTTCCTTAAGTGTGGTGGGTTGGTTCGCATAGACCTTGTCCTTTAAATAGTCCCACAGAAAAAAGTCGGGGGATTTACGTAAGGTGACCAGACGTCCTCCTTTGAGGAGGACAGACCTCCTTTTACAACAATTGTCCTTCTCTATTTTGTCGTCCTCCTGAGTCCTCCTTTGATATAGATTCATAAAATAAAATCATAAATTTTCGGAATCTACTTTTACATTTAGTGTTTAAATTATTGACGCTAAGTTCAACATTCATTCTTGTTAGCTCGATTATGTGCTTTTCTTCTGTAGTTCTGCTATTAACAGCCTCAGTCTCCGGATGTCTCACACATTTCAGGACAAACGGTATAAGTGTCCTGTTACATTGAAATATACTTAATTTAACGTAACAGGAAAAGAGTGTTTCTTTTTAAATCTGGGTATTGAAGTTGACCATGAACATTTTAATTGTAAACCATTGCTAACCAGTTGTTAATTGTCAACAGTGCATCGAGAAATTGTTGACGGAATTCTTCAAAACAACTTTAAATTGAATACTGCCACTCACCATCAACTCGGGGGCCCAAAATATGACTTCACCATGAAAATTTTTTGTTCTTGCGATAAAATCATTCTATTCGAAAAAAACAATTCTAATTTAAAAGCTCAAAGAAATTGATAGATAACAGATGTTTTAAAATTGTGGTGGGTTCACGTGTTCACAATAAACACCTTGTCACCGCCAACTTCGTCACCCGTTATTTACTTTTTACATAAAAAAAGAACGAAAGAAATAAAGCTTAAAACAGATCCTTCTATTTCTTATTAATTTATCTTTTGATAAATTATTTTCTATGTGAAATTGAATTTGATATCTGTACATGTTACAAAGTACACAAATAAAAATCTGGAGTTAATTCTAACACTTTTACAACTCCTTTTCAGTACACCTTCTCGTCCATCCGTTTTTGGTATTAAAATAAACGAAGTTAGGGACACTTAACTTTCAAAAGTGTTAACGTTGTCTTCAAAAGTGGCCTTTTAATCCTTGCGGTAGTTATTTCTATCTTTCAAGGAGTTAATATTATCCAGGAAAAGAGAGAGACTTAACTTCTGAGGTAGTAGTTTGTAATCCCTAAAGGAGTTAGTATTATCCAGAAAGTGTCATGGACTTCTATCCTTAAGGGAGTTAATATTATCCAGAAAATGTTGGGGCATACACTTGTATCTTAACTTGTACTTTAACTGCTCCAAAGACAGGAATGTACTATTTTCAATATTGCATCTGTTATAGAGATTTCCTTATATAATAATACCTCAAGATGTAAAACTTTACGAAATATGAGTTAGATATGCAAGCATTTGGTTATTGTTTTTGAAATATTTTAACAACAAATAAAGAATCAAATAAAAGCCGTATTTTATTCCTTGTTCTTTTGTGCGGTAATAATTGAACTTCTTATTGCAGGAGGAATTGGAATATAGATATTCATAAGGCCTTGCCAATCTTCTCAAGTAAATAAAGCTTTTATCATCTATGATGTTAGGGCCTATTCTGTATCGACGACGTTAAATTTAAAGGGTTGTTAAATTTCGTTACCGTGGTAACGGCCAATCACAAGACTCTATTTTGAATTTTAACTTATCCTTAAATTTTAACAGCCTGTTAATAAGTTACAGAATAGGCCCTAATATTTGTTATTATATCACTATTTTTAACCCACTTGTTGTTGCCATTATACAGGGCGGTCCCGTAATAAGGTGCCAAAAAGAAATCAGTTATAGGAGATGATGAGTAAAATTCATATACAAAAAATTTTTCTGATAAAAGTCTTTTCGCTTTTGAGATAAAAATAATTGAAAATTTGTTGAAAATTTGCTGTACGCTAATGTAATCGTGATTGAAAAGGTAATACTGGTTGTATGGCAACAATATTTGAATTTTTTATAGCAACGGTACCTGTAATATCTAAACTCATTAGCAAACAGTAAATTTTCAATTATTTTTATCTCAAAAACGAAGACTTTTAATAGAAAAAATTTTTGTTAATGAGTTTTACTCATCATTTCCTATAACCGATTTCTTTTTGACACCTTATCTCGGGACAACCCTGTATTTAATGCGCAAATAAAATGACTTTTGCATTCTGAAGTAAACATTTACCAATTCAAATTAGTTACATATGGTTCATCTTGTATATCTAAACAATAAAAAATTTCTAAAATTAAGTATTTCTCATATATTTTTCGATATTACAGTCTTTTTCTATTGGTTTTCCCCTTTTGTCAAATGTGTTTCCTAATTTGTCAAATGACTTTCCAATCCGTTCAAAGTATAGTAGGCCTGCGGATTGGAAAGTCATTTGACAAATTCAGAAACATAATTGGCAAAAGGGGAAAATCAGAAGAAAATGACTGTATTATAAAATTTAACCAGGAAAATCTCAGACTTTTCTTAATTTAACCCACTTCTCGAAGATTCGAATAGAAATGTTAATTACTAGCTGTTTTCTTGTGAACACTTTTTACTTGTAATTTACAAAATACATTTCTCTCTAAAAATTATTTAAATTGAGACCAACAATATAAACTTTTCAGATTTTTTAACATCCGTTTAAAGATAACAATTAAAATATTATGTAGATATAAGCTTAACTAAACTTAATAATATTTGTTGAATATTCAATTTGTAACTTTGTAACTACAACAGGTCGTGATCAGCAATGTTCGTCTACGATTAGATAAGTGCTTACTGTCCTTATGAGCAGTTCGCATACGGTATATAAAATTAAAAATGAATGAGTGTAGAGAGGTAAAAGTAAAGTAAAAGAAAAGAATCTTATAAATTTGAAAGAAACTTATAACTTATTTATTTCGTATATTTACTTGATAAGTTCTTTTTTGTTTAATTAAAAAGTAAACTATTTAAATAAAATTCAATCCAAAGTTGAAACATGGATCTTTTATTCTCTAAAATAGGTTCGTCCTATTCTGTTAAGTAATAGGTTTGCAAAAGTCAAGACAAAAGTTTAAATTCTTGGAATTCAATAATCTTTCAATTTTAATTGTATGCTAGTCACTATATCATAATTCTGATTTAAAAAAAATATATCAAAAACCAGAGCTTTTGTTTATCATTATTAAATCAAAAAAAGTCATGCTTTAGACTTTGAAAATATAAAGATTTTGTTTAAAGGAACTGATTATCGTTCGAGATGATTTATATCTTTTCTTTCTTCTTCAAAGTTTTCAAAATTCTTAGTTAATTTATGCCAATTTAGTTTCATGACTAATATTAAATCAATTTTAAATTAAATATATTAAATATATACATTTTAGGAATAATGATATGTCCTACAGAATTCCATGTGTGACGATTGAATAAATAAAAAAATCGATTTAGTCATGTTTTATATAAAGTTGTGATGTTACCAATATGATGATTACAAATTTGTTCTCATGAACCAAATAACCTTGATGAAAACTTAGCATCGATTATTATTAAAGAGGTTTCCATTTTTAAAAAGAATTTTGAATCGAAAGCCCTAACAACTAATAAAACTAAGTTTTAGCCCAACGGCTGATACTCCTTGTTGACTGCTTAAATTACCAGTAATTTTTGTGTAACAGTGCCATGTTCTTTTCTTAACGGCCTCCTTATGCAAACCACAAAAGAACGCACCAAAACGACGGCTTACGGCGTAATTTTTCCACCGGCCGTTACTTTTCGTATATACTTATGTATACAATAAAATTTGACATATGGGATACGGTCACGTTTCATAAAATGAATGCTGAGTAACCAATTCGACGTGCTTTCTGTGGATGCATAATGGCTACAGCTTTCACATAATTTTATATTCGATTTTATTTGTTTCTCGAAGAACGTTCGGGACATATTTTCTTAGAAAATTTAAATTCGCTACAGTATCTATGAAAGTTCTGTGCATTTTCCTAAGGGCATCCAAAAACATTCCATGCAGTTTTTAGTTCATTAAGTGATTTTGAGATTGTAAAATCAGAACTACGACATTGTTGTTACATAGCACAACTAAGATAGACTTAATATAAAGCAAACGAAAAAAACTCGTTTCATTATCCACAAAGATGAACAAGAGGATTTCAGAGCACATGAAAAAAATCTTTTAGTTCAGATTTCTGTGTAACAAAAATTATATCTAATAACAAGAAAAAAATTACATTTGAAAAAACAGCTTAAAAATCTCTAAAAAACGTAATTGAACTTAATACCAATTAAATAACTAAAGATTTTTTCATTATTTCTTAGATTTGAATAAACAAAAAATCAAAAAGAAGCCGAAGATTTAGAGTTTTTATGAGATAAAGAGGTAATCATTGCTTTGAAGTTTGACACTAGTACAGTTTCTGTTAATTAATTAAAGCCTAAACTTTATAAGGTTTTTTTTGTTAAGTTCAAATGTGAGTCCTTTGGTTCATTCGATTAGTTTCTTAAGTTGTCAATAACTTTATATTATACTTCTTATTTTTAATAGTTATATTCAAAAATAAGTTTCATAAGACATGATTTTACAGGACAATAATGGACAAGTGCGCTAAAATGATATTTTGGTTGCTTAAATATAAAAAAAATGTGCATTATTTTGAAAATTAATATTTTAATAATTATAGGAAAATTCTATTTGAAACTGTGGCGGTTGGTGACATTGGTTGACGGTTAATATAATTTCAAACAAATGTCAATTTGAAAGTTATTTTTGCAATTGATGTTAACAGATACAAGTATTGTCAAACAAGAGTCAATATGGAGGTAATTTGAAATGTCAACAAATGTCGCTTTATATGCTGTCGCCATCCCAATAAAATAAAATTTGGATGCTTTAAGCCGGGCGGCCACTGAACGCGAAATTAAGCTAAGCTGAGCGAAACTAAGTTTTTTGAAAATTAGCTCCGACGTAATCTTACGCGAACGAGGCAACCGAGCCAAGATGAACATTCTTTTATATCTTTGCTATCCTAACTTCGCTTCGCTTAGCTTTAGTTGCCACGTCTGCCTACGTTGGAGCTAATTGTCAAAAACTTAGTTTCGCTCAGCTTAGCTTAGTTTCGCGCGCAGTGGCCGCTCGCCCTTATACTTTGTTTTTAAACTAGGAGGAGTAACAGTTGTCGGCCTGTTGTAGGCACTGTAATACTAAATCAGAAATTAATTCGGCTTGCTTAGGCCCAGTTTCTTCACCTCCAGATAACTGTATCTGATAGTTTATTTCTATGGTAACAATTGTGATCACAATCGTTACTATGGGAATTAATCGCCAGATAAAGTTAATTGGAGGTGAAAAAATCGGGCCTTAGAAAGTTTACATAATCTTCAAATAAACAGTTTTAGCAACAAATTTGCTTACAAGTTTAAAACCGACTGAAATTGTCACATGAGTTATGAAATATGTTAAATTCTAGGTTTAAATTGAAAGCTTGTGTAACACCGGTTGTCAAACAGCCAATAACTTTGCGAGTTTTTGGTGCGCAAAATTCAAATTACTCCTCCTAGTTTAAAAATAAACTATAGGTTTGTTCTTTTGTCTACACCAGTGCACACCATCCGCACTAGTGCAGAAAAATGCGTTCGTTTGTCACAGTACAAGTGCACTGATCGTGTCCGTTTGTCCAGTGCAATTTGTTCCAAGTTACTCTGGACTACACTTTCTTGCTCGGTGTTTAAGGTGCGAACAAGAAAGTGCTATATCCTAACCTGAGAAATCTCACTTCTAATGGCCGATGTTTATCCTAAAGGTGCAGATAGACACGCGAGAAAACTTGCGCGAGTTCTGTCCGACACTAATGTCGCTAATGCAAATATCACGTAAATAAGGTTGCCAGTCGAGTCGCTGGAATGTCTGCAAGATCTCGCGCGAGATTCTTTCTTGCAAGTCTAAATAGGCATAACTGTTGTTGCCGAAATATCGAAACAAACTGGAAGTTAAGTAATAAATCGCGAAGCTACAATTATGCCTATTTAGACTTACAAGAAAGAATCTCGCGCGAGATCTTGCAGACATTCCAGCGAGTCGACTCGCAACCCTATTTACGTGCTATTTGCATTAGCGACATTAGTGTCGGACAGAACTCGCGCAAGTTTTCTCGCATGTCTATCTGCACCTTAAGGTTAATTTATCTGTCAGTTGGAATGTGACGTATATACAGTTGTACACATTCTAACTGACAGATTTTTAATTTTAGGAAAGGCGGTGAAGAAATCGAACATAAGTTGTAAATACCGTACGACAAAAATTTGTTATGGAAATGGCAGTGAAAGAGGCAATTCTCTTTTTGGATGATGAAAATGAGAATTTGCTGTTAAGCAAATGATGACACAGATGTGGCGGTATCATTATATGGTTGCCCAAAAAATGTTCTGTACACCTTGCCCGCGAAATCCTTTAACGTCTTCGAGATTGTCCTGTCTCGCCCGCAAGCGGCCTCGACGACAATATTTCTCTCGGTATGTTAAAGAATGATTTCGCGGTCTTGGTATAGAAATAACTATTGATATAAAAATAGTTCACACTAAAAATGTTATAAGTACTTACTTTTGCGTGATTTTAAAATATAGCATTGATTCACAGGATCAACGTCTGCCACCGTACAGTTTATATACATTTTTGTAGGATCCATTATCTTATGCTTTTACCAGGACGAAAGCAAGGTTAACTGCACTGATCATCTGTCATCTATTTGAATTGCGTTCGTTTGTCTCTAAAGTTTTTTCTGCACGAAACTACACAGCACATCACGTGACGTTGTGCAAAACTACACCTAACTTCGTGCAGGACAAAGGAACAAACCTTATAGTGAGCTATTTTATGACACCCAAATGAGTTTCATAATATAGTCGTTAAGACACCAGAATAGAAAAAGTTATTAAGTAATTATTAATCTTTAAATAGATTTTACAAACTTGATACGTTTTCCGTCATTGAGACTTTAATAAGGGACAACACAAGGTTATCAGTTTTTTTTTGTCTTATTTTTACGGAGTGAGATTTAAAAGTGCGTGTTTAATAAGAAGAACTCGCTTCGTTATAAATTTACTCCGAGCCGTTTGCGACAATCGAGGTATTAAATTCAAAACTTCTAATTAGCGAGAGCTTTATGTAGCCGGTTGCTAAATTTGCGTGGAATTTTCCCGAAAAACTTTTAATTAGCAATTTAGGGGAATCTAAACGTTACCCTTTCGACAGATTACGCGAAACGTAACACCTCGAATCACGTTCCCCATCAGAACTGGTCTTGAGGAAGATTTTGTTGAATAACAGCGTTTTTGAATTCTACATGTAAAAATATGTTAAATTACAATACATTTCCCTATCTCTAAAATGCATCATTTTTGAGATATTTTGAATTTTCTTAGAAATTTGGATTCTGCAATCTGATTTTCAAAAAATTATAACACAGCTGTTATTGAAGAAATTTTATTTGTAATAGCTAATATTGTAGTTGAAGATTTAAGGTTCTTAAAAATTCCATCAGCATAATCTATTAAGCTACAGGCTGTCTAAAACGCACCGCTCCACTCGAAGATATTCAAACACAGAAAAATACTTTTTTTCAAATGGAATGACCGATATTTTAATGCACCATTGTATGTGGAATCAAATGCTGCGTCGAACTGTACTAGCATTCCCTATACCTAACTTTAACAGTTTTTGAGTTATGAAACAATTTCGATTTAATTCATAGAAAATTACAATTTTCATAGGTCAAATATTTTTAATTTTATTAAGATAGCATGGAAATTATAACAATGATTAATGTTACTACAAATTTTGTAGTCAACCAAAGAAAATAGAATTTGGCAAGTGGAAATTCACAAATTTTAATAGTTCTTTAATCATCCTTCTCTTAGGACGCTTGTGATCTTATAAAACGAAAAAGTATGAATTTCATTACTTTAAATTGAAGAATAAAATAGCTGCCAGTTTGCAATTCTCTGGATTAGCGTGAAAGTATTTTAAAACCATTGTCTAATTATCTTCGTTATTTGTTACTGATTTTCGTACATTTTATTTTTCCAAATTGTATAAAGTTAGGTTCAAACTTTCCAAACTGTGTTTTATTCATAGGAGACAAGAGGGGTACATTTTATTGAAAACACATTCTCTGCTCTGAACAATTTTAGATTATTCTTCATTCTGAATTTAAAAAATATATTTAAAATATCAGCGTCTGAATAATTTTGATTTTGATTCTCAACTTTCTTTTGCTTTTGCTTAAAATTTGTAATAACAGGAAACGTTAAACGCAATTGTTTGTTATTTTCATAACTATATCAACAAAATTAGAAATATTTAACCTAATAAATGTAAATTTTTATGTATTAAACCAAAAATATCTTATAACTTAAAAACTGTTAAAGTTAGGTATAGGGAAAGCTAGTATAGTTCGACACAGCATTTAATTCCACATACGATGGTTCCATTTGAAAAAAAGTATTTTTCTGTGTTTGAATATCTTCGAGTGGAGCGGAGCGTTTTAGACACTCTCTAGCTTAATAGATTATGCTTATGGAATTTTTAAGAATCTTAAAGCTTCAACTACAATATCAGCTATTACAAATAAAATTGCTTCAATCATAGCTGTGTTATAATTTTTTGAAAATCAGATTGCAGAATCCAAATTTTTAAGAAAATTCAACATATCCCAAAAATGATGTATTTTAGAGATAGGGAAATGTATTGCAATTTTACATATTTTTACATGTAGAATTCAAAAACATGATAAAAATATAGCATTCCATTTAAAATAAGCGAGTTGATAGCGACTTCCGGTACAACCGGAAGTAATACAAAGATAATTTTATTTTATTTAAAGAGATCTCGACGGAAAACCATTGCTCCTTAAATTTCAAATATCCACGTGAACTGCAACCTTGAAAACTTTTAACGAAAGGTTTATGTGGATGTCCTGTATAACCGTAAACTTGTGAACAAAAAGACTGACTCATTCCTTTTTTGTATTGTAAATTGGCTTTCGATCTGTCAAAGTACTAAATTATTGGATCTGTCATATTGTGTCACATTTAATTTGCTGCTTTGAATAAATATTCTACTTAAATGTAGTGCAACGTGTGCGCATTGCCGCTAATACAGAGGGAACAGGAAAGACTAGAATAGAAATTTATCACGACGTTTAGTATAACTTTCAATACTGTAAGGTCAGCAGGTATATGTATACATATTAGGTCTGTTCGTTTGTTCCGCACTTTCTACACTTTTAACTTCTTTACTCTACTTTTCTCACTTCTACTTACATTGTATTATATACATCTCACTCTCTCGGGAGCAAAAAGTGTAGAAAAGTGCAGAACAAACGAACAGACCTAGTATGTAAATATAATCAAAACTTCATTAAATTTCAATGTCCGCAAGTTTACACAGAGTTAATTTTTCAGTAAAGTTTCTTGGAGACAAAATAAACTACTATTAAAAAAAGGTTAAGTATATCAAGAGAAGATAGTCAAAGTATAAACTAAATAATATCAATAATTTCAATTTTGAATCTTGTGTTGTAAAAAATCATTTGCACTGTTAATATCGTATTACATAAAACTTCAATACAATGAGGTATAAAATTAGCTAGCTTTCAGTTTATGTTGAGATAAGGTGATTTCAAGGTGACGACTCAATCTCTTTAATCCATCCATGCTAAATTGCTTTAAGTCTGGAAAGTGAGCTGGTAGATGGTGAGTGCAAATGGTTTATTCCATCTTCTCTTCTAGCAGATCTACTACTCGTTAAGAAATTTAAAAAATGTGGGCTTCAATTGTAATTAGCTATAAAATCACAAATCATATTTTCTTTGTATATGTGAGTCATCATCGATTTTATTCTTTCTGAATAATTTTCAATAATTGGTAATAGAAAGTGTATTTCTAAGAAGTAGACAAAAATAAATATCTCAGAAAGTATTGAGTTTTATATAATTGATATTATGGATAAATCTATTGCGTCCTCAAAGAAATAAGTCGCTCTACCAATCACCCTGTATGTCTCACATAGTGAAATTACATACTTATGTATGAAGAGTGTTGAAGTTGGGCATGAAAATTTAATTGTGAACCATCATCAAAATGACTGTTGTTAATCTGACATTTGAACTTACCACTATGATATACCTATTTTTTAGAATTTGCAAAAGACTACGAAAAGACAACAAAAATGTGATCTGTTGTAATAAATGAAAAAAAAAAACAAGAAGAAAGTAACATGTACAACAAATAATCAAAATATTCTCCACCGATTTCGAAGCATTTTTGGGTTACTCGCACAATTGCAGTAATAACATTTGCTAACATTTCAGGATTATTATTAATTTCATCAAGTTTTGTGTCTATTCTCTCACGCAATTCGTTTAGGTTATTTACCCGTTGTTAGAAACTGGATTTTTGTAAATAGGGTCATAAAAAGAAATCACACAGAGTGAAATCACAGGATCTAGAGGACTGTATTATCGCTGATAACCCATTCGTCAATAAAATCTCCGTCCACAATTTCATCATCATGAAATTGTTCAAAAAATGGTTGTAAGATCTCCTCTGGATATTTATTTAATAAGCACGCTCCCTTTGTGCTTGTCAAGATCTCTAAAAAGAATTCTCCTTGGATCACAGACACAATTAAAGTAATGATGTCTCTTCGGGATAAAGCCAGGTCAAGTTATGTAAAACAAAGGTCTGTTGCTAAATGGGAATATTACTCGTATAAAACCTTGCGTAACCTTACTAACGAAGCTATAATCAGGGAAAAAAAAGCATACTTCAATTTCATATCTAAAAACGCGATCGTAAAACTTTTTGTAATGAATAATAATTCAAATTTCTAAATATAACTGTCAATTCTAAATTTAACTTACGTATACCTACTTGGCTTCAGAACGCAAATGGGATCTGTAATTTTTTGGATAGTATACCTGACTTAATTACCATTTATAATAACAGTTGTTTAATTGAGAATTCGTCTAAATTTAATTTTCAGCTGAATTTCTAGAGCATTTGTGTCACCATAAAGTGTTAGTTTAAATATGATTTCCTACTGTGTCCACACATAATCCAATTTTTAATGAACATTGTGAATTCATGTCTACTGGACATCTATGTGTTCCCGTTTGTTGCAAAGGTGCTTTCGTTATTCCTATACCTAAAACTACCAATCCTCGGAATTCAAAGATCTGGGGCCTATCAATATTCTTCCAGTAATATCTAAAATACTCGAAAAAATTATGGACAGGCAGCTGCGTGAGCATCTCTCAATTAATAATATTCTATCTGCATATCAATCAGGTTTTCGCGTTGGATATACGAGTAGCTACACTATTTCAAGACGTCTTGGGCTTGCACTATTAACACGACAACGGATGCACTTCTCACAACCCACTTTTAAGTAGAGCGTGAAAAGTGCAACCGTTGTCACAGAAATAATGTAAACACAAAACTTCTTGAAGCAGATAAGCGAGATGCAAAATGAGTTAGAAATCATGCGTGAGAAAGATGCGATACACGCCCACCTTGCACTCGAGGGTGTAGTTCACGAACACAGCCCTGCTCTTCTTAGTGTTACAGATGATTTATTATCAATGCCACACATCAAGGTAAGACAATCATCCAAATCTACCAATCTACCAAACTACAGTAAGGCCTTTGACACAATTAGTCATGCTACTTTATTACATATTTTACATTTTATTAGCCTTAGTCATGATGCTTTTCCTCTTTTAGAATTTTGCCTTTCTGAGAGGACTCAGCGAGTCGTGTTATCCCTTGGTATTTTTGATCAAAGGGCGGTAATAGGTGGTGTAGCGCAAAGTTCAATTCTCCGACCACTATTGTATTTATATTGTATATACTTCACTTTTTTACTACGGTGGTGCTGTATATGGACCATACCTAAATTCTTTTGATCAAAACCGTATTCAAAAAGTTCTAAACAAAAAGCTCTAGCAAAAAATTCACGATCACTCTGTCAATGACGCCCCTGTGCAATTCGATAGCAGAAGTAACTTCCGATTCCTAAATTAACTAATTATAAGCAATTTTTACGTATTGTTAATACAGTTTGTAACTGCTGCTCAATTTACATCAATAAGGCCTGTTTTCTTCACCTCCAGTTAACTTTATCTGACGGTTTATTCCCATAGTAACGATTGTGATCACAATTGTTACTATGGGAATTGATCGCCAGATAAAATTAACAGGAGGTGAAAAAATCGGGCCTAAGAAAAAGTATTAATTTAACTTGAAGGCTTCCGTAGCCGTCGTCCATGTTTAAATTGGCTTCCGGTTGGAACCGAGTCACGTTGACTTGTTCTACTGCCGACGTTGCGTTCTCCACTGCAGAAGAACTTCTTCAGGGCTGCTGCTGCTGCTGGTTGCTGCTGCAAACAAAGATCTTATCATTGTAATCTTCCACCATCTATTTCGTTAAATAATCGACGATAATTACGTCATGATATTGCGTACTTTGTAAACAAATAATGCGACTTAATTCGTTAATTTAAGTTGTTAAAAAAAAATACATACTCAGAAAAGAAAATGTCAATTGCATTTCTTTCTTTCTTTCTTTGAATGAATACATGTTACCTGCATGATTTTTCGGAATTTTGTTTGTGTAATTTAAACGTAATAAAGTAATAATATCATAATTTAAGTTATGGACCTGTGTTGAATTAATTATTATCTAAATTTTTTACTTAATGTTAGGTATGATCAGGGCCGGGATATGATCAAGGGGGTGCACCGAATGCAAAGCACATGGGCCCCGAATTACTCAGGAGTCCTCGTACTCTATACCATTGAAAATAAATTATCAAAAAAAGCAAATTAAAGAAACCTAAACTTTCAATATAGTAAATTTCATAAGGGCTCCTCGAGACACTTTTTGTCGTTTCATTTTTGGTTTACGTAAATTTGACCACATTTCTTCTACAAGTCCTATTCTTAACTGGTTAACTATGAAAAGTAGGAGATTATATAACTTTTGTAATCTTACTTTTAAAATACTTACAAATGCTACACCGCTGCCTTGTTTGCAAAATTTGTTAAACGTTCTGAGATTCATTCACGTATTGTAAGAAATCTTCACGATTACATTATTCCTCGCTATATTACAGCTATGTTCCGGAATTGTTTTTCTTATCAGATTGCAAATTTATCTAATAAAGTAATAATAAATTTTTACATCTACCTTATAAATCTTTTAAAATTAAAATCAAAAGCTGCTTGTTTAATGACCAAGTGAGTTAGAAATGTGTATTACTATGTGTAATACTGTAGAGCAGTTCTGAATAGTTTGAAACCGTTGGAAATATTCACCAATGAACGTTTTACATTTAACGCAACTATCGAAATTGATCATAACTTCGATGGGGGACTGGATCTGAGGGTTCCAAACTAGTTGCAAACTGCACTACGAACAAACTTTATAGGTCCAAATAAATTTTTGATAAAGGTAGGCCATGGTAGATAAATTATTACATTATTTACATTCAAATATTGTCTAATTTTTGAGTAGTTAAGTAAAATTGAAGTTTAATTTGCCACATTTTATGGCTTGATGTGTCATTAACTATAAAAACTGCTTGGTGTTGTAGATTAGACATACATTTACACTTCCATGACCTACCTTTATCAAAAATTTATTTGGACATATGGTACTATGTCACCTCATACTTCTTTTTGTTCTCTCCTTCAAGCAAGGTTAATGATAGAACGTTCAGGCATCTGTCCTGCTGGAAGGAACTTCTAGAAGGACAGCTGGACAAACCCGTCAGTCCTGCCGGCAGTACGCTATTTTTAAATGGAAGTTGACCTTCCAGAAGTACATACGTGTGCGGCTTTCGCCAGTACAGAATCATATTTCATATGCGGGTTAGATGCTTCTGTGCTGACTCTTTTGTGAAGACGATAATAATTCTGCAGAAGCATATTTATTTACTTCGCACGCCACTGGAACTGCTATACCGATCAAGAAAATACGCTTTAACTCATATCTTTGTTACTACTGGTCCTAACAAGTTGAGACTTGCACATTAGATAGGCAAAATTTTACGACGCAATCAATGGTGAATATTTCATCCTCCAGAGAGGAGGGGGTCCCATTAAAAACAATTAAATTAGATCCTACTGGCAGGACAGCGCGTACTGCCGGTAGGACGCTTGGACACTCTATCATTAAGTATAAGAATGGCTCTCAGCTAAACTTCGCCTTGTTTTGAAGGAGGTATGAATGTTTAGTTCTTAGTTTCAATAAAGGCTATTTATTATTATATTAGAAATTTTCTCATCTTTGTTAAGTCTCGTAATTTTCATATGTACACTCAGCCCTATGATTCTTTAAACTTTATTTAACTCTCAGCTTGCATTATCAAGCATCCAGAATGATCTCACAACCATCTTCGAAATATCTAGTAAGCAGGAAAAAAAAATTAATTGTACTAAAAGGGCTTATTCTTGCTTAAAACTAAGTTACCCGCATCGACACTTTTTATCACAAAAACGAAGATTCTGCCTTGCGATGCTTTAGTATTGTCTGAATTTAACTACCGTTCTGAAATCTATTCTTCCTGTTTAATGTCTGAAATTATTAATAACTAATAAGATTCAAAGAGTGCAGAATTCATATCTGAGATTCATATTTGGTATACGCAAATTTGATTGCACATCTCATAAACTGTACGATGCTGGTTGGCTGAATATGCTGAACAGAAGAGTATAGCTTAGTTCTACAACAGCATTATTATGGATCAAATGCCTCTATATTTCTACAGAAAAATCAGATTTCGAGAAGACGTTCACAATATTAATATAAGATTAAAGAATATTACTACTCCACCTACGCATAAAACAGCTCCTTTCGAAAGCTCTTTTAGTTATCAGATTCCTTTCGTTTATAATACTTTACCCTCATATTTGAAAATTTGTCCTATTATTTGTTTAAAAAACGACTTCTCACTATTTATGGATAAATCAATAATGTAACTAAATTTGGCAAATCTTAGTGGGCCTCCTAAAACGTTAAGCGCAGAATCTGCAACATACATTTGAAATAATTGTGGTTCCCTATATCTCATCTTACCTGAAGATTGGTACATCATCACATCATCACAGAATTACTGTTTATTAGTTTTAGGCATATATCTCCATATTAGTTATCAGCATTTTTTTCCCCTCTTCTGATTATGGTTTAGTTATTAATTTAGGCATTTATATGTGCGCATTTATTTTAGGTTTTGGTGTCAGAACATTGTCTTTCCGGCTGTTCAATGAACTGCGCCTAGCGATTTTCAGTGGTAGAATTTTGTTATTTTTTTACCTTCCGAAAGAAAGTCATTATTAGTATTATTATTATTATATCTTGCTTCAATCAAGGGTTCCTAAATTAATCTTATAGTTAATTTATTTAAAAAGAATATTCTTCTGCCGTTTACTTGTAAAAATTGGCCCAATAATGTAGTGGAACTTCTTTAATAAAAATAGGTTTTTCTGAATACAACCGTTTTCTTTGAGAATTTATAACCGTATAAATGAAAGCAAGCCTCATCCGTAAAGAAGCTTAGGTGTACCAAGTTCTCATTCAAAGAATTTAGAAGGTCCACATACAGGATAATCGTGCTTCAAGGAATTGCTTACTGTTTGCAGACGATAGGGATACAAGTGAATGTCATTTTTAATATACTGTAGCAAATGGTAGTTGACAGTTGAACTTGTGACAGTCGACGCACAGAAGTTCGTGGTGTTTCTTGAATGATTCGTTTCACGTTTGCAAGTACCTACTCTGGTCTCTTTTTAGGACGACCACTACCCTTTTTACGATCAACCGATCCAGTCTCACGAAAGAGTTGAATGCAGTGAGTAAAATTATGATGCATCGGGCAATTATTTGGCGGAACTCTTCAAAACAACTTAGGATCGAAAACTGCCACTCACCATCAAGTAGGTGACCGTTATGAAAATATGACTCGATCATAAACATTTTCTGTTCTTGCGCGAAATCCATTTTATTACAAAAAAGACACCGCGTTAGACATCAAATTTAAAAACAACCGATATATTTCCTCTATTATAACAATATTTACGGAAAATTTTGTTTCTTAAAGTTGGTTAATAAAAAATTGGAAATATTTTGTCTCTAACTAATTTTGGAACATTTTGTAAATCATTCTGGCTTCTTTATTTACAGGCCGTGACATTTGTTTATAGATATAATACGGTAATGCATTTTTATGTATATTTAAATTTAAAATGTAAAATATAACTGGTAATTTTCCAGCTGTCATATCAAATAATAGGATGTGACCGTGTTGGTGATACAGATAAAGCAAATAAAGGTTTTACACACATGGTTTTACACAATGGCATTTTTAGATAAATCACGTATAATTTAAGCTTAACAAATTGACATTTGATAATGAGAAATGGTGAAAATTGCTGATATACTAAATCTCCAGCTATAAATTGTCTTAAAACAAACACTTAATTGAACAAAAATTAAATTTGAAACGTATTTACATGAGCCTACGACCTTCATTGCATCTGACTGTATATTTTATTTTTTCGTAAACGGTTGAAGTTCGAAAAATAAAATGCCTATTATGTCGAAGTAATTAGAAAATGTCAATATTCTCGTACACTTATGAACAAGATCGCGTTTGTAAACCTCCTTGACATTTCCTATTTTCAAAAGCCATTATTCTAATTGGAGTGCAGCGTCTAGAAACGAAGAAAAGATTCAAGAAGCGGAGTAATGCAAACACGTAGCATTATAATTAAAATTTGCACGTGTATAATTTCCCGTAGATTGCCGTTTGAGCACGTGAAATGATTTTGGTGCTCCTAAGCTAATTTGTAACCATAGCAGACGCACTGCGAGATTACAAACTTCGAGGGTTAGGGTTAACGAACCGCGATGTACGACAAGGGAAGCTAGGGCAAACATTTGTGTACGTTTCAGTATTTCTGCTGGTCATCTTTATGTATATCGAATATAGTTTCCGTTTTGCCCGAAGTTTATTTTCCATTTTGTAGAATTAATATGAAGTAAAATTTTCCAGTCGTACTAAGAATATCAAATGATTTCAAATTTACTTGGAACTCGTAAAATACTAGACCTTAATCTTTATAAGGAGTCACTACCTGATAATTTCTTAGGGGCACCCTACACATGATGGTCAGGCCTCTGAACTTTCTGGGCGCTAAGTGTAAGGTGCCCTTTAATGTTTAAAGCCCCTGTCACATCATTAGTCAATTTGATCAAATTGGACTGACAAGCTACATCAATGACGTCAAGACTTATCAAATTCGTTATTTCGTCAAACTGCGCTGTCCCACTAGTACTAGAAATTTATTCAAACTTTGAGGTTAAATTTTTTTTGGAAATCGTCATTTTAAAAAAGTTACGCAAAAATGGATAGAAAAAAAGCAGTGGCAGTGTTAGCCTTATAGGTTAGGTTAGACGTTAGACTTCCGTTTCGCGCCTCTTCCTGTGCATTTAAATCTACCAATCATAAGGCAAGTTTGATCAAACTGACTGATGGATATAGAGGCGTCTCTAAAATTTGGAAAATTTGCTCAAATAGCTTCCATGACGTCATGTGATGTCATTAGTTTGTCAGTATAGTTTGATCAAACTGACTAATGATGTGACAGGGGCTTTAGAATACCGATTAGAGTGCCGATTATAATATTAAGATTATTAAGCCTGTTTACGATAATCATAGCACGTCAAGTATTTTATGAGTTCCAAATGATATGAAATAATCTGTATATTACATTTTCTTACTTCTATCAACATTCATTTCTATACATTCAGTATAAAATTTTCGGACATACATATGTAGCGTGTGCGTAATGGCTATGTATTAATTAGGTCTTTAACATGAAAAATAATTAAAAAGTCAACTCACATAAATTCCGTCTGCATATTTGAATAATTTTAACACAAGGACGTTTCAAGATTCCTAGTCAACGTAGGAATTCGATATTATCGTTGCGTCAAGTTAAGCGAAAGCTCCCGAAAAGCAGTATTATCAATCGGTGAAATGATATAATTTGTGTAAGAGAGTTACAGGTGCCGTCCCGAAGAATTAATTAAAGCGAGCAATATATTACAACGCAGCTGTTTCTTATTAAAGTGTCCTTTCGAGCGGCTCAAAGGAATATTTATATCTTTCTCTCTCGAAGGAAAAGAAAACTGTGTCCGAAGTAAAGGCAGATGAGATCAACACGGACGTCGCACTCATAATTTTCCGGTTGAAAATATCTCAAAGGTTGAAATGGATTTTGCTTTTTCTACAGTGAAATAATTTTAAAGCGATAAAATAAAACGCAAATATAAATAATGAATTAATAATAATAACTCGTTTTACTGCTTCAATGTTATGAAATGTAACAAGAATTTTACGGACTCCTGTATTTTGTGTTAAGGTTATTTATATTTATGTATTTTGGGAGTTTGTTTATTCCCAACTTCAATATCATATTCCACCCTTTGTATTAAAACAGCATCCTTTGAGGATTACCAACGAATTTTGCTAACAAACCGACGTTCAACGTTCCGGGGCCCTTATAAAATAATTATCCAAAATATTTACTGCGCATTAAAGCTCATACGCATTAAAGCTCAGAATATATCTAAGCATGGACGATATTTGTGACCCGGTGAGTTTTACGTCCAATTGATTTTAACTGCGCCGACCGAAAAAGGAGAATAAAGAGAACGGTTGCGGACTAGAATAATGGTGTTACTTTGGAAATGAATTGTTCTTTATGGCCGAGGCTAACGGTCGATTTTTACAAAGTGGAGCGTACCAACAAAGTTTTATTGTGGCCATGAATTTCCAAAGTCGATGGTCTGGTTTTTCGCTGGATTCGGATTATTTGTGTCGGTGAAATGAAGTTTTATTTTTGATTTCGTGGCGCGTGTAATTCAAGTTAAAACTGGAAGGACATTCGTTATGGAACGATAAGTAGTGTATACATAAACATTTAGGTTCTGTTTATCTGGACTAACGCACCACAAATTACCGACTGTATTGTCGGATAAGTATCTTAATTATGTCGTGTTGCCAGTTAAATAGCACGAAATTAATTTCGGCTTTGATGAAGCCACGCAAATAAACTTGATGTTGGCTATTCATCGCTGTAAATGATTTCGTATAATTTATTGATTCAGATATGAATATTCATTCACTAAAGCTTTGGTCATAATTAGAGAGAGATAGCTGGCAAGTTTTAAAGCTGTCTGTCATAGAATACATTTTTTAAATTTCTAAAAGAATTTCTAGTCCTATGCATATAATAATGATATGAAGAGATTTTTTTATAATTTAATTTATCTTTAATTTGATTTATTGAAATTAATTATAAAATGGCAAATCGAAGAAGCAATTACTTAATTTACCTGTTTCTTTCATATTAAACGAACTTTACATCGGACAAATGTATATTAAAGTACTTACTTGACGTTTCGCGAACTGATTAAGGATAAATTGAAAATATATTCTGTTCTTGAAAGACAATAATTTTATATAAATCAATCAAGCCTAAATATCGAGGACTAAAAGGCAGAACCTCGTAATTAACTTTTTTTTGGAAACCGAGTTATGCATAGCAAACAATTCAGACTTTTATACTCCATGTAGTCATGGTAAGAAATGTTGTAGTTTTTGATTAGGAATAATTTCTATCTTGTAAAAACAGTAAGTACTTCTTAATTGCGTCAGACGAATTAAATTTTAAAAAGTACAATGTTTTATACGTTTTAGCGCTCGATATGTTACTTATATCTTTAAATTTATCTAAAAATTTTGTTGCAAATCGGTTTTGATTGCAGTGGATTCCTCGAGCATCCTCTTTACAGCTGTTTCGGCCCTAATTGACAGCACGCTTGGCCGCCTTGTATGGGATGACTTATTAATGCAATGTTATGTTCAAAAGTGATCGCAGGATGTCGCGATTTAAACTTTTCTTTAAATTTATCATTTAGTTTTAATATGACGCCATATCAAACAAAAATTAAAAGTAGAAACGCCCTCTAATTCACATTCATTTTCCTCATTTGATGAGATCATGCCTTTCTCTTATCATTTTTATTTCTATTCTATACCTTTCCTATCGGATGTTCATTGCTTTAAATTTCTTTTGATGTTATTTTGTCCTAGCGGATGAATATAATAAGCGATCAATATAAAAAAGAATTAGGGTAGGCGTTGGAATTTAAATGTACTGTTTGTTAAATGAATCTTTTTACGCACGTCATTGACAAACGGTACTATTAAAACCAATTTTTACATATAACTATTGTATTTAGCTACGTCACTAGTTAGGATTGAAAAAGGCACGTCTTTATACGAATGTTTGTAAAGTAAAACTTACGATATATTACTTAGTTTGAAAGTATTGATGTGTTTTATACGGAAAAAATCAATGACGTGCTTAAAAAGATCCATTTAACAAATTGTATGACTTGGAAACGTCATATTAATACTAATTGTCAATCAATTGTAACACAAATAACACGCCGGCAATGTTGTTTAACGTTACTCACGCAATTATTCATAGAGTTCAAACGTGTTTTGATGGAGTAGGTACTGGTCATTCTACGCATCTGCTTTAATTGTATTAAAATAAAACGGTTTTCTTGCTTTCTAGAAACGTCTAATTAACTGAAGGAACGTTAGATGAACTAAACGCACACATGCGTGTTTAGTTGCATCGCCAACTCTAAAGCCTAGTCTATACGTAACGTGGAAAGACTGACCAACAAGACTGACACAAATCGTGGGGCTACACTGCTCAAACTTTTCGTCAAACTTTCCCTCAAACTTTCGCTCAGTCAGTCGTTCCGAAATCGACATAGAAGTAGAACTACTAGTGACGATAACTGCATCTGAGAGCAGAATGGCAGGTGAGCGAAGTTTGACCGATTAGACTGACGCACGTCTACATGCACCGACTTGTCTGTCGTCTTGCTTGTACACAAAGCTCCAGCCCATCAGTCTTTTGCGAGTTTGTCAAACCTCATTCAGTTCATGCAAAAGGTCCAACTTGCCGTCTACACGTAACGATATGTTTGACAAATCTGGCATGATCATGCAAGACTGACGACAAAACGTTACGTATAGACCAGGCTTAATTCATTTTTCATTTGATCACTCACTTTTTATTTGCTTTATACCACAGATTTTATCAGTTTTAAATTTTCATTCTCAGAGAACATAAACAGTTACACTTTGTGCCATTGTGGTGTCTTCTTTATAATTCATTAACATGCACTTTAAAAAAAGAACATTGTCGCATTTGAAGACCAAAATGGTTAAAAGTGTGGCGAGAAGAAATTCCAGGAGGAAAAAAATTGACATGGTATCAATTCATGATATTGTTTGAAGAAACGGTTCTTACATTCACAACGGTGGGGGGTTCCTATTACTTTCATTAGATTTTTTCCCAGCTAATTTTCCCAAAGCTCACAGAGATGATTACAAAAACAGTTGTTTAGGTAAAATTAGATAAAAATTATTAAGCCACTAACGATTCTTTTAGAGAAGTAATTTGTTTTGCCGGAAAGGATATTCACTAAAACTAACCTCTTCAGTTCTTCCTGAATTTCTTCGTTCTCGATTCCAAACCATTCCCTTTAATTCTGAAAACACCGTATTAAATAAATAGATCTAAATTTCTGTTCTTCCGTATTCTTATTATTTATAAAATGAATTTTTGTTGACAAACTCTTTTTAAAAATAATTCTATCATGTGAAATCCCTGGTTTACTGAGAAAGCTATGGTTTTGATGTTTAGTAATTCAGAAATGGCGATTAAAATAAACTAATACCTGTAAAAAACTGGTGATTTTTAGGTATGTATTGTCGCAATAGTCCGGAGAACTTAATTAAATACAATATCAAACGAGGTATAATTGATATATACAGACAGTCAGGCAGACAGTATGGTTCATAATAAATTTATTGCATTGTGCACACAGCACACCACTTTACTTATTCATATTTAATTGCGTCACTCTCGTATTGACATGTCGATATCATCAAGGAATCGTAACGGGGGATATAAAAAGGGGCCAATAACCCTGGGCAGGGTGAGTCAGCCGCAGGACCTGGACGTATTACGTGTGGTGAGACAGGAACACAAGGATATGGAAATTAGTCCCCTGACATCCCTGTTATCCATAACATAAATTCCCACAGAGTATTGATTTTACGGTAAAACAGCATAAAAACTGGGTTGCTCGGCGCATAAAATTTCCACCATAATTAATTATTGTGCGTTCGTTCTACATTAATCATTCGCTGTTTTGTTTTGGTCTATTATGTTCTTATTAGACATGCGGCTTATAAAACGCTTTAAAGAAAAACCCTGGTAATTTCCGTAAATTAATAACGTTAACGTCATTGTTGCGTTTTTCATTTTATCCATGGCGTTAAATGAAAATAAAAACCTACGAACAATGACTTTCTCATCGTGAAAAAACTGATTACTAAATTGAAATTTGATTTTTTCCTTTCATTGAGAATATTACGATAGCCATTATATCCCTTGTTAGATTAATTCATCCCTTAAACCTATTCGTTTACAAACAACGAATAATCATCAGGGTATTAACCCTATAAGGCAACGTAACGACATGTCACGAAATTATTATATCCCAATAACTTAGATCAAAATGATATGAAAAAATTAGTACGAGGTGGTATTCAGAGTACCAGGTACGGTCGTCCCCTGCGCTATAACGAATTTAATAAACGCAGCACAAACTTTTAAATAAATTTATAGCGAGGATATTCGAAACACGCGGCTTTATCGACGAGTTACGAGCCGAGATTCGAATTGTAAAGCCCAAGTAAGAATTTGCAAAGCACCAGGCAATGCCTTGTAATTTGTAATAAAAATGAGATTGAGCATTTACGGATTTTCGCGCTACGGAAATTTCTCATAAAAGTTTTCCGATTAATACATTTTTCCGTTGAAAATACTTTTGTTTAAATGCGAAAGATTTTTTGTCTCAGGTCGCGAGAATATAAAGGATATTGCATGTCTGTCTGTTACAACTTATGGAAACAGTATTTGGTTGGTTGTAATATTAGAAATAATGAAACGAAAACTCCTGTCATTGCAGACTTTACTTTTTAATTTATCATGTGGCTTATAAAATTTTCTGATAGACATTACATCTACATCCTTTGTGATATGTATTGATTCATCCCTTAAATATATTCCTGTACAAACAACGAATAATCGCCAGGGTATTAACTCTAACGACATGTCACGAAATGATTATACCCCAATATCATTTTGGAAAAAAAGGAGCGATATTGATTTAATGAATTTATTACATTTGACTACTATATAGGATGATTCAGACAACCTCTTCATTACAAGTTTACTGATTTTCAATTTGAAATGATATTTCATGAAACTGCTTTAGAATTTTGAATTGATTCAGAGAAAAAAAAGGATTAAGTTTTCGATAAAATCTAAATTGTCCTGTTTCTTTGATTTTCTTTTATAATTATTTGTTACTTCCACTTAATTTGCTCTCGTGATTTTTCTGAAATTTTTTTATCCCATCATGTCTTTAGCAAATTCCAAGAAACTTGATTCTTTTATTATAAAATGATGAATTATTCATGTAAATGAATGATGTACTTTGAAACAGGTTAAACGTATGTGCGGTTTTCTAGGAATATCTTAAAAATGTCAAGTAAGTCCAGCAAATTCTCCTACAAATGTGTTTTATTCAGCCAATTAATTTCCGTCTTGACTTGTTCTCCCAAGGCAATATTTAATCTAAGTTAAGCCACCGAAACTTTCCTGTAGGTTATTCCCATATCAGTTTCCTGAGTAGAGGTTAACAATAATACATTGGCTTGGCGGTTGAATTTTGCTATAGCGCATTATTACCACCCTTCACTGTGGTAGTCCGAAAATGACTACCTTTTCTTTGTCTATAATTAAATTTAGAAAATACTTTCAGTTGTTTGAATTTTTTTTAAATTGCAAATATTTCAGTTCGTGTAAAAAATTCGAGAACGAAACCGCAGTAATATGAGTTCCATAAATACACAAATTTTCTTCAGAATGAACCGCCTTGACAGTAAAACAATTTATAGACCCATTAACGTTTATTAATGATTCCGTTGACAACGTCGTAACTTAGGAATGCAATAAATTCAATGAAATACTTAAAACATTAGCATATGTAATAATTTGAAGCAACTGCATTAATGTAACGTTCACGTGACGAGACAAATATATTAAGCAAGAGCAACTGCGTTATGAATAATGAAGTCGGTATGTAGCAGGAGTACTTAAGCCTTCATGAAACACTAATTAATAAAGGTATCTTACGTCTTGCATGTTTTATATTCCCCCGTGAGCCTTTACGTGCTGTGCTTTGCTTGGGCAAATTATTATCTGCGCAAGGAAAAATTTATCCGGAGATAAGATTACGTACGCTTCAAGGTGAAAAAGAAGTTCTTGGAGCGCCCCTGTTGCGGCTGGCATTTTCTCTCTTATCTAACTCAAACTTAACATGCCCGTATAAAACGCCTGTGTTTAGAGTTTACTAATCTTTAGAACTTTGTTGGAAGATAACTGAGCTTATTTGGCTTTATTTCTTTCTGCCAAGTTCGGATGAGATTCGTCCTGCTTTTATCGCGAATGTAAAAAAGAGATTTCATTTGAGGAAACAACGTGGAGGTAAAAATTTCTTATTAGAATTTGTATTTAAATGAAGCACATCCCCTTTAAAATATCTGACATTTAATAATAAAATTGAAAACGAAAGGAAGAAAGAAACTCTTCAATTACTTGTTTGACAAAGTGAAGCTTTGTTTTAGATACAATTATCTCCCCCTTTAAAAGCAAAAAAATGCAAAATAATCGGTGAAACTGAAACACAATATGCCTTTAAGCAAATGACAAATTGCGCCTGTTTGCTTTCGTGCATAAAAATCGTTAATCTGCAATTCTAATGAATGAATAAACAAATTTCATTTTTTGTACATCGTTTTTGCATGATGTTTCAATATAATTGTGTAGTATAATAATAACATGGAATTAAGGACAATTTATTATACAGAGTGTAATCGAATAAGTTTAAATGTAAGTTCTTCATTATATAAGGAATTATCGTCTCATGGTCTTTTGTTTGGAAACCTCTGCTCGTTCGTCAGTGCGTCTGCGGTTTTTATAAACATATCCTATACGTCCGCATTCTTTCGTACGAAAGTAATAAATGACCTACCTCAACATTGACGATATTACATCTGCGGGTTTACTGTTTTATCAATAATTGCACATAATAGTA
Source organism: Dorcus hopei (assembly GCA_033060865.1). Taxonomy (NCBI): domain Eukaryota; kingdom Metazoa; phylum Arthropoda; class Insecta; order Coleoptera; family Lucanidae; genus Dorcus; species Dorcus hopei. The sequence goes on from CM065425.1 coordinate 24,078,527, forward strand.
AACTTCGCTCTACTGGGGCATTTAAATCACATCCTGCGCTTCTCAAATGTTTTATGTAAAAAGTAAACGTAGATATTGCAGGAGTTATTATTGACCTTTGTCTCATACGTATATCATATCTGCGCTTTTTTTCTTGTATATTAATAGTAGTTACAGCATGTGAAACTTAATCGATTACACCTTGTATACCAAAGATTGTTTGAAATCAAAAATTGTGCTTCTTAAAGTTCATATTTATAATTACTTGTTAAAAAAGTTGTTTTGTTTGCAAAATAACGGCAACCACGTCATTGTCAATTAAAATTAATTATATTTTAATTTTTGTCTAACCGTTGCATTGTCTAGTCTATAAAATAAATAAATTGCTCAGACGCAGTTTTTTATTTATGAAGCTCCTCATGTAATAGTTGCCATCCAAAATAAATTGGCTTCATTTAGGAATTGTTCCTTAAGGCCATTTTACATTACACAATTTATTGTACCAGGAATTGTACAATTTTTGAGATCATCTAAATTGTGATTCGTCTCAATTTGTAACCACGTTGCCTTGCTATATTTTTTCTAGCCTTTTTTCTACTGTTAAATTTTCTTTGCAACAACTTTTTTACAAATACGCAGACAACATGTGGATGTAGCCAAGTATCTGTTAATTAACTGCGCAGAATCACTCACTATTTCTTGTTCAAGAATTACTGCGAATATCAAACAAGAAATTTTGGGACTTATCAAGATGCTATCCAATTTAGATTATTTAAAAAATTGTACAAATTCCTGTACAATAAATTGCGTAATGTAAAACGGGCCTTTAGACGATTACCGTAATTTTTTGGATCATTACAATTACAAAATTGTAATAAACAGCTCTAAAAATTATGAACATTGCCCTATTAACAACTCTTCATCAAGTGATTTCCTCTTCAAAATTCAAACATCAATGTAACATTTAAATAATTTATTTTCTGCTAGAATTTGCACACCCAATAATTTGTAATTATTACAAAGCAAGTTCGCTTTTCTTTTCTATTTGTTATTTTCGACACTCTTTCTTTTCTTATTTAGTATTTCTTCCAAACAGCCGTGCATTTTAGTCTTTGTGGCTTTCATCATCACCGAGCTTTCGCTTTCATACAACAGAACTGAATATAATATTGATTTCGTAGGAATTCGATTTTGTTTCCGAAGAAAGAATACTTTATGTCATGTGTGTGTGATAACTTGATTGTGCTGATACTGTTTGAAGTTAGACTCTTAGGTACTTAAACGTCTTCACCTATTCTAATGTCTTGGTGATGTGCACTAGATCATAGATGCATTTTTTATGTACTGATTGGTTTTTTTTATTGACCAACTACCAAATTTGTTTATCCTAATCTTTAAAAATCCGGTAAATGCAAATTTAAATTTAAATTCAATTTTCTTTTAGCTTCCTCCTTATAGGCTTCTATTGTATCTTTTAGAAAAAAAAGGTTAATTCTCATCGTGTTCCCTTATTCACAATTCTGTCCTCTGTAGGCTATTCCATATGGATGTTCCATTTAATTGGTTTATGCAAAACATCTGAAATCTTTATTTCGATATCAAGCGTAACGGATAAATGGTTGCCTCGAATCTTCCTGAGGGCATGGGTGCTTTAACTTCTTTAATTTTGCATCATTTAGACTATGGGTCATGTTGTTTCTTGAGGTGCACAATTGTTTGTGAATTATTGGCGTAAACTTTGACAGGCACAGTGCCAAAGAAATATATCACACAGTCTTAAATCTAAGTTATTTATTTTTGGGACCCTGAATAAACCTATTTATTGTTATAAACCACTTCGAGTGGATAGTTTCCTTTCTTGATTGTCTAGGTACCACAAAGCTGCAAAATTATCGGTACGGCCTGCGATAATAATCTTCCACCGAGTCGATGTTTTCGAATTTGTTCAGAATTTGGAAGTACATAATGCTGATTGTAAATTCCTTTAAACTCAAGAGGCATACCTCAACTTGAAAGCGAATTCTTGAATTCTGTTTGTTACTAGATTGCAAATGTTGCGTGACGATTTACTAAAGATAATTCATGTGTCCAAAACCTGTCAGATTTTCTTGAACCTTTGTGTAATGTTTGTTTCAATTAGGAATTAAATATAAACATAAATAATTTGTTTTCCCCCAAAACATGTGTTTCGCAGTCACCATTTCCCATCCCATACACATATGCGCAAGCCTTTGAAAGTGGCGAAATACGTATGAGAATTAAACCCAAAGGTATTTTCTATTCCTATATTATAGTTTAGTAATTTCCATTTACAAATAACTTTCGTTGATTCTTAGGAATAGGAACACACCCTGTATCATTATGGACTAATTCGGGCAACTGTTTATCATAGCGACATATTCTTTTGCTTCTATGATTTTAACTTTTCAATTTACATTTTCACCATTCTTTTGTGATTGTCCTATATTTTGTTTTCTTATGTGATAACCTCATGTGGAGTATAGAATGTAGAATTGATGATCACTTTCGTCCGCTACGATTACTAGTATTATTATTACTACTACTACTACTATTAAGACACTATTATCTACACACAATTGAACTGCCCAGTTTATTATTTATAGCAAACCGATTTAAGAAACAGGTGACTCTTCTGACAGTTATAATTGCTCCACCATAAAACTAATTTGAAAATGGATTACTATAAGGTGTAGGAACTCACCTCAATAAAAAAATTATTGAATAGTTAAAGATTGTGAGACATTTATTGCAAATTGGTATTCAAATATATTCATGAAAACTTGTTGAAATTTTGCAAGAAATTTTTTAGTTTTGATCACGTTCGGTTAACATATTGAGTGATTTTTAAATTTTTTATCAACTCTTGCTATGATATCTGGACGGCATGTCTTAAGTGCACTTTACATTATTGGATTTAGCATTTGATATTGCGTTTGACTTGCTCAAATGACGAAATATTTACGTTTACACTGTTTGATTTTACGTTTGACGTGAAATGTTCTATTTTTCATTTGATTTTAGATTTGATTTTTGAAAATAGGTCCGTGTCTATTTCCATTTGATTTTTCATTCGAGATTCGAGTTTTGAGCATGCGCAATTTGTCATTTGTATTTGCAACAACAGAAATGTTGCAGGAAAAGCAATAGATAGTTGCCATACTTGCCGTAATAAAATCTTATTGTGATTCATGGTTAATAAATTACAATTTTCAAAGATAACAGTACTATTCGAAATTTCATCCTTTTAGGGTTACGTTTATACTTTTACAAATGCAAACTAAAAATGGCAGTTCAGTCCAATCAAAAAGTCAAATACATGTAAACAAAGAACTGTTTGTTTCTTTTGATTCGATCAGACAGAAATATCAAACACAAAAATCAAATAATGTAAAGTGCACTAGCTTATGTGAAAAGTACATCATTGCACTCCTTTATGCCTTTTTACGGCATGCCGTTCAAATTCCATGGCAAGAGTTGATAAAAAATTTAAAAAATCACTGGGTATAATTAGTATTACATTTAATACGTGATATAAATTTAAAATTTACGTTTAACTTTGGATGGAGGTCATCGTCGTTGAGTATTTCTTGGGAACGTTAGGTAGTCCTAAAATACCCGGTCAAGTAGCCAGCAGGACAGAACAGATGCAGAACGAGATCTTTACCTCCCAGGGATATTATACACATACAAAACGACTATAACTGTGTTACATTGTACGCACAATTGGTTCCTTCTTATTACGAAGACCTCTCGCAGTTCGATTCACTTAAATGCAGCTTGCTGCGTTCTGAAATCACATAAAAGTAAACTGTTTTCAGTTTAACACCCAACGAGGCAGTAAATTTTCATAATATTTTAGTCAGATCTAGTAGTAATAAATTAACAATTAATATGCAAATGCGAAACATTTGTTTTGGCATTATCGTTTTATCTGGAAGTTTCACAAGTTGTCTATGTTTTACGCTGGGAATGATTCATGAAAAGATGGTATCTGTTTTTCAAACTGTGATTTATGCGTTATCCAATTTAAATAGCGCCTGAAAGCTGAAGAGGTGCTGGGTGAGGGTAGTAGTAGGGTCGATAAAGCAGGAGGCGTTGTCGCAGTACTTATTAATACAATCACACACGCCGTATCATTATGTAACCTACAAATTAGCCTTCCAGACTACCTTGAACACACGGCGAGGGTTGAGGATTAGAATGTTGAAATTCGTGTCGCGCCTGTACGTTAAAACTGCGCAAAACCGTCTCGCGTACTCACATTCTTTACACGTCCCCGAAGAAACTAGTCCGACATGCAAATCTTTTGTCCTATTCATATACCGAGGACCGGTATTTATTATTTTGAATTTGAATCGAAGTCGTAAGAGCAGCAGGCCCTTTCGAACAATACCAGCAGACTTGTCTGGCTTCGTCGCAGACTAACATTTATACAACATGAACTTGCTATAAATTCTAAATTGTTTCCCACAGCCCTGCCCAGTGATTAATGTGGAATCTCAATTTTGGGGTTTTGTGTCCATCGATCGAAAGTGCGGTTGGAAGAAGAATGGAGCGATCTTTCAAAGACAAACTCTTTCTAAACTTTCCTCTACACAAAATGTAGTTACCCAAAATAGTCAACATTTTCTATTCGAAGGCATAATTTTATTTAACTGTTTCGCCTGATGAATTAAAAATAGTATATTATTATACAAGTTTCACAAGAAGGCTTATTGTAACACGAGTGGGGTTGGGGTACGACTAGCGAAGCGTAGCGAGCTAGGAGTGCCCCAACGGAACAAGTGTTACAATGCCTCTTGCGAAACGTGTATAATATACTATTTTTTCTACTTTGCGTCACTTATTGAACAAAAAAATGAAAAATACTGTCAAAAATTTGATCTCCTTAGTTTATGGGGAATTTTAGTTGTAATGCGTGGCAACACTGAAAACCTTTCGTTTTAATCAAAAGTCACATTAACCAGTTATTAATTTGTCTTATCCAGCTTCATTGTGAGTATTCTGTTAAGTAACAAATAAATAATGAGTTATTTTGTAAAATCTATTAAATATTTTCAATTAAAAATTGACTAAAATTTCCCCAAAAACAGTTTCACAATGAGCTTCATTGTGAAACTGTTTTTGGTGTCACAATGAGTTCATTGTGAACGCAAAGTAGAAAAAATCATTTTTGATATTATAACAAGAAATTTGAAGAAATTTTCATGTCTTGAAGGTTTTATTGGGGATACAGTCAGAAAAGGTTAAATAAAACTTCTTTAATTTATGCCGAGCTTTCGGGAATGGTTATATCCTACATCGGGGCACTGTATGTATTTGATTACAAAATGACCTCAAAGAAAAACAAAATTAAAGGGGAGTGTCATCGATCCTTTGATGTTTGCAATTTTTTCGACTTATTTATTTGAATCTATAACTATTAACTATTATTCGTATGACGATGACACTCAGCTACTATGTTCTTTTCCGATGTCCAATTTGCAACAAGCAGTTGTAAAGATGAATTTAGATTAACAACTTCACAAGTCTGTTACAAATCATGGTTTACATCTTAATCCTTCAAAATCTCACTATATGGTTTTCTGTAAAGAAAAACACAGAGCTTTCGTATCCAGTCAAATCTCCTTATATATATTAATAATACACCCTCACGCTCAACTGACTGTGTAAAAAATCTTGGGCTGCTTATGGACAATGCAATAGAGTCACGTCTTCAATATTGTTGGAAAAGCATTCGGCAAATTAAAAGTTCTGTTTGGTTGCAAAGAAGTTTTAAATACAAACCTTCGCAAAACACTATGTGAAGCCTTGGTTTTGTCCAAATTTAACTACTGTGATACAGTTTATGGCCCTTGCCTTGATAGCGTCGACAAAACTCGTATACAGAGAGTACAGAATGCTTATCTACGGTATCAGACGAAGAGAACATATTTCGCACACACTTGAGTGAGCTAATTGGTTGAATATGCAACAAAGACGAAATTTTCACTGTGTAGTCTTTTATCATACAATAATTTTGACTAAGACTCCGCAATATCTACGAGTATAAGTATAATGAAATTTCATTTCGTACTGATGTTCATAACATCAATGTTAGGAGCAGAGGTCTTCTGACCCCATTCCTCCACCGTACTGCTGTATTCCAGCGATCTTTTTCTTTCAATATTGCAAAAATTTAAACTTCTCTTCCTATAGAATTGAAAAGTTTAACCTTGTCTAACTTCAGGAGAAGAGTACGTAACATGCGCCTATGTAGTTTGTTGTGGTGGAGGTGCTGTCTCATTGCTGCAATCGTCCCTATCTATTGCTTACATATATTTATACAAACCTGTGCGCCAATTTAATTCAGTTCTTTAATTTCACCTTGGGGGACCAGGAAGAATAGCAGTGCACCTTCACTTTGGTCACTGATCCTGTTTCCTTAGGCTACTAAACTTTGGTTGTATGTTATATGTATATTTATGTTTACTCCTATTTTGAGTGGCCAATAAACATTATTATTATTATTATTATTATTATTATTATTATTATTAAAAAGTTAAATGTAAGATGAAAGCATGTCTAACAAATGGAGGAAGATCAGTCCAGTAAATTTGTCAAATTATGTTAAAAAAAATTGGTGTAAACGGTGAGGTGGACTAATTGTCTACCTCACCGGTACAAGTGTTGTCTCTCAATTCTGATGTTAATTTAAGCCATCAATGTAAAATCATCACTGGTTTACTTTAAACGAATTTTTATTTTAATGTGTTTTACAAAACAAACTGTGTTACGTCCCGTTTACATCAATTTGTTAACATAATTTGACAAATTTACTGGACTGATCTTCCTCCATTTCTTAGATATGCTTTCGTTCTACATTTAACTTCCCTATTTGTAAGTAATTTTTAATTTTGTTTTTCTTTGAGGTTATTTTGTAATCAATTACAGCGTCCTGATGCAGAGAATAACCATTCCCGAAAGCTCGACATAAATTAAAGAAGTTTTATTTAACCTTTCCCCCTGCATCCCAAATAAAATCTTCATTCACAAGAAATATGTTTTTTTTTTTTTCTTAACGACTTTTCCAGTTCTTTCAGTTTATTTCGTATAATAGAAGAAGACATTTCCTGAAATTTTATTTAAAATAAGAATTAAATAAATTTTAGGAGATTTTTAGTTACTATGATATGAAACAAGTAAATGAAACGAGCATTAAAAAAAATTCGTGTAACTAACACGAACACACTTGACACAACATAATTTGTAAATCCATTACTTGAACATAACGACTATATAATAACAGAAGTAACCGTGTAGATGAAATATCATCTTAACAGGTTTATATTATGTGTACCTACGTACTGCTCTGAAAGTTATAGTCAATATGAGTGTAGAATTACTGAGGGTATTCATGGCATACCTAAAATAGGGCGCAAATGTCATGCAAAGGTCATTGTATGTCTGCAAATGCAGCATAAAGGAACCTGCAGACCCGCAGGTACCGCCCATAAACATATGCGGTATAAATTACTAAAAAAACCGGGCATCCGTCAGCAAAGCACTCGAAACTTCCAATAACGTTTCAGTAATGCTTCTGAAGATCTGATTCACTCAGAACTGAGCTGCTTTATCTGTTAACTTTTGAGCTTGACTCCGCATTAATAACCGCATTTATTACGAATTTGACAGTTTTATGGCGGACGTTATTCTGAAGGATAGTCTATTATTTTCGGTCGCATGAATTTTTCAGAGTAATTATTTGCTGTAAATTGGCCGCGCTTTCTTAACCCTGTTGAATATACGAGCTGCTATAAATATTACGGGCATAATAATAGAACGCGTTCAATTGAACCTTGATGTAATAACGGCTGATTTCTCAAGAATCATGGCTCATATAAGAAGTTTAATCACACGTAAATATTGACAAAATGGTCTCGAGTTAAATGTCTTTTGCCTGATTTAATGTATTTTCAGTACTAAATTCGTTTCGTTATTTGTGAAAATCTGAAATCTAAGCACTACAAGTTTTTTCGGAAATTAAATCATTAAATTAAAATTTTATACTTAAACTTTGATTTCTTTTATTAGGAATAGTTTAAAAGTTACCGGTCAATAACTGTCCAAAGTTACTAAAAATATATCCTGTAGCCATGCAACGATACGTCGACATTTTTTGTGTTTTTATAAATTTTGTAATTTGTATTTTCCTTTTCAGAGGACATAGAGTAGTTTGATTTAATTTATTATTCTAATATTGATAAAAATGGCGTAAAATTAAGAAAGCTTCCGTTTTACAAGACTATACACACATAGTGTTCAACCACGGAGGAGCGTGAGGAGGTTCCGAAATGGTTCGTCAGCTGGTCGGGTCAACAGCAGGAATTGATGGCTTGTCGGTTTGTATGCATTAACTATTTTAAAATTTATAAGTAGAGGAGAGGAGGGTATTATGGAATGTTCGGGAAATATGGAATTTTCAAGATTTTCAAGAGTTTTTGCAGGTAAGTTATCAAGCATTTTAACCTACTAGTGCACATGTGACTTGAACACTGATGTTAAGCATAATGCACACTAAAAAAAATCCAGTTTGTTATACTGTGGTCGTTTTTCAGCTGACAATGTTTTGACCATCAGTTTAAAGGTTTATTTTCCAAGCTGCAGTGTCGGGTATTATGGAATACTAGGTAAATATTTCATAATACCCAACGTAAAAGTATAGTATTCCATATAACCCGACAAAATATACTGAATAAAAATAAAGTTAAGAAATGAGTTTTGAGTATAATATTAATAGCTAAACAATAATTGTTAATTATAAAAATAGTAATGCCTAGAAAGAAGGAAGATGAGGGAAAGAAGCGAAAGCTTTGGTGTCAGGCACAGATGGCTAAGGCTATAGAAGCTGTTCGTGAGAAGAAGATGGGGTACCTTAAGGCGTCCAAGGAATTCCAGGTTCCCAGAGCGTCTCTCTTCCGCCTTATCAATAGTAAGCAAAAAAATGCAACCTCAACTGCTCTTGGCCGTAAGTCAGTTTTTCCTATAGAACTAGAAGACGAGTTACAAAAATATTTAGTTGAGATGGAGGCCATGTTCTATGGGCTCACGAAAAGGGATGTCTGCAATCTTGTCTATCAATTTGCGATTCGCAATAACATACCCCATCCATTTAAGGACGAAACTGCTGACAAAGACCGGTTCTACGCTTTTATGAAAAGGAACCCGAAACTTTAAGTCCGTAAACCCATGGGTACATCTTTTGCTAGAGCCAGGGGATTTAATAAAGAAGAAGTAGACAAGTTTTTTGACCTGATCGATGTTGTTTTCAAAAAACACAACTATCCTCCTAGCAGGATATTTAATGTAGACGAAACTGGTTTGTCTGTGGTTCAAAGTAAAGTTTCTCATGTAGTAGGTCTAAAAGGAAAGAGACAAATTGGGTCCCTTACTTCAGCTGAAAGAGGTTCTCTCGTTACCATCATTCCCTGTATGAGTGCAGGAGGTGACTTTGTGGCGCCTCGTGATATTCCCGAGGAAGAACATGAATGAACAACTTCTTAGAGGTGCTCCATCAGGAACCATCGCATCATGCCACCCGCCTGGTTGGATACAGACAAACATTTTTACTCAATAGTTTAAATATTTCATTGCTATAACAAAACCCTCAGCTGAGTCACCTGTCCTGCTTCTCCTTGACGAGCATACAACCCACAAGCGTAACATTTAGCAAGGGAAAGTCATGTTACGATTTTATGTCTACCTGTCCACTGTTCGCATAAAATCCAACCCTTGGATAAAATCTTTATGGGTCCATTAAAGTCTCACTATAGTGAGGACTTTTTTAAGGCATAGCTCAAGGCCCTTGAGTATTTTTGATATGATGGAACTGTTTGGTAAGGCTTACCTTAACGTACAACGTGGGGACGTAGCAGTAAACGGCTTCAAAGTGACTGGTATGTATCCTGTCAATAGAAATGTTTTTAGTAGTGAAGATTTTATTGCTTCTACACTCACTGTTTCTAGGCCTTAGACTATGAGACCAACAAATTCTGCAAGCTCTGATTCACCTTAACCTTGTTCTTCCAAGAGTCCTGATGTGGTTGTCCCTGATACATCTAAGTCAACAAATTTTGTCCCACCCCTAGAGATATCACCACCACCTCCAAAAAAGCAGAAGTCAAATAGAGGCAGGAAAGCTGGATCTTCTTCTATAATAACCTACTCCTCATATAAAAAAGTGTTAGAGGATGAACTGAAACAAAAAGACAAAAAGAAGGAACCAGAAGCTTCAAAACAACAAAAGAAACCGAACATTCAAAGACTCCCTGTTAAGAAATTAAACTTAGACCGACCTTCTAGACCTAAACCTACTAGAAATTACTTCAGTGTTAGCAGCGATGAATCGTTCCACTCTGTTATATCATCTGTAATGGACTTCAAGCCATCAACTAAAGAACCGGAAAACAGAGATGCTGAATGACTCTTCCGTAACGGAAAATTCTCCGAATGTCAACGACGGGAAATTTGGATTCAATGCTTCAGCTGTTCTCTGTGGACTCACCTTGACTGTACCGGAGCAGAGAAAGAAGATTATATCTGTGACTTTAAAATAAATAGATAAATAGATTCGAAGCAGAAATGACTTGCACATAATCTTAAAAATATGGTTTTTATAGTTAAAAATAACTGATGTCTAATTAGTTTTTCAATGGTTTAAACCACCTATTCCATATTACCCGACTATTTCATATTAACCTCCATTTGTATTTTTTTAAGTAATTTTTTTTTATAGAAACAAAATAAATAGTATTTTTTTACAAGTGACAGTTCATTACAATTAGTTATAGTATGTACTCATGATATTTTAGGGATTTTTATTAAAAACCAGTAAAGTTATTTTTGAAAATGTAAATGGTATACCATAATACCTTCCTCTCCTCTATATAATTTTATATCCGTACATCACAGTTTTCTAGGATTGGAATTATAATTGAATCGGTTATTTGAGAAACCCCTTAAGACCCAGTTGTACAATTCCAGCGAAGCTTAAACTCTTAACAACAATTGCTGAAATAATCGTTGCTATGGGTTCAAGCTTCAGCCACAGAATAACCAGAATGCAAACTCTTGTGGTGGAGGTAGGTCACGCAAATCGTAAAATCGCCATTTTGGTAGGCTAGAATTTGATTAATTGCGTAGTGCACGGTTGTTAGGTTATGTTCGCGGGAAGCATTTGTAAATAAATTTCTGCGTAAAAATGACTGGAAAGAAGAAAACTGGTGATGTGTATGCAGTAAGAAATTGCAGCAACAAGCAGTATCTTGGTAAACAGAGCTAAATTCTCGTTCTCACTTCATAGATAAAAGTGAAAATGTAATTTCAAAATTGGCGCCGCCAATGTCTAGTAGAGATGGGCAAAGTGACTCTTTCGATCGAGTTGACTCTTTGCCGTTTCATTGGGAAGCTCTCGGTTCTCAGCCCGGCATAGCAAGAGCTGAGAGTTGCTGTGCTGAACTACAGCGAGCTGCTTCATCGGCTCTTTACATCGAGTCGACTCGGTGAATCAACTCGCACATCTCTATTGTCTAGCCTGACAAAATGGCTGAAGGTCACCGAAATGTGTACCGAAAAGATCAAAGAGAGTTTGCATTCTGATTGTTAGATATTCTATGCTTCAGCTTAAATTTAATTTGGTATTGTACAATTGGGCCTAAGTCACATGTTTGCCGGAATCGAGTTTTTTTAAAATGCTGTGGTGAGGACTCACCGTTTGATTGAGTCTAGGCCATCATCAACCAGCTGTTGGGAAAAGAATTGTACGTTTATTTTGAGAAAACCTATTTAGTGTTTTTCCCTTACTTCTTCCTATCTCCTCTACCTGTTGTATCCATGTCTTTCTCGGTCTCCCTCTCCTCTTCTTCTTTCCTGTCTTTGCTTCCATTACTTTTTTCGCCAGTTTGTTATTGTCCATTCTTGTTATGTGTCCAAACCAGTTCAATATTATCTTGTTTTTCTTCCTTTCTATGTCTTCTTGATTCAGTTGCTTTCTGATGTCGTCGTTTCTTATTCCATCCATCTTTGTCTTTCCTGCAATTTTTCTCAATTGTTTCATCTCTGCCGCTGTCACCATACTCTCGTGTTTGTTTGTATTCACCCAGGACTCACATTCGTATAGTAACGTTGGTACTATTAGTTTGTTGTATACCTGGAGTTTTACTTTTGTTTCTATCTCTTTTTTCCCAAATACTGTATTATTCAGAGCATAATAAATTTTTGTGGTTTTCTTTATTCTGTTTGCTATCTCTAGGTCTATCTTCCCATCTTCTGATATCGTAACTCCTAAGTATTCAATGCTGTTACTTGTTCTATCACTGTCCCTTGCATTTTATCTCCTCTGCATCCAAAGGTGCTTTCTGATTTATTATCATATATTTAGTTTTTCCTATATTGACCTCCATTTTCATTTTTTCTATTTCTTCTGTCCATATGTCGATGAGTGTCTTCATTTTTCTCCTTGTGTCCGCGACTAGTACTAGGACTAGTACATCCGCGTATAGCATTCCATCGAAAGGGATCGGTAGCATCTGCCTGTATCCTATGGTTGTCCGGAGTCTTGTTGTTCTTTCCCTAGTGTTTTTCAGTATTTTGTCCATTATTAACATAAACAATAGTGGGCTCAGGCTATCTCCCTGTTTTATTCCTCTTCTCATCTCAAATTTTTCAGATCTTTCACCGTTTAATATTACTATGCCGTACACTGTGTTGTAGATACTTTTGACTATTCTAATCATTTTGCTTGGGCATCCCATCTCTTCCAGTATTCCCCGTAATACTGACCTCTCTACAGTGTCGAACGCTGCTTTCTTAATTAAGCTTTTTTTAAATTAACAAATGTTTCACACCTGGTTATTTAATTAAAAAAACAATGAAAACAAAACGTCAAGAATATAAACGCAGAATACAATTTAAAAAAATATAGAAACGTTGTGTTGCACAAAACATTATAGTGTTTATAAACGGTGAACAAATAAGAGTAGACGGTGCAAGGAAAATGTATGTCTGTGATTAAATAAAAGTCAATAAATTTGACGGTCCATGAATATATTACATTAATTAATTCAGTTAATCACAGACATTGCACCGTCTACTCTAATCTGTTTTTTTTTCGCTCACTTTTTATGTGTAAACATGTGAAACAGTAAACTAGACAATGTATAATGTTAAGTACAAAACAGACGATTTCAGTGAAATGTTATGTAAATTTATACGACGCGTTAGCAACCTGGACCTATACATTATTGTCCGATTCGGCTTTGTCATTTTATTCAAATAACTTTAATTTCGCTAGTCCGCGCTGGATAACTAAAACGTACGAGGGGATTATAAAGGGACGTCGACTCATTCCATGATTACAAAACCCGTTGCAGCATTGATCAAAGTAAACCCATCGGATACAGCGGTTGCTCGTAGGAAACACAGGGGTCGCAAAACAACACGGTCACCCTCGTCGCCGTCGGCAAAAATACTCGAATTATTCAACGGCGCTACCACATTTCGAACTACGGTCATTTTAATTTTTAATATGCTACATAGATTTTTTAGTGGCAGCGCTCCGGAGCGGAAAACATTGTTCGCGAAATAATAATAAAATAACCCTTCTTCAGCTGACGTGAGGGAATATAATGTTGTTTTTCTCCCTGCTTAAAACTATGTACTTTAAAATAATATTCGCACGTATTACTTCTCTTTTTTTTATTATTATATTATTATATAACTACTGGTAACAAATAAAAGACTTTTTCATGTTACACTAACTGAATTAATAATGTTGTTTTGAAAGACTAGAAGAAAAACAGATATGTTATGGTGCGTTTTCAAGCTCAAGCAATTTGCGCAAATGGATTTGTGCAAGCATTTCCGCATACAAATTTGCTTGCGCCAATGCATGCAGTTTGGCAAATTTTTTGCTTGTGCAAGTAAAAAAATTACGTTTATGAGTCACTTGTTCTTGTCGTTTCCTATCATGTTCAACGTGTCCCTTTCTGATACAGCATCAATGCTGCTGGTAGTATTTGAAATATTAGGGCATCATAAGCGGTACTTCAAGGGAAAAAAACAATAGGTACTTCAAGGGAAAGAAATTATTTTTGAAATTTTGGTAGACAAGTGAGGCAAGCATGTTATGTATTATCATACAATAGAGTAACAAAATTGTTCTTGTTATTTATATATTTTAAAGGTGATTACTATTAACTGTTTACGTAATACTGCATTGTATGTGAATTAACCTTTATGAAAGCATTCGTTTTTCACATGTAAACTAGAGTGCATCCTTTCGACAACGACGTGCCCCCTCAACAATAGGCACGAAAATCTTGAAATGACATTTTCCATTATTATTTAAAATTAACAATACGTTCTAATCTGTGCGATTGTGAGCGACGTGTTGTACTACATCTATCTGGATTAGACGCTGTTGCGCAAGTTGCACCCTTTCAAAAGGATTAGAACCGAATAGGGGTGCATTGAAATAGAACGGATCTACCGCATACGATGATCCTCAAAGACATCGACTCGTCAATATTAAAATGATTGAATTTTTAATCTGAGCCTACAGGCGAGACACGAACACGAACATTCACGAAATTAAATTAGGGATTACCGCGATCACGAAATTAAACTTGTCAATCACATTCCTTAATTCATTGAAGCCTTCCTTTGAGTAGATCAGTTGCGTAAAAGATTCTTGGAAACATTTTTTTTCATTTACCAAAACCCAAGCACATTTAAAAAAAAAACACTATTTATTAATTTACAACTATCACAAAATATTATTTCCAGAAGATGTGAAGCTGTAAAATCTTTCATTCAAATATGTATTATCAAGTTATAACTTCGAGTGAAAATCTTCTACATTTGTGTAAACTAACTGTAAGATTAGGTTACCCGCAGCTCTGGGAAGCTTTTGCAGTTTCATATAAAATTATATGCGCAACATCTCTCCCCTAACATGACGAAAAGAGTTTTATTTAAGTTCGTTGCCGGCTCGGCATGGGAAGTTATGAGACGGATCCGGGGGCAGATTTCTCATCTTCGAGGTATCGTGGGACCAGGAAGAGCGGACGGAATATTTTTCTTTTATGTCTCACCTTTTCAGATATCCTCCATGAAATTAGAGCACCTCGATAATAACACATGCTCGTATCTTTCCCTAAATCAATTTTAACTTTCCTATACCTGTGGGCATAGAAAAGTTAAATTTTTTTCTTTCAATCTACCATTCTATTCAATTTAATAAATTTATACAATATTTCTTATCACTTGATTAGATTACGCATAAAATATTTTGATAGATTCGATTACATACAAATTATTTTTTTTAGTCAATCTGATTCCATTATTTTAAAAAAAAACGCTTTTATTTTAATATAAAATAACAGTAAGAAAATATTGTGAAGTATTGTAAAGGTTGTATTTATTTTATGTTAGCGTTTATTTTTATTTGATATAAAAAAAACTTTTAAATAATCTAAATTTTTTAAAATATTTTTCATGAATACAGTAACTTGTCAAATAACTAACACGTTTCACTGTGACTTTGTGACATTCCATGATAACAAAAACACTTAATAACGTCTTTGTTAATATCAATACTCGTTTTTGAGTGTTTTAATACGCTCGGCGATTATTCTTTAATTTTTATTTTGAACCCGAATTTGTAACAATTTGCTGCCCAAGGGCTTTCACAATAACGGTATTATTACTGAAAAGTTTAAATTGCGGCATCCTGCGATCACTTTTTGACCTAACATTGCAATAAAATGTTTAAGGTATTATTACTGTTTCTTGCCAAACTGAGAATTTATTCCTATTATTCATCTTGTAATATCTATTTTGTTCGTTATTCTTATCTTTGTTTATAAACTTCCTAATATTTTTTAACTTTTTTATTGATTGTGTGATTTCTTTTTTCGTCATGGGTTCTATAACCGGACAGTCTTTTGTAATCGATAATTTCCTCATTAATTGCTTCCTGTACAATATGTTCACTTTGTAAGGACCGCGAGTACGGGAAAGGGTGATTTATATTTTTATAAAATGATTTTTCGCATAAAGCCAAATTTTTATGATAAATGTATTTTGCATGGGAAGTTCGAGAGTTGGGATGT
The DNA here is from genome assembly GCA_033060865.1 of Dorcus hopei. Taxonomy (NCBI): domain Eukaryota; kingdom Metazoa; phylum Arthropoda; class Insecta; order Coleoptera; family Lucanidae; genus Dorcus; species Dorcus hopei. The sequence continues at coordinate 24,094,678 of CM065425.1, forward strand.
TTCAACTTTGACTTTCCATTAGACTCTGAAAACGAACATCCTTCTTTGACTTTTACCACACTTTGTTACCCAAAACTTTTCAAACCTAATCGAGAAGCAGGAGGTGACCTCTTTGTTAGTAGCGTTTCTGGAATTAGCTAAAAAAATAGCCGCTCTCTTCTGACTTGGTATGAATTTTGGCCCTTTTTACCCTCAGACTTGCTATATTGGGCTTGTTGAATCTTCCTCCTCTCCTTGTTCGATTTACTGATTATATTAAAAGGTTCTCTAATTCTACTTTCAATATTAAATAAAATTCGGAAGGTTTACCAATTAAACTTATATTACAGAAAATTAACGAGAACATAGAATTTTACATGAGAAAAATTTCACAAATTTTAATATCACAAACCAAAACAATTTTTACGACAAACCACATGAAACTAATTACAAAACCAAATATCAAGTAAAATTACAGAGTTAATGATGTCTTAATTTTGTGACCCCTGAACAAAATAAAATCCGACTTTGCTATAAAGAATTTGAAAACAGAATTGATAATAAAACAGATAAAACATAGACAATGCAAAATAACCTGAAAAAAAATATAGCAAAATAAAACAAAAACTTCGACAAGAAGGGAGATTGGTGTAATACACTTAAAAAAATGCTTTTTGTTAATAATTATCTAACTTTTCAAGCAACAATGACATTGAGCTTACCGGCGACGAATCTGAAATGATATCGTATCCGTATTTTAAGGAAATCAACATTGATTTAGATTTACGAGAATTGTTTAGTTAGCGAGCGAGTTTACTTAAAAATAACTGACACAAAAACTCCACGGAAAAAGCTTCTGCTTTTTCTACCCCGAAACCGATATCAAACTTTGGAAAATTTTTAATATTAAATTAAAACAAAATCGAACTTTGAACAAAAATTAATTAAACAGGAAACATAAAATTGTTGATGGTTTTTACTTTTAGTTTCTTTTCTCCATTGCCCTTAATTGCTAATTTACTCCCTGCTCGCTGCTTTTATTCAGTCATATTATATTTAGTTCTTCTTCTTTTTGTCTATTCCAACAGATTATCTCAGAACCCGTAAATGAGACTACGGAAAAAAAACTTTGTCTTCTACAAATAAATAACGACCACGAGTTTTACTTTATTAAAAAAGAAATGTTAAATGTCTTCTCGTTTTAGAATATTTTTCATAAATTACTTTTTTGGGAAACAAACTTGACTTTAAATAGTTAAATACATGTTTGAGGATTGGATTTGTTTAATATCCATTAAAGAGGAAAATAAAAGAATGATATAGAAACTCTACGAGCCCTAACAACTAAATATTCCGACAGACAGTTATTTTAAAAATATCTGTAACTTTTTCTGGTTATGACTATAAAAAAAATTATTGTATGGTTTATTTGAAGACATATACAAAGTGGTCAAGAATAACTGTTTGAGTTGGCAATACAATTAAGAGCATTTTCTTTTCCGGCTATTTGCAACACTGCAACCGGATATATGTTTTGTTGGTTTATTTGACAGCGCCAAGATTAAGGTTATGTGAATAAAAATTAGCGTTTTAATTTGAATTTGAAATGTCAAGGTGACGTTGTCAAAGTGACGGCTGTCAGTGTCAAGCCGTCAACAACCGGAAGTGACTCCAGTTGTACCATTTAAAAATAAAATTCAGCATTGCCAACTCAAACAGTGATTCTTGACCACTTTGTACTTCCTAATTAATATTTCGTCTATTAATTTTTAAATTGTTTATAATATGTCCGTGGCATATTGTCGAATTATAATTCGACACCATAAAAACCATAAAAAATGCGAATGAATTATTTAATATCGAAATTGGTAATTGGCGATATAATAAAACGAGTATGGAGAAACGGCCAATATTGATATTCGTAGCAAAAGTCCTGGAAAGAAAAGCGCTGTAACGGAAAAACAACGAAGAATTTTCACTAAAATTTGTAAATGGCAAAGACAGGCTGCTTTAAAAGAAATTCAGTCCCAATAGAATGAAGAAACTGGTCTAATTGTATCTAGGGAATGTTGCCAACAATAATTACACAAATTCGGCTATGGTTTTTATAAAGTAAATATTATTTATTGCACTTAATACTCATTTAAATTTGAGAATCTAAATTTTAATACATTTTAGTTTTAAAAAGGCGAAACAAAAACCACTGCTTACCGAAGTACAAAAGAAAAAACGTCTAGACAGGGCAAAATGTTACATGGGCCGAAGAAATGTGAAGCTAAATAATTTTTAGTAATGAATGGAGGTTTGATGTTTGTATTGGTGATCGTCGGAGGAGAGTGATCAGAACAAAATTTGGAGCTTTCCATAAAAACTGTTTTAACGAACCATAAAATCGCACAACGGGTTATGATTTGGGAATGCATGTCCAGCAAAGGTTTTGGAGTTCATTGATGGTATTATAAACGCAGAAAAATATTAAGACATTTTAGAAAGAAATCTCTTGCAGTTTGCAAGATCGCAGTTCGGAATAGAAAATTTTATTTTTCAACAGGACGAGGCTTCGAGTTATACGGCCAAATTTACGAAAAAATTGTTCGGGGACAATGATATTAGTGTGGGCTCGGTCCTCAAATAGCCCAGACTTAAATGTCATTGAAACCCTGCAACATGACTTGAAAAAGATCTTGCGAAAAAGTCCCCAACGAACAATTCCCAATTAATTTATTAAATGTTAGATTTGTGCGAATATTAAATTGTCGGCATAATTTATAGCTTTGCTTTAAAAATCTGCTCTCTATTTTTATTATTCAAATGAAACTTGGTTTGAATAAATTATTAGTTACTCTATATGTCTTTTGTTTATTTTTTTATATTAAAAGTTTTGAACATTTTCTTATGAGTTAGAGAACATTTTTTAAAAAATCAGTTCTCGTCCGAATATTTAGTTGTTAGGGCTCGTATATCGAGAACAATTTCATTAAGATAATTGGCTTGGATTACTATGTACTTAACCCGAACCTTTTTAGGCAATACATTTTGGGCATGTTCAAAGTTATTTCCACATAAATTTCTCCTTACCTGCTGCATCGCAAAAACAAAAGTTATTGTCCGATTAAGTTGATACCAGGGGATGAGAGCAGACGGTACCACCCTACTGCATATACCACCCCCCAGCCCAAGCAGCCCTAGACCGAGCAACCCCAGAGCAAAACCCGGCTGCAGCGTCGTCATGGGAACGCTTCCCCTGCTGCAACGCGGCGAGACTTTTCATTAAACTGTTGTCTGAATTATATGTTGGAAAAGTGCCATTTAAGCATCCCGTCTATTCGCTTTCCACAGTTCCTCCTCACCTATGCAAAATAGTTTACCAACTTAACAGTAGTCTTTGCTTTTCCAAAACACCTCGAATTTTATTCTCGCGACCCCAACGCAAAGAATGTATTATGTTAAATCGTCGGCCGTTCTTTTGAATAAATTAAGTCACGCGAAGAAATCGCCCATTATTTTTGAAGTGTTTCGTTTGATTTATCGTAAATTAAAAAGAAATCGATATACGCAATTTAAATTCAAGTGGATTTCTCTACCCTTAATTTGTTCTATTAAGAAATACAATGAGTTGAATGACGTTAAATTATATATAAGGCCTCGCTCAGAGAAAAAAAATGATGCTACAGCTTTGCTCTGCATTTTTTAAGACCCAAGACGTGAGAAGCATCGCGCTTCAAAATATCGCGTTTTATATTTTCATTGTTATTGGTAGAATTGTTTCAAAGTATTCCTTGAAGTAGAAGTGGTGAATATGTGCGATGAATATGTATGAGTTGAAATTACACACTTCAGTTTCTGACTACGAAATTATTGTTAATAACTACGACCGGATGTCGAGTATTTGTCTTAAACTGCGTGTTTTTCTATAAAATATGAGCATTATAAATTCCGTTTAATGAATTTAATTGTCGCGTTTTCAAACTGGGAAGGTCTTCATAGGTATTACGTTTAAAGCGAAATGAAACAAAGTTTTTTAAGAAAATTTAATTAAAATCTAAATCCAAATTACTTAGTTCTTTCCACCTAACCATATTAAATAGGCTATTAATGACTAGTCAGTTTATTTGGATCAAATAATAATATTGTGTGTAATTATTTTGGAAACATTTTTAGACTACATGTGGCAAAAATTATAAAGGAACTTTTCAGAAAAAATATTTTTTTTTGGCAACAGAAACTATTCACTAATGAAATTAATAACGACATTAGTTCCATGTCAAATCTGCAGATGTATTGGAAAAGTGGACTGTTCTTGGTCTTCGATTCTAATGATTAACTATTGTTGTAACTATTGTTTGAAGTTTATCCCAATGCCTCAATGGCATTAAGATCTGAAGATATCTAGTAATTTCGTCTGAAAAAAGTTTTTTTTTTCAACTTAGAGCAATTTAAGGTAATGGAAGGAGTTCAATGAGTTTTCTGTAAAAGAAATTTAAATTTTAACAAGTATGTCAGATTATAAAGCAAAATTATTTATGGTTATTTAAATTTACATACTTAAAAATTTTCTGTCGATTTATTTTTCTAACTGAAGCGAGGAAATTTCCGCAAATTGTTAAGCCGAAAACACTTACGAGAAATTTCACGGCAAAGAGAATCTTAAACTTTCCACTCGCTTCCCTCAAATTAGCTCCTTTTCCTGTAGTACGCGTTAGAAGGAAGGCGTGTTTTTGATCTTCCCCCTAATCATTATACGCCGCAATGCGTTCGGCTGGATTCAAAAATCTCAACATCGATTTATGTTTCACAATCGAACAAAACAGCAGACAACGTTGAAAAAAGGTCTTTTAGAAATAACTATGTAGATTTCAGATTATAGTAACAAGTTCGAATTCATTTCTTTTCTTAAATTAACAAAACCCCCTCCTTCAAAATATAAACATTGTTTCTCTTTTAAAATTTATAAATCTTGCTTCAACTTAAATTGTCTTGAATTGATTTTTCAGGAGCTTTAATAGAGTGATAGAAAATTCAAAATATACAATTTTCGGAGTAATCGTTTTAAGAAAGAAAATCCTTTTTTTGCTTTAATGTCTGAAGTAATTAAAGCAAAATCTCACTTCAGAGTAAACCTGTGTAACAAGCACGAACTCTTTCAAAAAATAACAATATAACTTTTGCCTTTTTTTTTTCAAAGAATGTTTTGTAAGAAACAGGCAGCAATATGGAATTACATAACCAGAAATAGAATTGAAAGAATTTTTTATTTCGCTCTGAAAAAAAGGTGCCTTAATTGTTTTCAACCTGTATTCAAAGCAACTCAACCCCGCGAGTGTGTTATCCGCTAACAATATATCACATGAAAACCGCTCATTTTTTAAGCAGGCCGCACACTGTTTCCTGAAAAGGGCCGCGTCCTCGAAATATCGGTCAAGTGTAATATTTCGAGCGTTCTGTGCTCTTCGCCGAGGGTGTTTCGTTGGTCCGCTGTAGTCGAAAGCGTGACCATGGAAACCCTCCTTTGCAGCTATCGTCATCTGTTGTAGTCCGCTTCGCTTTATCATCCTTTCCAATGAACTTTCGCCTGGTACTGCTGCTGTCGGTGGTGCACGCTCGCGCACTCTTCAACAACCGTTCCTTCCTGCGAATTATAATTCTGCTTTGACGGACGTTTAACGCGTTTTTGACGCTCGATGTAATTTACTTAATGGTTCCATTGTGCACGCTAATTCACCATCTGAAAATTTATGCGAAATTCGCTTTTAACAAGCAATTTCTGCAACGTGTAGGTAGATGTCTATGGTTTTCAGTATATTAATGAATTCAAAGAAAATAAAAGTAAAGGAACGTTCCATTAGTTCACAAAATTATTTTTCACTCTACAGAATGTTAAGTTTCCTTGGAGCACAATGCAAGTTTCTCTATTTGCAATCGAATTATAGATATATTGGATATAGATTATCCATGCTTTTGATTACTTGTTTACCAATCAGATTTTACACTAATCAGAGAGTCTATTTCTAAAGTTCCTCAAACTTTCTGCAATGCAACTATGCAGTCCTCCTGTTTTCGGTCTTATGTGGTGACACTTAGAACGTTTTGACATGTGTTTACTACCAAGTCACGAATAAGTCTGGAGGTTGCAATTTATGATTACATACACAATTGCATGTTTTTCACTCGTACATAATATACTCTTCATGCATTCTTTTGAATTAAAATTTATTCGATCAATATTCTGCTGATTGAAATCTTAGTAATGTTTAATATTCGAAATTTATTTTCCTGAAGTAAGTCGATAAATGTATTTCCTTATTTTAATGGTTTTATTCAAAATAATTTGACGTGATTACTTCACATATTTTTGTTAGTTATTTAGGTTAGTGAAATTATAACAATGGTTATAAAACAAAAGATGTGTGGTTATAAAGCTAATTTAAGGTACATACGTTTACAGACAACTAATAGTTCAGTTCAATTCACAGTTATCTCGAGTAGGAAACGGACGGCACTACTGCTAATCTGAGTAAATAGTTTATTACTAATTAATTAAAACTAGTTAATTACAACTAAAATGAGTGTTAAAAAAACTTAAGAAATGTGAGCTGATAAAAAAACTTCAAAAACTTGGAATATTTTGTTCAGGTAAAAAAGATGAATTAATAAAGCGACTGAAAGACTTTGTGACTCCGACCTTATTAATGAAAGTGATAAAAATTATGACAATGAATCCATACATGAACTCAACAGCAGCTTTGATAGTGCTTCTAGTGTAAATACGGTAGTCCCACTCCCAAAAAAAAAAAAGTTATAATTGTACGATCAATTTTTTTGAAGCTTATGAACAAAATAAACGCTCTTGAACAAAAGATAATTGCACTTCAAGTTGCAAATACGACAATGAAGAAGTATATTAATAAAAAGCTGAAGAGCTCTCATTGTTATGACGATTCTTGTAGATTAGTACAGAAATCAAAAGTGTTTGTTCATTGCACTCTAAATACATAATAATAAAACTAAACCGGCACTCAGTCCTAACGTAAACAACGTCAAAATTGAGCAGAGTTGTGATAAGACACATAGCAAAAATAAAATAATAATGCTAGGAGATAGTAATGAACGTAATTGCTCCCAATCATGTGTAGATTTGTAATATACAGGTTGTTTCAAATTCGACCCTCACCATTGGGATCTCGCTTATTTGAAGAGGTAGACGGTAGGTTTAAATTTGGCAAAGTTGCTAAATTTTATCAGCAGTAATAATCCGCAGAGAATAATTGTAAAAAATTAAAAATTGTTATATTCTTATTTTTCCTCTATCTTCTTTATTTGAAGAGATATCAAAAAAATAAAAGTACTCTCTTAAGACACTTTTGAATTCTCTTCACATTCTTAATTCTGACATTATTTTAAATAATTTTGATAACATATGCTATATTGCCGTAATCAGCAGGAGGAGTAGATTCTTTTGGGATCAAATTTCATTATGGCGCCCATAAGGAAAAATGAACTTGATGATTACACCAATTTGACGAAACGTGTTACAGCAAAATGGTATTCATCAGTGTGTAGAGAATTCAAAAGTGTCTTAAGAAAGTACTTTTATTTTTTTGATATCTCTTCAAATAAAGAAGATAGAGGAAAAATAAGAAAATGACAATTTTTCATTTTTTACAATTATTTCAAATAAGAGTTAACATAGAAGTTATTTCTCTGCGGATTATTAGTACTCATAATATTTAGCAACTTTGCCAAATTTAAACCTACCGTCTACCTCTTCAAATAAGCGAGATCCCAATGGTGAGGGTGGAATTTGAAGCAGCCTGTATACGAAGTAAGTTCAATATTTAAACCAAATGTTATATTAATATCTACACCGTTTTCGAAAGGATTTGGATTTTTTACTTTAATCTTGAAATATACATATAACAACATCGTCAAAAATAGCAGAATTAATTACTTTGACATAATCGGAATTTTAGCAGCCGACACTTTACAAGCCATGGATTGCACATGAATCAAAAAGGCAAAATGAAACTATTTGAAAATATAGGTTCTGCAATAAAATTTAAGAATACCAATACTTAGGTAATATAGGAAAATTTAATTATAATTCATCCAATAGAAGAAAGCTGTGACTCCAAAAATGTTTAGGAAAGACTGATTCCGCAAGGTACACAATACCTTAATCAGAAAAGTAAAGCTCAGGACAATAAAATAAACAAGTGTTTTTAGAATGCAACGACAATCTCATGAAATCTCCACTTTTGTTAGTGCACCTTAATGTTCAAAGTATAGCAAACAAACTAGATTTAATTGAAGTATTCTTGAAACAGTATTCTCTTCATGTTTTCTGCGTTTCCGAACACTGGCTGTGTAATAATGAGATTAATGAGTTTCCCCTGTTTGACAATTACAAATTGTGTAGTATATTCTCAAGGTCAAATAGTAAAGGTTGCGGGGTTGCTATATTTGTGCATTCTGGTCTTCGTGTCAAAAAGATTATGGTAGATGTGCGCTGTGTTGAGAAATATTGTCTACTACAACGTTTTGTAAGTAATCTTAAGTTTTTAATTTATACGGTTTATAGATCTCCATCAGAAAACATTGATAATTTTATAAACGCCTTAAATGATTATTGTTAAATTAACCAGCATCAAAAAATGTATTGTAATTATTGCTTGAGATTTCAACTTGGAATTTGCAGATTTGCATGGAGACTGTTTACATGTTCTAGATTTGATGGCCTCTTTAATTTCATTCCTCGGGTGACGGCTAGTATAGCAGTAAAATTATTGACAATACTTTTTTTTAATAATTATCATAACAATTCTGCTGGCAATATAATTGAGCCGGATTTTTCTGATCATTTTGCAGTGCAATTACGTATCGGTTTTGAAACATATCCAAAACTAGGTATAAACAAAAAACTTTACAGGAAATTTAATAGTAAGAACAAAAGTAAATTTGGCAGTTTGTTGCGACAAGCCGACTGGAGTGCTGTTTACCGTGTTTCAAATGTTGAAAATCAGTATACATAATTCATTCTTAGAAATAATTCTGCATTTCTATTAAAAGGAGTAAAAAGCTCTGCTAACAATAAGGATTGAATAATAAATCAAATTACACAAAATTCTGTCCGGCTTACTAATTTATATCATAAATTCAAACTGACCAATTTGTCAACCGATAAAACTAATTTCTTAAATTTTAAAAAAGAACACAGGAAAATTATTGCTCAAACAAAATTACAATTCTACAACGACAAAATTATCAAATCAAATAATAAAGTTAAAACGGCGTGGACTATAATTATTAATGAAAATTCAAAACAAAGTGAAACCAATGAAATTTGTTTTATGGACGATAGCAAATATATAAATGATCAGAAGTCAGTTGCTAACATGTTAAGTGCATTTTTTTCTAACCTCAAAAATAAACAGTCTACCAATAGTAATGAAGAACAATTTTCTACTAATAAGTCTTTCTTTCTCTGTCCTGTAACTGAAGCTGAAATATTCAATACAATCACTGAAATATCTACCAAAAACTCAGCCGATTTTGATGAAATTCCATGCTCGTTATTAAAGGAAATGGCTGATGTATTAACCCCTCTTCTTACATATCTTCTAAATGAGAGTTTCAGATCAGGATATTTTCCTTCCGAACTTAAAACTGCAGGAGTAATTCCTCTCTTTAAAAAAGGTGATAGTGGTGAAGCCTCTAATCATAGACCTATATCAATTCTTCCAGCTTTTTCAAAAATTTATGAGAAATGTATGTGCAATAGATTATTAAAACACTTCCTTAAATATAATCTTCTCCCGGAGAGTCAATTTGTGTTTTTACCAGGCAAATCAACTATTGACATCATTTTTAAATTTCTCAATATAGTATAAAATTGTCTTGATCAGAAAGAACCTACAATAGGGATTTTCTTTGATAAGAGTAAAGCATTTGACACCATTTGCCACAATAGTCTGTTCCAAAAGTTATATGGCTATGGAATTCGTGGTCCTGCCTATATATGGATTAGCTCTTACTTCTCTAGTCGATCTCAATATCCTCCGTCTGTCCTTTAATAACTGGTATTCCACAGGGCTCAATTCTAGGACCCTTATTATATGTAATTTTTATAGGTAAATTTCCATCCTACGTTTCAAATGGAACTGTCTGTCAATATGCGGATGATACATCAATTGTTGTTAGCTCCAAATCAATGCGATCACTATTTGAAGAAATAAACACTAGTGTCGATGACATCGTAAAATATAGTACTAAGAACAATTTAATTATTAACAAAAAGAAAACTAACTTTATACACTTTAAATCTTTTAAAAACAATGACTGCAGTATGCTAATTTGCCTTATGGGCAAATCCGTGCGCATCAAGTTGACTGTTCCAAATTTTTAGACTTACATGTTGAGGAATATCTTAAATCAACTACACAACAAACTCAGCTCATTAAATTTTTTAATATTTAAGCTTAGATCAATTATTATCGATTTAGAAAATCTAAAACTCTTTTATTATGGAAGTATAGTCCAGTTTCATAAAACGTAGTTAACCACTCGATCAAGTTAATCGTGTGATTAAGCAATATCATTGGTGGAAATTGAAACTTTCCTCCAATGATATTGCTTAATCACACGATTAACTTGATCGAGTGGTTAACTACGTTTTATGAAACTGGGCCATTGTATAATGTTTTGGGGAGTACCTATCTACTCATGTCGAGAGTATTTATACTGCAAAAAATAATTCTCAGAACAATGTTAAAGTTACACAAACACATTGTAGACCTATTTTCCACCGTCTTAAGATATTAACCACTTATTCTTTATTGATCTGCGTCTATGTAAAGAAAAATCCCAGTTCATTAAAAAAAACAAAGATATTCAACAGAGATACGTTACTCGAAATGCACAAACTTTAAATTTCCCGTCACACAGTCTGCCTCTCTTTGAAAGAAGCCCTCTCTATACTTGTACTCGAATTTTTAACCAGTTGCCTTCCGAGTTGAAATCTGTCAATAATATTTCTAGGTTTAAAGTCCGCTTAAATCATGGCTAGTCGGTAAGACTTTTTATTCAATGGCAGAATATTTCGATCCGTAAACAGAACCTTCTTCTAACGTTGAATAAACTTATATTATTTGTAAATTTATGTCCACATTTTCTGTTATGTGTTTATATTGACATGTACCATATCATGTAATATGATCTGAAAGTATAAAATATATATTATTATTAAAATAATTAATAATCAAAACTAAAGTCTCTGATAAAGTAAATTTAGGTAGTATCAAGAACAATTGTCATAAAAAGAACAAAAAACGAATATATTTTTGACACAAAACAAAATATAGTGTCTTCAGGGAAATCATGCACGTCCATTCGATTCGATATACGTTTTCACCAGTGTTGGCGTCAGAATAAATACGTAGCGCGTTCATCCTGAAAAAATAAAAATCGATTTCCCTGCACGTGCCATAAATCCCGCACACTCGAAACAAACAAGCAGAAATTTAATTTATGTCGCCGCTTCAGGCGAGCAACGCTAAGACCAGGCGCACACTGTAGACAAGACAGTCTGCAGACTGTCTGCAGACAGTCTACGGCCGTACAAGTCAGTGCGAGGGCAAGACTGTTTTGTCGCAGCAGTACCGCACACTGTACACCAGAAATTCAAACTACTTGAGATTTCATTGGACATTGGAATATTCATTTAGACTTTTATCATAAATTTGAGGTCTCTTTTCGACTTCTTCAATTAATAATTCTAAGTACTCATCCAGTACTAAAACAACCTGGATACTGAAGGTACTCTAAATAATATGAAACGGTCTTTTTAGTTGTGAAAGAATAAAAGAATATATTGTATTAACGTTACACTTGCTAAGCAATCAGTCACTTGCGTAAGTCGATCAAAAAGCACTCTGCATTAAAATATTAGATGCGCGCGAAAAAACGTAATTGCTAATTGGTTATTTTCTGCCTTCGCGGTATGTGGGGGTAAGTAGACGTGAGACAGTTTTGTCTTGGTGTGCGCGGTACAATTGAATAAACAGAGCTACCCGACAGTCTGCAGACAAAATTGTCGGCGGTTCAAGAAACAGCTCGTAGACGGTTTTGTCTTGCCCCTGCCTTGACTGGCAGTGTGCGCACTTTCATTCATTCAACGTATCCGCCAGACCAGACAAAACAGTCTGCAGACAAAAAGTCTGCAGTGTGCGCCTGGTCTAATTCTCATTCGGATCCGATCGATACGCGATACAGACGGTAGAAATTTATTGCTCAAACATTAAGCGCGCAAACAAATTTGTATTGTGGAGAAATCGCAGAGATGCACAGAGTGTCTGTCCTTGACTCTTTAAAATCCAATTTCCTCCGAAGCGCCAGCCATCATTCGCTTCCATGCAATTTACCCCGTAACCTTAAGATCATGGTTACATGCGCCATGTATACCGAAATACTGCATCACGGTCGTTCCATTATTGTTCTATTCTTGTATTCCTTGATAAAACTAAATCTGCAGCACAACATCGTCTTTGGCTTGCGGATTCTTACCATCAATTAATTTTTATCATTCAAAAATTACTGAAGAATGAGAATGCTGTGTTAAAAATCCGGCGCAGCCACCAAATATTGCATACTTACCTGATTATAAAAAAACATTAAATTTAAAACTGATACAATGAAATTGAATTGTAATTAGAGTCTTTGTATTACCGTTGTAATTCATACTCTATACAGGTTGCGAACGGCTCCTAAGGTCAGTAAACGATTACCCGACCGTTCACGAACAATGCTCGTGAAAATGCGAGCATTAAATATTTCTGTACACCAGGTTTAGTAGCTGCATCGAGATATATTGCAAATTTTGATGATGTTATCGAGACTTCTCTTATCCCGGAAATTAATTATTTTGATTTTTATCAACAAATAAATATATATTTCCCTGCTTACACTGCTGAAACACATTATAATAATCAAATCTTTTCAGGTATAATTAACGACTGATAGTTACTTAAATTAAATAGTAAATCATCCATATTCTCAGCGGAAGCGGAAGCTATTTTCAAGCCTTAATATACGTCCAACATATCCCTGAGACCAGTATTGGCATCATGAGTGACTCAAAAAAAGTGTTTTGCAAGCCTTGTTATCAAAACATAACATCAGTAAATGTCATCCTAAAATCTGAAAGATATCAGAACAATATCTCATTTTACAAAGAAGGCATAAAAAGTTATTCTCTTTTGGGTCAAAGCCCATTCCAACATCATACCTAATGAAAATGTTGATAAGTTGTCTAAACTAGCAATAACTGAAGGTGAAGGTACTGATTTCAAATTATATAGGTCAGATTTAAATAGTGTTGTAAAATACGAGATTCTTCATTATGCGTGGAACAAATTTTGGATCGGATCCTATAATAATAAAATGACTCAATATGCGTTAATTCATCCAACTATTAAGATAAATCCTTCACGTAAACGTTATCAAGTATCTCGTTTTTTATTACACTGCCATCGCTAGATTAAAATTTCGACATGGAAAATTTCCTGCTCATCTATATGTATAAATTAAGACTTGTTGATGCTCCGACTTGTAATTGTGGAGCATCAGTGGCGGATATTAATCATATTTTATTTAGTTGCTCAAATTTTGATATTCTAGGAAAAGATTTCATTTCGAAATTAATAAAGTTAGGAGTAGAGTTGCCACCAAATATGTAGTATACTAATTTTAAGAAAAAACGAGGGGTAACCCGCTGAGCAAAATTTGTACACCAAACATCCCCTTTCTGAAACACATCCCTAGATATCTTCGGACATCCCCGAACATCTTCGGACTTCCTTAGACATCTCCGGACATCCCCGAATATCTTCTTGTCTCCATACTTGTTGAGTAATTTTTTAATCCATTATGGCCTTTAGTTTTCTCGCAAGTTTTCTCGCATGTCTATCTGCACCTTAAGAGAATGATGGACGAGCGTTGCAGTGGGAAGTAAACACGTTATTAAATTAATTATAAGATTAGAATACGCCCGAATAATACTAAAATGTATTCTATCAACATGTAATATGTACTTCAGTCCAGTGCCACTAGTATGATAATTAATAATTATAATAATTATGTAAATGTGAATAAAGAAAATTATTTTATTTAATTTCAATTTTAGTTTATTTTAAACGTATGGCTTGCTTGTACGTATGTACTTTTAAAAATTGTTCAATTTACTGGAAGGGCGTTAAAGTTGCCGTCTGCGTAAAGATTCACTAATTTAAGTAGGTTCCAGATTAACTTATTTCCTTGGAAAAATTAGTTTTGTAATTTTCTGCATAAAAGTAAGAAGTCAACGATTTGTGATGAATAAATATATTGTCTATAAATAAATAATTGTCTATTAAAAAAAAAAAGAGATCATTGTGAATACATAACTACCAGGTTATCTGAAATTTAATCGATTCGGACAGAAAAAAAATAATGAAGAAACCATTTCAAAAAATATTTAGTGAAAAAACAAATAATAAAAACTTAATAATAAACAACAGAACAATAATTCTTAACAAAAAAAAAAAACAACTAAAAATACTCTTATTTATTAAACCTAACAAAACTTGAATTCAGACAAATCGTTTTATTTTGATTTTAGTCGAGATTTTAGTTGTAATGTATATTGTCTTTATATCGTTATAAATGGTTTCGTCTAAATTGTAGTTGATCGAATCCGAAGTCCTCGGTGTTTTTTTTTTTACTTTGAATCACTTCTCGAGTTTGGTAAACTTAACAAGTTTCTTCTTTTTTAATTCTTTTTTATAATACTGTTTCAAAATTTTCATTCACCTCAAAATCACTTTCATCAAATGATCGGTACTATCATCAAAACTTATTTCATCTTCATTGCTGTTTGAGGAGGAATATTCTGACGAGCCACAAGAGAGGTTGATTATATTTGCTTTTTTTTTCTTTTATTCCCTCTAACAGAAGTTGGTGGGCGGATTTTTTGACGTACTTGCGAGGAGTATTCGAAGATGGAGTGAGTATTTATGAATCTACGTAAACGATCAGGACTGACCCTTTCTTGAGATTTCTCCAGTAACCAACAAAGCACTGACTTTTTAATAATTAACGATTTCTCGCCTATTGTTACTTTCACCAACCGTCCGGTTTCAGAAACAAATCTGTATCCTTGGAAAAATCTTTAAAAGCAAAACCATCACCAACTCCTAAGAGTGAAATATTGGATAAATCTGAAGGAAGAATTGAATTTAAATGTTGGAAATCCTTTCTGCTAATGTCTTCTTTAAGCACTGGCAAGTTATTTAACATTTTATTTATATTTTTTTTTCTGTATTCTCATTTTCACTAACTTGTGTATTGGAAGTAATATCTTGGTCATCATAATTTACTTCTGTTTCTTCTTCAACTTCATCGGCAATAACAATAATTTTTGATTTACAAAGCAAGGGCAAATAGTTCCAGCAATTCAGTATTATCTGAAATAGAACTTCTTGAGCTTGTCTTTGGTTGTGCTTTCTTATTAAATTTATCTTTAAAATATTTGGAAATTGTATAAAGAACTCGCTTATGTCCTGGTATAAACTTAAATTTTGTTGGATCCAAGTGGAAAATGCCAAGAAAATCTTTATGCTGATTTTCGGGATTCACAGAAGGCATAATTTCTTTTGTAAACCGTTCCATTTCTCCAATATCCACGTCGGATAAGTTGGTAAGTAATTGCCCATTATCAAATCCATTAAACTTAAGAATGTTTTTTAGAATTCGGAATGGTGATATTTAACTGAATGTGAACTTCTTCAAAACAATCCATATCAGCCAGGTTATAATAATACGAACTAGAAATTACAAGTTAAGAATGTAACTGATCGATTGTCAATAATAGAGAGTTTTCGCATTAGGTCCCATAAGAGTAGCGTATACGATTAAATTATCTCTGTCACTGTTAGATACATTCGAATACAATCGAAAAGCAAAACGAAACAATAATAATTATAATTTTGTTTTCGTGGTGTGTAGAGCCATTTTAAAAAATTTTAAATTTAGAGAACATTTAGTGATATTTTTAAAAAAGTAAGAGTACGGAGTACAACACCTAAAAAAAATAACATTACTCTTAAAAAGAATACGTCTGGTCACCCTAAACATGATCTAACCTCAAAATAAAAACTCTGCGAAATTCTGCGCGCATGCGTGATACTGCAATTTTAGAAATTCCACGGAAAAATTCTGAGACATCCTCGGACATCACGAAGACAACCCCGGACATCTCGAAGACATCCCAAGACATTCTTGGACATTCCTGGAATATCTAGGACATCCTCGAACATCCCCGGACATCCCTAAACCTGTACACCAGAAATCCCCAGCGGTTTACTCCTCGAGAAAAAATAATAAGAATGTTTATCAAGCGGTGGTAAATTTCTTAAAGCAAAATAAAATAAACATTTCATACGTATGTAAAATAAATGTTTAATATGTTTGACGTTTTATAAGTTTACATTCGTTGGCATATGGGCCGAGATCTCGAAATGCCTAATTAATTTAAAAAAATATATATTTTTGTACGTTGAAAAATATCATAAAGCGAACAATAGCTCAAAAATGTGAATACATAAAGTAAACATCAAATTGAGAAAAACACAGTAATAAATTTTTGCATTATTGAAATTTTCATTTTTAAATTGTTTAAAGCTACGTTGTTATTCCAGTTGCAATTTATACTATTTCCTTTGCTACTGTGTTTCTTGTACATTTTCCTGATTGAGTTACGACGGTGGTAATACATTTTCTAAAAAAAAGTTGATGTACTTCCTAATTTAATTTTAAATAGATTTAGCGACCGGTTTCGATAGTTACATCATTGTAATGAATGTGTGTTTGTGTAGTAATTAATAACTTAAAATAAATAATTTTATAGTTTGTTATAAAATTATCTTATTTTCCAACTTCACATTATACTTTACTAACTGCCAATTGCATTTTACCAAGTTCACTCAACTTTTATTTCAGTATGCTTTCGTTTTCTCTCCCATAATTGTTCCTCTTCAAAGGTATTTTTCAATTTTGACGATAGTGTTGAGTATTGTTCATGTAGACCATATCTATAGTTAATCGATTAAAGTAACTTTACTTTGTATTTTTTTTTTAATTCATAACATTTGTAATACATTTCACATTCATTACAATAGTTTATTAAAATTGCTTCTCTTACACACATATTTTATTCTAGGCCTGATGATGATGTAACTATCGAAACCGGTCGCTAAATCTATTTAAATTAAATTAGGAAGTACATCAACCTTTTTATTTATTCCAATACCTAATTATGGACACTCAACATACGGAGTGGTGATAAAGTCCCTCACCAAGCTCATAATTTGTTTATTTAATGTTTTTCTACAAAATCTTGAAACAGGTAAATTTTTGATTTTAAAAGGACACATTTTAGTGCAAAAATCTTAGCTCGATCGACATTTGTTCTTCAGCTGTGACGTTATCATTAAGTTTTTTTAAATGGCAACCCTAATTTTTTCATGCAGATTTTGATCGTCCTTCTTATCAATTAAATGATGATACCTTACACAAGTTTTTCGAAAAAAAAAGACATGATCCAGACTATCCTCTGGAATTTTTTTGAAGAATTTATGTTATGCTGCAATGAAAATCTGAAAAATTGGTTCTTGGGGAATAACTTCAATATTTTAGATAAGTTTTATTTGTTTTGTTTTCAGTTTCAAGATTACAATACAATAACATTGTATTTTTGAATTGTAATATATATTTCTTTCGATAAAATTGTTGTGTATAAATCATCATTTTGCTGACAAGAAGGAAGACCAAAATCTGCCTGAAAAAGTTTAGGTTGCCATTTAAAAAAAATAATGATAACGTCACACCGGAAAAACAAATGCCGATCAAGAAAAGATTTTTGAACAAAATATATCTTTTTAAGATTAAAAATTTAGCTGTTTTAGGATTTTACAAAAAAAGCATTAAATAAACAAATTATGAGCTTGATGCTGGACTTTATCACCACCGTGTATATATTTTTTGTTCATGTGAAAAAATATCGATAACTGATAAATTTTAAAACAGATAACAAATCGGAATAAAATAATTCAATATTATTTAAGGAAACAAAATAATGTAAATATTAAGAGAAGTTATAAAGTAACAACAAATATGGACTACGCAATATTCACATCTGCATAGATCGATTTGTTAAGTTTTCTTAAAAGTCTGAATTCTGCAACCTAATTTTCAAAATAAAATATATATACGAGTATATTAAAGCTGTATGTTATTAATGAAGCAATTTTATTTGTAATTGTAGTTGAGGTTTTAAGGTTCTTAAAATTTGCATAAGCATTGCGTATTCAACTAAAGAATATCTAAAATGTACTACTATTTGAGGATATTTAGACACCGAAAAGTAGTTTCTTTCAAATGAAACCACACGATCACATAAGGCATTAAATGTTGCATCGATCTGTATTAGCGTTTACTATATTTGTCTGTAATAGTTATTGAGTTATGAGATGAGACAATTTTATTTGTCATAGAAATTTTAAATTTTAAAGAGGTTGTTAAAATATAGTTATGAAAATGACAAGTATTTACAAAATGATATTTACTATTATTACAAATTTTAAACTAAGGCAAAGAAAATGGGTTTTCTTTAATTGTGAGTAATGTAAACTCACAAACTGCAATTCTTTTTGATCAGCCTTGTCTTGCAAAGTTGGTAATCTTATAAAAGTATAAATCGAGCATTTTATATTCAAAATTGAAGAATAAATAAAGCACACCTAAACCGTTGCTATATTTTCCTCGTGATCTGTTACTGATCTCTGTTTTGTTATAATTTTATGAAAATCAGATCTTACATATTTAATTTTGTTTGTAATTCATTATTACCTTAGGTAATTTGTTTGGAAGTTTTCTCTCTGAACATTTTAGAAGAATCTAGTTACGAAAATTTATTACTTTTATTACGTTTATAGGTTACAACTTTATGAACAATGTGCATACTTTTTTTTTGTACATTTTGAATCCTTAAATCTTTTTCAAATTTATAAGTGTAAACTTTTGGGCTGACATAATTAACAAGTTTCTGTTCATATTTAAGGTAACTCTTTAAATAGGTACTGTTTTTTAAGCAATGCCTCTGGTGCAAACTTAAAAATTCCATTATGCAAATCCGCTGCATAAAACACTTAGCGAAAGCGCTTTAAATCGATGAAACAAAACCATCACGTACCTCGTATAAAACTTAATGTGCTATGCGCCGGGCACGAGGAAATTAATGGACGCAAGCATACTTGTAATTAATAACAACCCTTGCATTTTAATCCACCCCAGATGCATCCAATGGCTTATACATACATGTGCATTAAAACGTGCCCCGCCACACTCGCGCCGTCTATAATTTTCAGTAACTGCGCTCGTTACTTTTTATTTCACCTAAACCCAACCGCTCAAAAACACATCACCTTGATCATTTTGTATCGGAAGGTTTTTATTGATATATAGCGCTGTTTACATAGGTTTACTTGCTCGAAATATATAATATAAGCACCGGTGAGAAGTTAGCAACAAAACTTCAAATTTTAAATTGGCTGCAAAAGCCACCCTTAATTATCACAGAATTATAATTTTAACCTAATTTTAACAGCATTGTAAAGATCAATATCAACAAATAATAAAATCGATGGGCCAAAACTCAGAAGTAGTACGTCAATACGTCAGTAGATTTGAACGTGTTCTTTCATATTTTGCAAGGATTTCGTTTGTGTAACATTTGTAGAAAATGTTATGTGCGTTTGTATTGGCGTGTTTTAAGCGCGTGAAACTGCCTATTTTCAATCGATCAGTAATCATTAGAACTGATGGGTCAAAACTTTCAGATAGATTTGATCATTAGGTACTTTATTTAATGAGTTATTTATGTAATTACGTACAGGGCATTTAAATATTGCCAATAATTTGAGTTTCGTTTTTTTATCACTTGTGATACACCAGGATAAACTACAATTAATGATCTTTACAATGCTGTTAAAATTATAGTTTTGTGATAATTAGGATGGCTTTGGCAGCCAATTTCAATTTTGAACTTCTCACCGATGCGATATTATAAACAAATTCATGTTAGCCTTTCAATGAAAAGCAATAAATTCTTGTTTATCATTCAATAAAATTGATCTTCTTCGTTTCCTTCATTTTTATTTATACTTACATAGAAATTAAAATTCAAGTATCAAAAGTATCTTTCAATGAATCGTGTTCTTTGGATATTGATGAAACAGAAAATTGAATTCTCCTCATGTTTTCAGTTTATATTTTGCATAAACGTAACTATAGAAAAGCGGCGACCTGTAAAAAGTTCAGGCTCAATATTGTGTGCAAGAGCCGCATCAGAAGTTTCGAGAAGCTTTAAAGTTCCTTCGCGAAGCGAAGTCATTACGTCGAGGAAAACGCTTGCAACATGGAGATGCAGTTGCAGTTATGACCTTGCATCGTACAGCCACCCAGGAAGAGGACACTTTCTGTTGTAAATAATGATGCTTTTCAGAGAACTGGGACAATTTTATGCATCACTTGCGGGGCTTAATACGGAGAGCATTATGAACATTCTCGTTTCATGTTCTTTCATTTGAAAATTTCTTTTCCAGTGATAGCAAAATAATAACGTGAGTTTGGAAAAAGCAAACCCGGTATTTTCTATAGAAATAAATAAATTTATTTTTATTAAAATGACTATTAGGGAATACCTACGTAATAAATTATTGGTAAAGTAAATATTAAATAAATTGTAATAAACAAGAAATTAACTTCCTCACGACTACCTATTCAGAAGCAAGAGTTCAAAATTTTTTAAGCAAAATATGAAATAAATATTTTATATAATAATTAAAGTAATGAAACTATGGGAACTATTTTAGTTTAAAATATTTGAGACTCTATAAGCAATGCATATTTCTACACTTATTTAAAACTATAAAACGTACACTCCTACATATTTATTTGATTAATAATAGTGAAATTTAGAATAATATAATAATCAGTGCAAACTTATGGTTTTTGTAATAAAATTTAAAAAGACAATTGAAATTCGAATTAATCCCATTGCACTTCTTAATACACCTTCTCATTTTGTCCCCAAATAACAATTTCTATATTAAATTTTTTTTTAACATTTTCATCGATTTGCTGGCTTTGTAACCATTTGTAAGAATTAATAAATCCCATTTATTGGGAACAAAAAAAAATACTTTATTTCTAGGGGTGAGCTGATCTCAACGTGAAAGGCGTATCTGCATGCATATTTATAACTACTTGAAAGTTCTTTAATGTAATTGTAAATTGACTTAAAAATAAAGGGAATTAACGAAGTCGAAGATTTCTGTCCTCAGTGCATCCAAGGGACAGAACTCACATATTGGTCAAACTTAAGGAACCTCCATTTATTTATTGTTGAAAGAAAAATAATTTCCAAAATCAGATCTCACAAACCAAATCTTCAAATGTATATCATATCGCATTCTGATATCAATCGATCAGAATAACAAATAAAATTGAAGAATGATATACTTTCACGTGCATATAGAGTAGAATATTCATCACTTTTTATTGTTAAAATATGTGTATACAGTTATTGACAACTTAAATTAAATACATCGGTAATTGCGAAAACAGAAACGAAAAACGTGGCTATACATGTTTTGACGCACAAGGAATATGTAGTGTTATAAATTATTGATCTGTTTCGGTTTAGTTAGTATATCATTATATTAATTTTTTATGGACTAGGAGCAGGTAATTTTCTCAACGAAAATATCTTTGCGTGACTTAAAATATTCACTACCTACATGTTAGTAATTTATATTTTATAAGGATTCAGTAAATGCATTTTCAGCTTTTATATGCATAATCAATTCATTGCAAAATTCAAAAATATTTAGCCTTAGTACGTACTCATAATAGTCGCATGAAAATCTCCGATAAAGTTACACAATTTGTTCACTGCGATTATAAATATTAAGGTCTCAGAATAAATTAAACAAATTTCAAAAACAAGACTTAAGTATTATTTAATAGACACGGAGTCATTACAATTCGCAATGTCTGCTAGGGATAGAAACAATTATTCTTGTATATACCGTATGCGAACTGCTCCTAAGGACAGTACTACACGCTTATTCGATCGCACACGAATATGTTGCAGACGATTCGTGAAAATTCGAGCTTTGTTAGTTTATGCGGCATGAATATTAAACGGTTCTACGTTGTGTTGAAAAATATCTTCAAAGCTAACGAATAGGCCACGCAACAGTTACGACTACACAAATCCAACTCCTGATACAAACGTGAATGCAAACATTTCAAACATACGCAGAGAAAACCAAGTTTTTAAAACATATTAAATTATTGCCGATTCAAAAAATTATGTAGTTACATATTTGTATTTATGTCGAAATTAATTTTCTTTAAACTGCAACTAGTTTGATTACATGGTTTTTGAGATGTAGGAAATCAGGGGTCAGAAATTTTTACTCCTATGGTAAATGTCCTTAAATGAATATCAGAAGATTGTAATGTTTGCAATATTCTAATAGAATATTACAATAGTTTCCAATACTGAATACTTTGTCATCATTTTCTTCCCAATTAAAAAAAAAACTATTTTTTTTCTAGATGTTCTCAAAAAAAAAAACCGTTGAAAATCTTGAGTTCCTCTAACTAACTAATCCTAAAGCGTCGATTACACGAAGCTAGTTTACTGGCTGCTAGTTAGATAGTTTACTAGTGGATAGTAAAGTATCAGAAGTAAATTTTTCAGATAGTTTACTAGCTACTACAATTACACATAGCTTTTTTACTATCCGCTAGTAAACTATCTAACCAGCAGCCAGTAAACTAGCTTCGTATAATCGACGCTTTACTTCCAAATTATTTCTGTATTACGTCGACACACAGAAAAGTGAATAGATTTTTTTAAATACAAATTACATCCCGAGAAACAACTAATATAGAACATAATGATTAAAGGCTAAATGGGCACAATTAAAAGTATGTTTACCAAAAAAAAATAAAAGGCTATAATAGATGAGAAATAAATAACCTTAATACTTCTTCCCATGCCCATGGTAACCACCGGTAACCAATTTGGTTTTCCTTAATCCGATTCCCTGCACCACCTGGTTTACTGCTTAGGCCTCACATAATCTGATTCCGTATAATATTATAATAAATAACGTGGAGGAATGAAAGGGACTTACGGGCACGTGCCCGTGCTTCGCGAAGGGTAGTTATGAAGCGTTCATAATAACTTCTATGTTTTTTGTGCGGTAACGTGATGCAGGTAGAAACTTCTTTGTTTCTGTCCGCTTTCAGAGGAAACTGGATGATTTTAATTTGCCAAGTTTTGTAAAGAAGCCGTTTAATTTGTGGTGCGTGAGCGTCCCGACTTTATACTCCATGTTTTCATGAAATTATATAAAATTTAAATTAAAAATTAAAATTCTAAAAATGTTTCTACACTGAAAAAGTGAAATAGTTAATTCAACAATTTTCAGAATGTTAACTTTTTTGCACTGACTTGAATAAACTTTTGTTAACAAAAATTATTTTAACTGAACATCCTATAAATTGTAAAGGTAATGAAGCAATTAATGTATAAAACAATATGTAACGGCGCGAGGATGAATAATATTTATTTGTTTTAACAATTCAAAGTTTTGTGTCGATCATTTTGTTTATTGTTTATTTTGTTTATTACACAAACTTCCTTTACATGTTTGCCTAAAATTTTTAAAGTTGGCGAAACGTTAATAAGTGTTTGTGCGCTATTTAGTGTCCGGTTAAAAGATTTTGTGATAAAATGATAAAGTTAAAAACTCAATTTAAAGCATTTAACAATATTTAACTATTGGCCCAATGACTGTTATAATTGTTAAAAAGGTAAACGAAAAAATTTGTTCCCTGTTAACTGAACAGAGTGAACTTTCTGAACGTTACAAATTTTAACTTGATCGACATTAATTATTCAACTGAAGTTGAAACTCGTATATGTGATAGACAAGGGGGAAGTTTCCGTTAGAAAAAGAAACAAAAACTGAAACACAATATTTATTCCAATTTCATCACACGAGGCGTCGAGAAAACTGTAATTCGCGAGCGCTCCTCGTTGATACGTTTGCTTCGGAATGAGTTTAGCGGTTCGAAATAAATTGTATTATTTTAAAAGGATTTGCTCTCGTTGATGATAATAAGATTATTTGCATTCAACAATGGCAATATATCTTCCATTCGAAGAGCCTTTCAAAAGAAAGAACGATAATACGTAGCCAAGCCAGGCATGCGAAATCATAAATTGGTGCACAGCTGCTCAGGAAGTATATTATGCCGATTATTTACCTTTCCACGAGAAATTTCGAATACTTTGTAGGGGCGGATCGTCTTCCCTGAAGGTAAAAATTTATTCGCACTCAACGTTTATCATGTATTTAGATGAACAAAGGCGTCCATTGATATGTAATTTACTTCCAATTCGTTTCAATAAAATAAAAACGTTGCGAGTTAACAGGTTTTTAAATTTTCTTTTCTGTTTCGTTTATTACATAACAATTTACAATTTTTGCATTGACGTCAAAGTAGAATGAGCAGCTTATAAGTCCTTAATCTGTTCATGGTACTAAATGTCAGTTTTGGATCTCTAATTTTAATACAACTTTTGCAAATTATAATTATATGTTCAAAAAATGCACTTATTTCTTGTTGGAGAATAGATCTAATTATTTTAACACTTTTAACGCACAGTCCGCGTATTGACTAATCATTCTGGACGTCAAAGTTCGAAATAGATTTATTTTCAGCCTTTGAGGCTCTGTTAAGGTACGCGTCCATTTGAGAGAAATACTGTCGAGAGCAGCTCTCGAGAGCATATATCCCTAGTGGACACATCTCTGAGAGTAACTATCGGAGAGCGCCCGCCAGCTGTCGAGAGTGAGCACCTTGAGACTTGCTCTCAAGTGGACACGCTATTGGTTGCTTGTTTGGATAGTAACTCGCAGAATACGAACCAGTTTCGAAGTTTTGAGAGTGTTGCTGAGAATGCATGTAGAAATGGCACGTAAAAAAGAGTGGTCAAAAGATGAAGCAATAGAATTGATTGTTATGTATGAAGAAAACTCTAGAATTCCAAATGTAAAGAGTACCGAAATAGGGAAAAGAAGGATAAAGTACTGAAAGAGATATCGGTAAAATTTAATTGTACTGCAGAGGAAATACAACGAAATTTACATAATTTATAACGTCAGCGCTTTATTGGAGTCTGCTGAGCAAAGAAATCGTATTACCAATTTAAATCTATTAATCTTTGGGCTGTTCTTCTGCGCCTTTCCCGCTTTTTGGCCGTTTGCCGCTCGTCTTGGATGATAAGCATATCTATACTTTATTTTTATTTAATTTTATCAAATTATTAGAATGAAAACCAGTACTGTTATTAAAACATTTCTATGGTAAATATTAATTTAATGTCTGAACGGTCCAGTAATGTCTGAACGGTCCAGTGGTAAGAGGACTGGCCTTGCAATCGCATGGTCGTCGGTTCGAACCGCACTCGGGATTTTTCTCGGGGGTGGTCGGTATCGACTTTAGGCACCCTTCAGTGTTGGGGATAAAATTCGACGCTGCTTCCCCTTAAACGGCGACAAGGTTGGAAGTAACAAAGCCATGGAACACTTTACCCACACTCAAATACACACCCGCCCCTGAGGTCCTGACAAGTCTTTGACTTAGGACCCCATTGGGCAACCACCACAGATAAAAAATATATATATATACAGTGTCCTCAGATGGACTGAAAAAGAAGAAAAGAGGAAAAACTTTTTTATTTTCAACTTTAGAGAAAAATGTTATTTTTCATAAAGGTTTTTACTTGTTCGAAAATCATTAATTTTCTAAAAAAAAATCCAGATATTGTTTTTCTTAAAATAAAAAATTAAAATTATGGACAAATATTTATTTTATTCGAGTTGTAACCCCTCAATTGCAACACTTTTTTTTCACATACATATTTTCGCACTCACTGCCAAAAGCACAGACGCGAAATTAAACATCAACAGTGGACATAGTTCTGAGAGAACTGACTGATAGTAAGCTCTCCGATAGTCTGATAGCAAGCTCTCCGATAGTCAAATACTCTCAAATGGACAAACACCTAAGAGTACCTTTCGAGAGTAACTCTCGCGAGTTTCTCTCAAATGGACACTTACCTTTAGTCAATACTAGAAAGAAGAGTCTAACTCGGAATTATGGCACAACTGAGAAGGCTTTAATAGTGTATTAAAAATCAAGTTTCATAAGGCATGATTTTAGCGCATGGACTAGTGCGCTAAAATGTCTTATGAAACGTATATTTTATTCTATTTTTTCTATTTTGGTTGCTCAAATGTAAAAAAAGTTTGTGTTATTTTGTAATGTAAATGTAGCAAGATTCTGTTTGAAAATGTGGCGGTTGATGACCAGCACTGGGTAAAATAGTTTCGCCCATTTTCTCTGTGCTTTTGTTTTATGTATATATATCTATAACTTAATTGTAATGGAGGAAATAAAGGTTTTATTATTATTATTATTATTATTATTATTATTATTAAATTATTTTGAATAGTAAATACAAAATAAGTCGGCGGCGTCGGCGCACCTTATATAAAAATGGAAAATGCTTTGGGAGTTTTTATATAAAATACAAAATACTATATAGAAATGCAAAATAGTTTTTACTTTATTAAATAAATAATAATAATACTCCTAATAAATAATTATTACTTAATTAAATGATTATGACTCCAAAAAGAAGGTGAATGAAGGATGATATCTTTGAAAAATAATTAATACTTAAGGCAAATTCTAAACCTTAGAATTAGAATTAGCTATAGATAAATTTTAGGGGAAATTAAATTTTGAGGAATTAATTCCACAACTTCACAGAAGAAAAAAAATTTTGCAGTCTCTTCTTTTGTGAAAAGGCTAAGCGCACAGAAGCGATTTACTATCGCATGATTATTTAATCGCAAAAATAGAACTCAAAGTTCGCAATATGAACGCACACACGTCCAGCGCGTGAAAATCGCTTGGCACATGTGCACATTCGTATTGTGAACTTTGACTTTGCGACCAAATAATCGTGCGACAGAAAATCGCTTGTGTGCGCCTAGCCTAACAGTTGATCACGTGAGGGTGAGAGACGCCTTACGCTAAGGCCACACTGTTAACGGCTTTAACATAACCATAGATAAATTAAACTAAAGGAGTGGTAATTGAATACAGATACCTACATCGAATGATCGAATGGAATCAGCAGAGTTTAAACTTTATGCCTATTTTAATGATTATTTATTTTTAAATACAAAATACTTTTAATTTCTATTTCAAATATAAAATAGAAATTGATTTTACCATATACCACGTGTCTACCGAGTGTGGTTTTTTTTGGCGTGTAAACCATTTTTAATAATGCTTGAATATTATTTCATTAATGTTATTTTATTATAACTGCGTTGTTTCCATGGTTGTTATGCTAGCCATAACGGCCGTGGCCGTTAGGGGAAGTCCGTGTAATTCGGACCCCCTAAGAAACCATGCCTGTAACTTTCTTCAGATGGTATATAAAAGGAATCTATTTTTGTCACGTGGACTGTTTACTGAAGTGAATTGATAATGAATCCCAAAAAGAAGCTCCTAAGAATAGTTTTTTTGTAAAAAAATAAAAATGACGTTTTATTGTTGCGTGTAATTTGGACCCAATCGAAAACTGAACAAATAATAGAAAAAATATATAATTCTATAGTTTTATGGTTTATTAAAGATAAACAAAAGCAAAAGAAATCAAGTAAATATTAAAACAAATATGTTAATTTAATTTTATAATTACTGACATTGCCCTTATTATATTGTCAGATTGCCACATTTCCTATTTTCCTTTACTTCTTCGCTCCGCTTGAGTGGTCATCCTTTTAAAATTTCAGACAATCGTTTAAAAATTATACTATTTGCGCACTTTGGCCCAGGCCCAAATTACACCGGGGGGTAATGGCCACTGTTTTCTGGGATTCACAAGGAATCATCCTGGTTGACTACTTGGAGAAGGGAAATACAATAACAGGAGCCTATTATGCAACTTAATTGGATCGTTTGAAAGAACAGCTAGAACAAAATCGTCCAAGATTGGCGCGCAAAAAAGTGCTGTTCCACCAAGACAACGCGCCATCGCATAAGTCTATCATTGCAATGGAAAAACTGCATGATTTAGGCTTTGAATTAATTCCCCATCCACCCTATTCCCCGAACTTAGCTCCGAGTGATTTCTTCCTCTTCCCAAACTTGAAAAAATGGCTTGGGGGGAAGAAATTTCCGTCTAATGAAGCTGTCATCGTCGCTATAATGAATATTTTGCAGCCTATGAAAAAAGCTACTTTTCTGACAGATTGAAAAATTAGAATCTCGTTGGACTAAGTGTGTAGCCCTCAATGGAGACTACGTTGAAAAATAAAATTGAATTTTTCTAAAAAAAAATTGTTTAACTTGCTTTTTTACCCTAATTATCAAACGACCCTCGTACTATAATATAGAAAAAAAATTCAAACGCTATCATCCTCTAATAAAAAAAACTCTATACGTTAAATTTATTTGCAATTACACAGGGTGTCCATTTTACAAGTGTCAGCAAGATCTATCAATTTGGAAAATATTTTCTTCACATATTTCTACACCTAAACCTAGTATTTACCGAGATAAATGCCGTCAACGAAGAAACTTCTTTGCAGGCCCTTATTAAATTGCTTTTGACTTGCTTAATTATCAGTTATTAGTGTATAATTACACATGCTTTAAGCTAAGTAACACTATATTAAACAAACCTTGTAACATTTAAAGTTACAAAAACTTCATTATTTTACTAACCAGTGATTTTCGTATTATCCTTATCAAAAATCGATAAAAATTACTTACCTAAATTAAGTGCCGTAAGCATTATTTTCACTTTCGTAATTCAATTTCAACTTTGTTTACATTCGTTAGAGCTATTTAGAGGTTAAGTTTGTTTGAGGATCCAGTCGGAGTTAACCAATGAGAATATTTATCTTTAACTTTTAATTAATTGTTGTTTGTGAACAGATACATGTGTTTTTGTCTTATACAATATTTGGGTGTTGCTTGACTTCATTGTTTAAACGGAAAATTCATCTTTATACTTGATTTTACCACAACCTTTGCTCTCCAATAACAAACTGGAAGCCGTTAGCAAAGTAAAACAAAATAAGAATTATTTGGTTATACAATTTTGGCGCCCAACGTGGGGCCCGATTTAGTGAAACTTGGCTACTAGCAGGTTGTTGTTTTTTTTCGGAACCTTTTTATTGCTTATTCTTTTATGCATAAGGGAGGGGTTTCTAATGGTAAGTTTTACTGGTGCATCTTTGTCAATCGATATCTCGGGGTAATTTTTCAAGGACTGTGGGATAACAGGCGTGCTCGATCTCGTGACGGTACAAATGCCTTCTTTCTTTGTGATTTTGCTGTTGAAAATGTCTCATGTTTGACTTGTGTGCCTGTGAGGTTGCTTATGGAACGTTCTCTCGCGGTGTAAAGAATAAGTTTATGTTCCTGAAAATAATAATTGTCGGCATTATATTTGAAATTTTTTTTATTGATTATAGTGTTCACTATTACAAAGGCAACTATTTTAAATTGTAGTGTGTACGTTTATATACATATTTGGATACATATTCTCATAAGAGCAACAATTAAAAATGACTTTCAATTTAGAAAATATCAGGGTAGTTCATCTTCTAAATGAGGAACTTACATATGAATTAAGAATTAGAGGTGTTTTGACAGAACGCAAGGATGTTTCTCAAAAAAGAAAAATTTTAAGTCGTTTATTAGACAAGGATAGGGGTAGAGCTGAAATTGAATATTCTGATCCTATGTATAATTTTGACAATGAAAAGGTAATCATAGACCAAACTATTGATTCTATAAAATCTGTAATTGATGATTTTGAAGGCCCTTCAACTGACTCAACTTTCAAAAGGGGTAGGTCTAGAATTATTTAATTGACTCATAGGGTTCAGCGCATTGTAGAGGATAGCGAGGAATCTAAGAAGTTTAAAAATGAGTCATATGCCACTTGTCTCGAATTGGAAGCTCTTTTACTAGATAAGGTAAAACCTGAAGGTTCATCACCAAACCACTCATCTAATTTATCAGATAGTTCTTCCCCAGTGGTACAAAAATTTGAATTACCTACTAATAAATCTGTCCCCGTATATAAATGGAATATTAAATTTTCTGGCGATAATAAAGGCCTTAATCTTTTTGAATTTCTTGAGAGGTGTGACGAGTTGAGTATTTCAAGAAATGTGAATAAATTAGATTTGTTTAATTCAGCCATAGATCTTTTTAGCGGTAATGCTTTGCTTTGGTATAGATCAGTAAAATCTCGCGTAGAAGATTGGGATTCTTTAGTCTTTCTTTTAAAGCAAGAATTTCTACCAGCAGACTATGGAGACGATATTTGGGAACAGATAAGAAACCGTCTTCAAGCTAAAGACGAGCCAGTACCTATATTTGTGGCAATTATGGAAAATCTTTTTCTTAGGCTAGGTTCCTATGTAGCTGAGGTTACTAAATTGAAATATATACGTCGAAATTTACTCCCCCATTATACATCTCAATTGGCCTTGGCAGAAATTACTAATTTAAATCAACTCTTGCAATTTTGTAAAAAGATTGATGAAGCTAGAGCTAGTAAAAAACACTATTATAATGTTGCAAAATTATCAAGCCCGGATGTAAGTGGTTCATCTACAGATTTTACAAAATTTGAAAGGTCTAACAAAACTTATTTCTCAAATAAAAATTCTAAACTAAAAACTAGTTCCACAATTAAAAGGAATATTCAGGCTACTCAAGGTGAGGTGCATAATGTTAATAAATTCTCTAATAAAAATCCTAACCAGTCTAAAAGGGTCACTTGTTACAACTGCGGTCAACCAAACCATACTTTTCGAAATTGTTTACAAAAAAAGTCCATCTTTTGTTATAAATGCGGTAAGAAGTATGTCATCACGTCAAATTGTGAATGTTCAAAAAACTAGGTAAAGAAGTGTTTAATTTTGGCCGAAGCACTTCAAAATCCTTCTTTCATCAAAAGGCCAACACCAACTCATTTCGTGTAGAACAAAACAACTCTCGAAAATTTTATCCTAAAAAATATAAAGGTAGTAGGGTTATTAAGAATTCAGCTAATATTTCACCTGTTTTTATAAAAAAACCTCCCGATAATAGACCATACATTGCTGTCAACATCTATAAAAGAGAACTTATTGCTTTATTAGATTCTGGAGCCACCCATTCCATCCTTGGAAGAAACTATAAGATCTTATTACGACAATTCAATTTAAAACTTGATGTAAGAAATCATTTTTCATTTCAAAAGGATATTAGAGTCACTACTGCAGATGGTAACATCCAAGAAGTCATAGGTAGCGTTGATATCCCGATTTGCATAGGTTCCGTATGTCAGGTAGTTAATTTCTTGGTTGTCCCGTCACTAGAACATCTAGTCATTTTAGGCAGTGATTTTTGTCAACAATTTTTTGTTACAATTAACTATAAAGAAGGCAACTGGGACATACATAGTCAGGTTAGTTGCTTAAATTTTGATATCCAAGAGGAACCTTCTTCAAAAACACGTTCACTTTCTCAGTCTGCAATTATAAAAGAGTATTCACCCCAGGAATTAGAAAGAATTGATCAAATTAAAAACCTTTTTGAACAAATTGGATTTGATAAACGTCTAGGTAGAACTTCCAAGTTAAGTCATTCAATAGATACTGGTGAGGCAAAGCCATTTCGTCAGAAACAATACCCAATGTCACCTTATATGATGAAACATATCAATGATGAGTTAGATAAGATGCTAAAGTTAAATGTCATCCAACCTTCTCATGGTGCGTGGAGTTCTCCAGTCCTATTAGTTAAAAAACGTAGTGGTGAATTCCGTTTTTGTTTCGACGGACGTATGTTGAATTCTATTACTAAACCGGATAGATATCCTCTGCCAAGAGTAGACAGAATTTTGAATATGCTTAGAGATGCTAGATACATGACATCAATAGATCTTAAAAGTGCTTTTTGGCAAATTCCACTTGATCAGGACTCGCGCGAAAAAACCGGCTTCTCGATTCCAGGCAGAGGTATGTTTGAGTTTTGTGTCATGCCATTTGGACTTTGTAATTCGGCTCAAACTCAACAGAGACTCATGGAC
This sequence comes from Dorcus hopei, assembly GCA_033060865.1. NCBI lineage: Eukaryota > Metazoa > Arthropoda > Insecta > Coleoptera > Lucanidae > Dorcus > Dorcus hopei. The sequence goes on from CM065425.1 coordinate 24,127,007, forward strand.
GCTATACTAGGTCCCAAATTTGAACCAAACATCTTTTGTTACTTGGATGATATTGTTATTACCTCAAAAACTTTCGATGAGCACGTCAATTTGTTAAGAGAAGTCTTCAAACGTCTAAAGGATGCAAATTTAACGGTAAATTTACAAAAATGTGAATTTTTCAAATCATCTCTAAAATATTTAGGATACATAGTAGACGAAAACGGTCTACGTACCGATCCTGATAAGGTATCTTCAATGATTAATTATCCCCGTCCGCGAAATGTGACTGAAATAAAAGATTTCTTGGATTATGCTCGTGGTACCGTAGATTTATTTGTCATTTTTCAACATTAGTATCCCCTTTGAATGATCTTTTAAAAGGAAAGCACAAGAAACAGGCTATAACATGGTCAGAGGAAGCAGATAAGGCTTTTTGTAATATTAAAGCGGCTTTGGTTTCTGCTCCCATCTTAAGAAGCCCTGATTTCACCAAGAAATTTACGGTGCAATGTGATGCTTCCGACACTGGATTAGGCGGTGTTCTTACTCAAGAACTAAACGGTGAAGAGGTCGTTATTGCTTTCTGTTCTCGAACTTTATCTCGATCCGAAAGAAATTATTCTGTTACCCACAGAGAGTTGCTTGCCCTTGTTTTTTGTATAGAAAAGTTTAGGCCCTATATTGAAGGAACCCATTTCAATGTCATCACGGATCATTATTCACTTTTATGGTTGAAAAGATTAAAAGAACCTACAGGTATCATTGCCAGATGGGCTTTGAAGCTTCAACAGTATTCCTTCGATTTAATTCATCGAAAAGGAAAACTCAATGTCGTACCCGACGCTTTGTCACGTATTCCTCCTGAAGTGGAACAATTAAACCCAGTTGAAAGTACAGATCCTTGGTATGATAAGTTGAAAAATAAAATCTTGCGAAATCCTGAAAATTATCCAAATTGGCAAATTCATAATAATCAAATATTTAAATTAGTTCCTTCGAAATCACCGGTAAATTCCAATATTAGCAATTGGAAAATCCTTTTGCCCTCTTATCAACGTAGTGAAATTATTCGTGCTTGTCATGATCCTGCTACGTCTGCTCACTTTGGTTTCTTTAAAACTTTTCGAAAAATACAAGAACAATACTATTGGCCACAGATGAGACGAGACATTAATAAATTTATCAAATCTTGCCAGGTTTGTGGGTCACAAAAAATATCAAATTCAGGACGATTCGGCCTAATGGGTAAGGAAAAAAATGTTAGATTTCCGTGGCAGGTAATAGCTCTTGATATCATGGGTCCCTTACCTAGATCCACCAAGGGAAATTCTTATTTGTTAGTCGTGGCCGATTGGTTTACTAAGTATACCCTTCTATTGCCGATGAAGAAAGCTGTTTGCAGTACCATATGTGATTTTCTTGAGAAGGAAGTTTTCTTAACTTTTGGTGTCCCACAATTTATAATCTGTGATAATGGTTCTCAATTTATTAGCAAAGACTTTAAAAATTTAGCAAGTCAATACAAAGTCCAGAAAATTTGGTATAATGCTAGGTACCATCCTCAATGTAATTTTGTTGAACGTATTAATAAGACCATAGGAACTGCAATCCGATGTTATGTTAAGGAAAACCAACGTCTTTGGGACAAAGAAATATCGAAAATTAAATTTGCAATAAATTCCTCAACTCATGAAGTGACTGGTTATAGTCCTACTTTTCTTAATTTTGGACGCATTGTTCCTATAAATGGAAGTTATTATGATCCTATCCAGAATATTGAGGATCTTCAACTTTTACCTGAAGGTCGTGATACTTATGCTCAGGACATAAATCATTTAAAAGATGTTTATAATTCTGTTCGAACAAAGCTTAATCAAGCATATCAGAAAAATGCAAGGACTTATAATCTTCGGAAAAGGAATATTAGTTTTAATGTAGGAGACAAGGTATGGCGTAGGAATAAAGTTTTGTCAAACGCAGCCGAGTACTTCTCAGGGAAGTTAGCTCCGAAATACATTTTGTGTACTATAAAGAAAAAGATTACTGATTTAATCTATTCATTACAGAATCCCGATGGAACAGATGCTGGAAATTGGCATATTAAGGATTTGAAGGAATATTTTGGTTCCAATTCCAACTTTTCTGTTACGTAAACTTGTAAGGAAATCTTCCATATTATTCTCTGGAATATATAGACATTTAGTTTAAATGTTAGGATGAATTGCGATAACTGTCCTTATATGGCTTGGATACGAGATATCCGAAATTAGTTATTGTGATATTTGCAGTGAAATACTGTACTTTAGGTATTGGTTACATTGTTGTTACTGTAATTTTATGAGTAAGTTATTAGTTCATAAGAAACTCAAACCCCCCTTTACTAATGTAGCTATACATTCTACATATTACTTATTCCATGTCTTTTCTTTCTAATTTGAGATTTCCCTGACCTAGCGAACAGTAGACTTACCGGTTGTAACTTATCTCTTTATTGACAAGTACTGATTTTGACTTTCCCTATTTAGTCCCTCATTTAAGGCGAGTGGTACGCGCAGTTACCAACTAGCTGTTCCTAATTAGGTCATTTTCCATTTAGAAAGGAATTATCTCTCTAAAGTAGTCCTAGTGGTTACATTATTTATTTCCTCCCTGTGTATACATCCTACAAGGTGCTATTAGTTTAATGGATTTGTTTTAGGTGGTGGTTAATAATAAGTGAATTCATAATCGGCGATTTAGGAATTATTGGTTATGGTAGTCCTATAAAAAAAAATAATATTACATATTTTTTTTTTACCTTGCAAGGGGGTGGTGTAACATTTAAAGTTACAAAAACTTCATTATTTTACTAACCAGTGATTTTCGTATTATCCTTATCAAAAATCGATAAAAATTACTTACCTAAATTAAGTGCCGTAAGCATTATTTTCACTTTCGTAATTCAATTTCAACTTTGTTTACATTCGTTAGAGCTATTTAGAGGTTAAGTTTGTTTGAGGATCCAGTCGGAGTTAACCAATGAGAATATTTATCTTTAACTTTTAATTAATTGTTGTTTGTGAACAGATACATGTGTTTTTGTCTTATACAATATTTGGGTGTTGCTTGACTTCATTGTTTAAACGGAAAATTCATCTTTATACTTGATTTTACCACAACCTTTGCTCTCCAATAACAAACTGGAAGCCGTTAGCAAAGTAAAACAAAATAAGAATTATTTGGTTATAACCTGCAGACTACGCAGACTGTTGGTGGCTGGCAGTTCTTTCTGCTGAATTTAGAAGTGAAATATTTCAAGTTTTTCTTATCACCCCGTAAGTAAAACCATTGATCGATGTAGAATTACATTTGCTACCTTTTTCCCAAACAAAGTCCTATATCTAAAACCTACGTATCACAAAATCTTTTAAGCGGACACTAAATCGCGCACTATACACTTAACGTTTCGCAGTCGTTGGACGCAGCTGTCGAACGACTGTGAAACGTTAAGTGTATAGTGCGCGATTTAGTGTCCGCTTAAAAGATTTTGTGATACAAATCTCATCGGACAAGAACAACTGTAAATATAAAACCTACGGTTTGTGAGATAATTCTGGTTTTCTTTTTGCTTCATGATTTTTATCATTTTTAGGGTGCTATGAATGTCAACAAAATTGCCTTCTAAAATTTATATTCAACGATTCTCTGATAGAAGACAGCCATATGCAAAGACTTTTCGTAAATTAAAGGAAATATTTTTTTTTATTATAGTACTCTTTAGAGAAGACATCGAGTATCCGGGTAACAGAATACTACCGGTATAATTGTTACCCGAGTATCATTTTTTTATCCGAGTACTCGAGTACTACCCGTGCTATTATTACCCGGGTACCCGTTATGACCCGGGTACATCGGATATCTGAGTACTACCCGTGCGATTATTATTCGGGTATCATTTCTTTATCCGGATACTAGTTATTACCAGGGAGTCTAAATTTAAATCAGTTTTTTTTATGCGCGTTAGTCGACCAAGCGGAGACCGCATCTTTTCCGCGAGCTTCGATGCAGTAGCACATTGTTCGGCTCCGTGCACTCGTAGCGTCGTTGAGCTCCCCCACTGTTATCTATGCATCGTATACTGGTTACGACCCCACTCTTTCGAAATGTACGCACATGATAAATCAAACTGATTAAAACCTAGACTCTCTGGTTATTACCTGTGTAATTCGATAAAAACTTGATTATTTTTAACATTCGGATACTCATGTACAATTCGTGAATCCGTTTAAGCTGAAATATTCAAACTTATACGGGTACCCGAACTTACACGGCTACCCGTGTCAGATCCAGACTTTAGTATTGTACGGGTACCTGAATTGATACACGTACCCAAGCTCATATGATTACCTGAGCACGATGCGAGTACTCGGGTAGCTCAAACATACGGGTATGTCTTCCCTGGTACTCTTTATAAATAGATTGAAGTTCTGTAGCAAGTTTGAGTAGTCGAAATTTTGAAAGGACAGACAGTGTTGCAAATGTTATTTCTAAAAATATTAACTTACATGCACCCTAAAAATGACAAAAATCATGAAGCAAAATGAAAACCAGAATTATCTCACAAACCGTAGGTTTTAAGTATAGGACTTTGTTTGGCAAGAAGTTAGCAAATTTTAATTCTACATCGGTCGATGATTTTACTTACGGGCTGTTCCATAAGAAAAACTTGAAATATTTCACTTCTAAATTCAACAGAAAGAACTGCCAGCCACCAACAATCTGCGTAGTCTTCAGGTTTGTTTAATATAGTGTTACTTAGCTTAAAGCATGTGTAATTACACGCTAATAACTGATAATGAAGACTCTTCAATTAAGCAAGTTAAAAGCAATTTAATAAGAGCCTGCATTTAAGATGTTTCTTCGTTGACGGCATTTAATCTCGGTAAATACTAGGTTTAGGTATAGAAATATGTTAATAAAATATTTTCCAAATTGATACATCTACCAAAATATAGGGCATTCCATTTGAAATATTAAGGATACTTGCTGACACTTGTAAAATGAACGTCCTGTGTAAGTGTAAATAAATTTGACTTATAGAGTTTTTTTTTATTAGAGGATGATAGCGCTTGAAATTTTTTTCCGTATTAAATAGTTTAGACACCAGAAAAAAAACACACTCGGTAGACACGTGGTATATTTAAAATAATAAATACAAAATATTATTTTGAATTTTAAATATAGGCATCTGAAATGAATTAACTTGAAATCATACCCATCTCTGTTGGTGACAATGGTCGCGTTCAGACGACCACACCAGCTGAGTTGCTGACTCAGCAATCGTTTGTGATTGGCTATTATCTTAATGTGAGCCAATCACAAACGATTGCTGAGTTAGCAACTCAGCTGCTGTGGTCGTCTGAACGCGACCATTGGTTGATGTTTAATAGAATTTCAAACAAGTGTCAATTTGAAGGTTATTTTTGCAATTTTAGATGTCAACAGATACAAGTATTGTCAAACAAAAATCAGTTTGGAGGTTATTTTTGTAATTTGAAATTTCAACAACTGTCGCGGTAGGTATATGTTGTCGCCAACCCAATAAAATAAAAATTTGGATGCTTTATGCCGGGTTGTACCAACATTTTAAGCAGGGCTTAAATTTAAGTTTAGAATGTTTAGAATGTGACATTTACGTATGATCAATATAATGTCAAATACGTTCTGATTGACATTTAAACTTCAACTTAAGTATCAATTAGAATGTGACTAACTTTTGTTACATCTATAAATAATGTCATAGTCTAAACACCACTTAAATTAAAGCTCTGCTTAAAAAGTTGGTGCAACCGGGCATTAATGAGCTACTTTATGACACCCAAATGGGTTTCATAATGTAGTCGTTAAGACACCAAAATAGAAAAATGTTTTTTTTTTAGGTTCTTTCTTTAACCAGCTATAATGACCTCTTGTATAATTAGACTCGACTAAAACCGCCCGAGTCACAGGCAGAAACGCAAAAAATATTTGAAACAATTAAACGGAGCAGTACGGTATTCCATTTTTAAATTGGTTTTAATGATCAGGCAGTAGTAATTAAATTACTTCAACTATTAACATGCTCGTCTGGATACTAAACTGCCTTGTCGTAAATCAATTTATTACTATGAGGCAACACAACTCCTCCAAATCTGAAACTAAGCACACAAACTTACGAAATAATAACACTATGCAACAAATTAAATACTTTTTTTTTCACTGGGTTTACAGTATGCAATAATGATACCTCACCGCCAACTCAATTAAGATTTATAAATAAAATACTCATATCACGTCAGGTTTCATAGTGAAAAGCGTACATTGATTTATTAAAAAATACGTCACAAAATTTTATTTTTCATTGAAAAACTTATATTTTTTGATCGATTGGCTTTCCTCTTGTAGTTAGTCCTCGCAGTATCCCTCTGAAGGCACCAACAGAAGTCTGCAAGCATGACTGGTTCCCGTCTACCCTGATAACGCTTTTCAAACTCTGCCATTTCCTGGTGAAAGCGTTCTCCATGTTCATCGCTAACCGAGCCCATGTTGTCCGGAAAGAAACTTAAATGGGAGTGTAGAAAATGAATTTTTAACGACATATTGCATCCTAGTTTATGATAGGCAGTCAGCATTACTTTTATTTTTTCATGGAAATCTGGTGATTTGTGGTTGCCAAGGAAATTTTTTGTGACATCGACAAAAGCCAACCATGTCTTTTTTTCTATGGAACTGAGACTGGATAAAAAAGAGGGATCATCGATTAATTTTCTTATATCTGGCCCTACAAAAATTCCTTCTTATATTTGGCATCACTGAGCGCAGGAAATTTATTTTTGAGAAACTGCATTCCAGGTCCATCTGTACGTAGCGCTTTGACAAAATTCTTAATCAAACCAAGTTTGATATGCAATGGCGGTAAAATGATTTTCTCAGGTGGTACTAATGGCTCATTTTTAATATTTTTCTGACCAAGAACGTACCCAGTTCTTAATGGCCAGTTTTGCTTTACGTAGTGTTCTGAACGCGCTCTGCTATCCCATTCACAGAGGAAACAACAATATTTCGTATAGCCGGTTTGCAATCCTAAAATTAAAGCCACTACTTTTAAATCTGCACATATCTGCCATTTGAACGCTGTATATTTGATCTTTTCCAGAATAAGTTTTAAAATGTCATAGGTTTCTCTTAAATGAGCGCCGTACGCTACAGGTAAAGATGGAAATATGTTGCCGTTATGGAGTAAAACTGCCTTTAGACTTAGTTTTGATCCGTCAATAAATAGTCTCCACTGTTCTGGCGAATGATGATGGCCTAGTGCCGACATTAAGCCATCAATATTGTTACAGAAAACTAAACTATCCTCTTTTGAATAAAAGGTAGTTAAGGAACTGTAACGCTTTCGGTAAGATGTAATTCGAACGTCAGTCTATAAGAGATTCCACTGTTTTAATCTCGATCCTAATATTTCTGATTTCTCTTTGGTCAAATCTAAATCTCTGACGAGGTCGTTTAGCTCTGATTGACTAATCAAATGTGGTTCTGCAATAGTTGGATCTTGAAATACCTCTCCACTAGAAGGACCGGGTTCGCTATCTTCTTCCATAGAACTCGATGAACTTGTGCTCAAAGACGGTTTCGGTACAGGAATTTCAGAGGAATGAGGTAGCGGCATTGTTACTGATGGTACATTGGCATATTTCACTGAACTTTTTGATTTTTTAGAAAAACCCTTCACATTTGTCAAACAGAAGTAACAATCGTCTACGTGGTTCTTCGGTTCACGCCACTGCATTGGTACGCCAAAAGGCATTTCTTTTATAGTACCAACCCGTCAAATATTTGTAACATTTTAAACAACACACTTGGGGCTTGCAACACGATTTGTCTTGATTTTTAATTACAGTCTTAAAATAAGCTTGGTAACACGTTTCAAGCAGCGGGGAAATTGGCTTTTTTTCGCTTTTAGGAGTGAATTGACCACAAACGTAACAAAATAGGTTTGGAGAATTAACACAAACGCGCGGCATTTTGTATATTTAAGAGTAATCTAAATGTTTTGATGACTTTTGTAGACAGAAAATAAATATTTTTACGACTAACCTCAAATTAGTGTTGCGAAGAGTAAATAAAACAAAACACTAGTTATCCATGTTATGAGATGTGATATCTAAATAAAACTTTGTTTTCTTTTGTTTACTAGGTATACCTAACACGAATCACTATTTGAGATATCGGTGAATTTTTTAGTGTTGCATAGTGTAACCTTAACTGTATTGCGGCCCTGTCATATCATCTCGGAATGTTGAATTTTTATTTCCGACCCTTCGTTTCCAATAAGCACCTATTGAAAGCGAAGTTGAGTTCGACGAAAAAAAAAACTGTTTTAAAAATGGAATACTATATTACACTTCATTTTATAGAACTGCTTAATCAATTTACAAATATCTAGATCGAAAATGTTAAAAGTTAGTTAAAAGTTCGGTGTGTTCTTCTTCTTCTTTTTACTCATAAGTTCACACTTGAGTGAAAAGTGAAGTTATTTGCAATGCTTCATTACAGAACTGTTGGATAGTAGGGAGACATACATAGTATGTCTCGAAAATCTGAAGTATTACAGCTGAACTATATACAAGCTAGAAAATTATTCAAATTATTTGTAGAAAATGACTTTTACTGCTTCACAAAAGGGGTTGCTATTTAGGGGTTACTTTTAAGAACTATCTACATTGTAGAGCATTACAAACCATTTTCAACAAAACCTGAATAATTTTTTTATCTTGTCATTTAAGGAACGTATTGGCAATAACACTAAATTTTGGACATCTTGAATCTTATTTCTCAAATAAGGTGCTAAATGATACAGAAAGGAAATATCATAGGCATTGATGCTTGTTTGTTGAGTTGTATACTGAGAAAACAAAATGTGTTAATTCAACCAAAAATTTTGTTTGAACGTATTGAACCGAAACTTTTTGTTGGGTGAACACTTTTTTTGGTTGAATTAACACATTTTATTTACACTGATAAAACAAATGTGTTAATTTTACCAAAAAAATGTTCACCCAACAAAAAGTTTCGGTTCAATACGTTTAAACAAAATTTTTGTTTGAATTAACACATTTTGTTTTCTCAGTGTAGGATTTTATCAATATTTCTAGTAATCCTAAGAGGATTATTTGAGCCTGTTTAGTGAAAAAAAGAGGTAAATTATGGTTTTCTCTTCTTCATTTCCTCCTTTTGTGGCTTCTTCCGTGGAAGGTTGATGCTTGTGATTGCAAAAATCATATTTAAAGACCCACAGTTTGTAAAATGCAGTCTAGGAGATGTCGATTATCTATTTTCCTAAAGTAAGGTTCGATGATAATTATTTTTTGATCTGTTACGAAAACTATTTTCGTATTAAAATTTACCACGACTCATAAAACTGGACAAGGTAACTGAAAATGTTTGACGTTTTAACTACGTAAAGCGTTTGGTATATAATTTTTCATAAGAGAAGAGCTCTGCGTCATCAATAAAACGCGTCTGGCGTTGCATCATCAGACATAAGAAACATAACTCCATTCTTTTTTCTTATTCGCTATTGACGAAGAAATATTTGTCGGTTCTAACTTCGGAGATTGATGACGCAGAGCTCAAGTTCCGGGAATTTGATATTATTTGAGTTTCAATATCATAGATATCATAGATAACGAATTCAATCTATCATTTCCAATTTTAAGTGATCTATGTACATTATCAGTGATTGAACTGTATATGTATATTTTTTGTAAATGCAAAAATAAATTTACTTGTAGTAGGTAAATCCTTCTGCAGGTTTTACTTAAGAATCTCAGCGATTTAAAAGTAAATTATATCTGGAAGATTTAATGTGGGAATAAATGAAAATACAAATCCAGTACAAATACATTTTTATTATTGTAATAATATATTTTACTAGATATATAATTCCTATTATAATATAATGTATATTTATGGGTGTATGATAAAATAAAGTAAATAATGTAATATTATAGCAACATTTATATATGTATTTAGTAGAAAGATAAGTAGAGAATATATATTTCCGGAAAACGTGTACTCGTACAAAATACTGACTGCATAACATGTCCGCTACGTATATTTAGTTATTAAAATATATATGGGGAGATTAACTTCGGGATACATACTCGTACAACGAATTCACTTTTTAATCTTATTGACATCCTCACAGTTAACAATCAAGGTCCGAATTGCTTCATTTCGTGATGGCCGCCGGGCGCCTCCACCGAAATCGTGCGGGGAAGCAATTCGAACAAGTACAACGCATAGAAATACACACCATGAACACTCACATATAAAATATTTCACATCGAGAACACGTTCAGTGGAATTCTGAATGTTAATAAATCATAGGAAATGCAAAAATATTCACTTTTAGTATACCATTTTCATTTCACGTAATAAGAACTCTGAAATATCGTAAAGGCCATGCAGGTCCTGTAATTCAGATTAGAAATCATACGTAAAAAAATAACGTGTGTACACACAATTACATACATAAGTAGAGAGGTCTCCACGACATACTAATCTGAATAAAAGGACGAATTTTTAAAATATATTTCTAAATTATTTTTTTCAAGTTTTGTGTGTTTTTGTTCTTAGATTATCTTGACGCACTTTTTAAAAACATATACGTTATGAAAATATATAATTTTCCAAGCTTCTACAGGGTAAAACGTATATTATTGGTGTGATTACATGGTGCGCATTAGTTTTTTTTTATTACATTTTTTTTTCGATAATATTATTACAACGGTACGCAAAATAAACTAAAATACTGTAACAAATACCAAGGTCTATTTGCGCAATTATACATTTTTACATTAATATTTCATTGAATACAACTAAGCTGTAAAATATTACAAAAGAGATAACAATGCCATTAAGTACAGCCTCACAAAATTTCTGATCTTCCTTGAATAAACGAATAAAATTTTGTATTACAAATGAACAAGATTTTCGAGGTACTATTAAAAAAGTAAATACAAAAATTACATGAAAACTAATAAAAAGTAAGAAGTTTTATTTATAAGTAAAACTAATTTTGTAAACTATAGTGTATTCATTGAAATAGGGAAAATATTTATGTCACTGAGGATGAAATAAGAATAAGAAGTATGTAGTATAATAGTATTGGTCACCGTACTCATTATTTATACAAACGGATTGCAACTTATAATTTACTTTTCACAATTTCTCACATAAGAATGAATTTGCGTGTTCATATTTAGTCCGAGTAATTGTATTTTTATTATTATTATCAGATAGGAATGCCCTTAACACACAATGACTAATTTATCTTTCGCCGTGCGCATTTTGCGTCTGAATGAAAGTGTGTTAAGGTTTCTCGTTAGTTTTGTAAAACATAATTAAAGTTACAATACCGTTGGAGAATTTTAGTAACTTTTACATTTTTTGGCACCAGAGTATTAACAATATAAAACTTTTTAGAATGCATTTAATTTATCGATGTATATTGTTGACTGTTCCCCAATATATAAATAGTTAATGAATGCAAATGTGCGACTTTTACCGTAAACTCATGCTGATTACTGATTTAAAATGATTCCTTTAATCATTTCATTGCCGGACTCTTATTTAACTACGATGCCTAACTACCCAAATCCAGACGCTCGTTTTTACGCAATACGAGCGAAATCCGTCCGTCTGTGCAGAGGACGGTTCTTGTGCGAAGCCCGTGACGACACAGCAGCGTCGCTGGCAATGAAAAGCTTAACAAAAAGAAGCAACAATGATATACAACTGACAAAAAGCAATATCAGCAATTTTTTGGCTATTACTCATCTCTTCTTCTAAGTATATAGTTAGTATACGTATAATTATATATTAATATATCGTGATAGAAACCGTATCTAAATATTTTTCTTCTATAATTTAGTATAATAACTGGAAAAATATACACACTGCACACCTAAACTATATATTCATTATTATTTTTTTGTTGCTTTTTCGTTACTTTAGGGCTGTTGACGCACTTTGGTAAGATACAAAAAGCTTACTTTAGAAGGGACTTAATATTTTCTTTATTTTACTATTCCGAAATAACATTTAAGTCAGTCTTACGAATCACAGTGAAGCTTTGATATGATCAAATTATTGTGCTCGGTTTTCGGTTTACTCTGCCCAGATCTTACTCTTTTATTCATTGGCAGCCTTCATTTATGGAATGTAGGAATGGATTTTTAAAGCTAACTTCGAGCATTTCAATATACAAACCACTTACATTTTGCATAATAAAATAAAAATTCCTAAAAAGTTCAAACAAAAAATATCTATGTAAATATAGAAATTATTGTCAGGTGTTCCAAAACGACGTTCAAATATTTAAGGGGCATGTAGTACGGTCGAAAATAAGCTAAGAAGTCTTAATGTACTTACAAAGGTCCGCAAATCAACTGTTCTTCCTGAGATAACAGCGATTTTGAAAAATACTCTCTCTGAAATTCTGGGAGATTTATTTTTAAATCAGAGACAAGACTGTATATTTATATCCTGTGTAAATATGGAAGGACGACATTTTGAACAATAAATTAATACTGTAAAAATCAACGAAACCTTAGTAAAAACCAATAAAACAAATTATTGTGGTATTGCTACTGAATCGCTGTTATCTCGGAAACGGTTGATTTGAAGACCTATGTTCATTAAGACTTTTTAACTTGTTTTCGACCGAACTATATGCTCTGCAAATATTTAAACGTTGTTTTGGAACACCTCGTATAAATCAGTTTGATTAGTTATAGCTAAGACTCAAGATATATTGTTTTGATTTCTAAACCAATCATGTCGTCTTTACATCTGTAGCCATCTGTACATCTGTATATTTTATTGAATTATAAAATTAAATGTTCGATTTTTTGTCTGTCTTGTTTCATTTCATTCCACCCATTTCTCACTTAGTTTAAAATTTAAAAAACCAGGATAAATAACAATCGCGATTTTTTAAATCAATTTTTTTATATCATTTGAAGAGTGTAACTTCTAAATGGTCTAAGTGCCAATTTTGTGTGAAATTATATTTTACCGTTAAAACAGTCTACCCCAGTGCCTTACTGAAAGCTCTATGTGCCAATACAATATTTTCTAGTTCACTCACGGTTAGCAAAATAATTCCAACTGTAAGTGCCTTAGCACTATTATATAGATTTCAGGTTCTATTTCTTTTTAATAAAATTGGCACTTAGACCATTTAGAAGCCACACTCTTCAATTACTTATAAGAATATTGTTAGCAAATAGATTTTAGTTTTAAAAGCGTATTTTTAAAAGACGTTTTATTTATTTTTTATTTATAATTCGAGCAAGGAGTTTCTCGAATCAAATAACTAATTATGATATAGCTAAAAAATCAGCTAAAAATATTATCTCTCTGTAAACAAATTTCACTTTAGAATATACAGGCTGCACACGAATTCAACTGACAAATTTCTAGTGCACATTCTTCTTAATTCTCCTAATCCGAAGCATAAAAGGTTAGATAACATTGGTCTTTATATGAAGAATAAAGTCTGCACAAGACAAAACATTTTCAATAAACTATCATGAATTTTTCATTAATCTTTTTATTAAATATTAAAAAAATCATGTAAACTTCATCTGCTAGTGCTGCAACATTAGCAATAAATTCTGTTCTTTTCTTTGAAAAATTTAGAGCTTCTTGGATGCCAGCGAACTTTAGTTCGAAATGTAAACAAAATTCATTCAATGACTTCAATGCCAGATTAGGAAACAAAATAATTGGTCGTAACTTCTAAATGAAAGTAGATTAAAATATATGAACAATTTAGGTACACCTTTAAGCAAGAAATGTACCTTAGAAGTTTGTCGGTCGAATTCGTATAATTAGTTACAAATAATATTTTTTTAGTCGACATTTAATAGTTAATTGTAGTTCAAGTCTGTTTTAATTCATGGCTCTTGCCCAAGTCTCGAGTATAAGGGGTCCCCGATCGAATATTAATAAATAAAAAAAAAGACAGAAAAGATAACTATTATTAATAATACTAATGCGCTTATTGGTTCGACAGGTAAAGAACAAATTTGGGTAACATCCAAACTAAATAAATAGTATGAATAAAAACAATGAAACGTGTAACAAACGCCATCAGTAAGCTCCTGAGGAGCACACTGTTCTACCTGGCGTAATTTTGACAAAATAGAAAACAAAACAACACAAAAATAAAGATTGTTCTAAAAGAAGCATGGAGAGAGAAGGAAAAATAAAGGAATAAGTGAAGAAAGAGAAAAAAAATAACGATTAAGAATGTGAAGAGAGGCAAGAAGGGAGAAGGATAGAAGTAAATTAGAGAGAAGAGAGAACTAAATGAAAAGAAGCTAACAAGAAAAATAAGGTGACTAATAGGAAAGCAAAAAAATACTTTTAAAAAATTGATGAAATTAAAATAATTAGACTGTCCATGTAAGCATGTTAGGCAGTTTAGAATATTTGAAACATTTTAAATAGCATACTTGTATTAAAGTGTGTGTATGTGTATTTCCAGAGAGGGACCCAAATTAAAAGTTACACCTATTATTTCTTTTTTTTTAAATAATATAAATTATTTTATTTTAAAATTACAGTTTCAAAAAATAGTTTAAAATAAAAATTTGATTTTATAAATCGCAATTTAAATCACCTTAAAAGTTACTCAATTTAAATTACCCACATAAAAGATTTCATTTTCGTTATTAAACTTTTAACTTTTAATAGTATTATTTATCAAGGAAATGCTTTACTTAAAAGTTAAAACTGTATGTGCTGTTACTTAAATGTGGTTTGTTTATCAAAAATGCTCAAATGTGTACAAATTTGAAAATAAAGTGAACAAAAATGTATACACATCAATTCTCGTATCTCCAAAAAGATTGTCAAAAAATAAATAAAAAAAATAGATTTTGTGCTGAATTTTACATCGTTCGATGGTTCTCCAGTCGTGGCCAACAGCGATAAAGCGTTTTTCATAACATAAATCTTAGAAAAGGACAAATCTAACCATAATAGTACGTTCAAACGACTCGCACACATTTAATAATATAGAAATACTTTTAACAGCTAAATATTATTTAGTATATAGTTTATATATTTATTATAAATGCTGAGCGGGTCGACTCGCCAGGGTCGTCGGTTGCCCCTGATACGTCCGTTTATTTTTAATTTGCTAGTCTACGTATTTTATTAAAAGTAGAAAATAGATAGCGATTTAAAGTTAGTTATTTCGTTACTTTATTGCTCTTAGTTACGATGAGAAGACAAAATTTTGATGTTCACCTGATATCATGGGGCTGCTTCTTCCTCTCGTTTTCTATATTCTCCTTTTTCAGCCAGAGTACCCTTAAATCTTCTGCCAATTTAAAGTAAACAAACTATTAGTCGTTTTAAAACATTTCGAGAAGCAAATGCAAATATGTATATTAAAAATTGTATCATCAGTAAACAACATGCATATCTACTTATCAACTAAACATTTGTAATATCTTGAAAATAAATTGCAAGTAAATTGAGGGTACAAATTTTCTGAAGAAAATTTTATTATTTGCGTGCCGACGTGATTGCTTATGCCTGTGTACTGATTAATACAATTTTGAATGATACTATTTATCAACCCTATGAAATCACGTAGCAGATGAACCTGCGACCCTAAGCTTTAATGTCATACAGGAGGCTACAAAAAGATATATCTTAATATAAATATTTCATTTACTTCATTATTATAATATAAATACAGTTTTTTTCTAGAAACATCTATATGTTATTTTCTTATACTATTTCAAAAATTACTTTCATATATATTAATTATGAAATATAGATATTATTACTTAAATATCATAGTTAGGCCTGTATATTAAGTGTTAAAAATATGCTAATATACAGTGTGATTTGCAAAATGACGTGTCGCAGTCAATTTCTATGAGAGATGAAGCCACTGCGTGCGTTACAGCGGCGCGGTCTGATGAGTATCTGAACGCTTTTAATAATATTTATTGCAGCCACAAAGCTTGAACGTTTGGAATTTAGTACATCCGTCCGGAAAATTTGCGACTTCCAAACGTAAGCTTCAAATGTAAATAGACACAAAATACATCAAAACACAGCGATGAATATGCCAATTAGACTATCTAAAATTTAATTAATCCAAATTCCTATATATTTGAAATATAACATTAATTTTCCGAGTAACCAAACATTGATTCCTTATATAACGGAATGATTTCCGGGCGGGAAGACTTTTATTAAATCCAGCGGTCGCAGTCAGCACCTAATTTTTTTTTCTAAAAGTCGTGCCCATTCGAACGGTGTAAAAAATCGTACCTAGTTTTCATATTGCCTATGTGACACCGCTCTTTGACCCCGAAAATGTTTCTCCTGATTCACGATCATCCGTTTATTTTTGAGCAGAATGTTTTCCACACAATAAATTTAGGGTTCACTCCATAAATGTTCATTTAAAAGTCGCTACATCTACATTTTACGCGTACTAAAATATTTTTATATGCGATTATAGGAATATATTAAAATATAAAACGCGATTTTTTTCTATATATGTATTCAATTGTGCCTCGTGAGCTACACTAGTTGCTACAGTACCCCAACTAACATGCATAGATGAGTGAAACATCAAACGACAAAACAAGGGCGATACATATTTTTAGTTTCAAACGTACATTCATCGGAATAACACACTGATTCTTACTTGTTAATAGGAAATTGTATTTAAGAAAAAAATCCCGTTACGTGTTACGTTCAGTTTTTAAATTACCTTTCTACTTGCTTTCTGTGCGTCATTCACATTTCGATTCATCATTCACATTTGCGGAACTAATAAAGTATCACGAAATCTAATTGAACGCCTTCTCTTAATCAGTACAATTAGTTTTAATTTCAAAAAAAATAAAATACCAGTCTTTTGCCACTGTTCATAAATTTTTCAAAATTTCTTGCTCGTCTATAAATTTTTTATCGTTATTTGCAAAACAGAAAAACTGATTTTAGCGATACTTTCAGAATAAAAATTTAAATAGTTCCTCAAACCTGTTAATATAAAGCAATGACTTTCTTTACTTCAAAGTTATACTATAGTTGTGCTCTAACGATGTTACTATTCTATTCAAATTTGTTCTTACATGATTTTTACAAATCAAATTAAATAGATACTAATTTTAATGCTAATTAGATAATAATTTTAATACTAATTTTAATATTGTCTGAAATAAAATACTTTATCTTTAAACTAAATGCATGTAAAACCTGATAACGTTCTTTCGATTCACAAAAATGGTAATTGAATTATATTCAAGAAATTTCGATAAAATAGTAATTACATATTCTTTTTTCATTTGAGCTTATAGTTTTTTTTTTACACAGCATCAATCTCACTGTATATAACAGAAAATCCCAGAAAGTTTTTTAACAGCGAATATTTTACCATTTCTAACTATAATTGCTTTTCAGGTTGTAATTAGGTTTATAACAGAAGATAATTTCGATAGTTTTTGAAAATCAATTTACGAAATTTTAAATATGCCAAGTAAAAAATATTTAACAAGAATGTAATTTCTTATATGATCGAAATGTGCCTGACTAAAAAAAAAAAAAAAAAAAAAAAAAAAAAAAAACAAATATCTAGATCCGTTCGTACTGCTGGTTTCTAAACCTTGGTGGCTGAAAATTCTCAAAGGGATTACCTGAAGTGGTCAGGCAATCTTTGGAAAATACTAAAGCCATTGGTCCCGTGTGTTGGTGTTGCAATGCACGTAAGTATTGTTCAGGTGTGTCAGCATTTTACCTCAATTCACATCAGTAATCACTCGACGGCAAATCGACAAGAAATTTACGTAAGAAAAGACGGAATACAATTTCCTGTTAAATGCTGTGAGTTTGAGTTTAGTGTACGTTCCAAAGAATGTACGTTTTATGATTCGTACGTCGACCAACTGAAGCACACAGCTCATGCGGGAACACAAAGGCTTACAGTTACAAAACGATAAACAAAAGAAAAAAAAACGAAAGAAAATATAAATCACGTAATTTATTATGACAATATTTGGTAGCAAGAAATTTATAAAAAAAAAGAAGTCAATCTTATTAATATTTATTCCTAAGAGGATGCTAAAGTGTCGAGTGAAGTTTAGTCTTATGCAGTAGTCATTCAAATAAATTAAATACTTCACAGGAACTTGAGCAACTCCAGGCGACGACCTTGGGCAAAAGAATTCTCGGTGATAAGCGTTGGCCAGTCGCCGTCATAAAAAATTCATCTAATTTTAAACTTTCTAATCGAAAACACACTTATACATTTAATAGTCAAAAATCAATAGAAAAGTTACAAAATTTCAAAAAAGAAATTACCACAGGATTTATAAAATTAAAATATCAATATAAATATATAATCAAAAATATTCTAATTAAACTATTTCAAACAGTCACGATTCACACACAAATGTGGACATGAACTTGTACTAACATTCATATTTAAATATCTTCACAAAAATATGTAAAAAAATAAAATAATAATAATTAATAATAATAATATAATGGTATTAATAGCTATAAAACAACAACTTATATACAGATACGTACGTATAAACAAACTAAGTCAGCGGGATGACCCGCGCACGGCTGACGCACACTTCCATAGGATACATCATCAATAAAATATATATAAATTCCATTCAATAACATTATAATCCGAAGCACTAAAATTAAAAAAATAATAATAAATAAACAAAATAGTCATTCAATAATATATATTAATCTAAGTCGTAAGTATACAGTCTGCGTCAGCCGGAACTGCCGAATTCACTACAGTGCGGGGCGCTATAAACCCAGCGAAAATCTCTATTCCATTTTATACTCAATCTTACTTTCCTTCACTTTACAACCTGTCAATTAAATCAGAGTTTTCTCAATTAGGATAAGTACTGGGATAAAAACAAGGCGAATTCTTTGTAGGACATGACGCAAGGTCTAGAACAAAAACTTAGGAAAACCCATTTTCCTCTTGTTGACAAATAAAGAAATATACTTTGTTCCAGGAAGAAATCATTAAGTTTACTTGCAGTTTTCTGTAGGCGATAGGATTGGTGGACGAATAAATAGCTGCGCTTTATACAACGTATTCAACATATTGTAAATTATGGCAACACCATGAATAAATTACTTAATTCTTAAGAATGTTAATATTTGTTTTTTAAACAAATGTTTTACGTTGTACTCACTGAAATTATTGAAATCGATAGTAAACATTTTATCTTCACGCTAATATTAAATACGCATATATGTACTTCGGTGCATACACATATACGCAGACTTTTTAAATTTGAATCATTGAATTGATGACATTAATAAATAATTACATAAGTCATCACTTATATGTAAAATACTGAGTTCCAAAACCTTGAATTATGAAGATTGTGTTTAAAATTAGGTATTTTTCACGGAAACTATTAGAGAAGTTTTAAACCCAATGGTCATAAAAGTACAAGTTTGTCATATCGGCTGGGTTGCATAAGATTTAAGCCAGGATTAAATAAGGATATGTTAGAAGGTGCTGTACGTCTTAGGCCTGGTTTCTCAATCACACTTTAACTTTAATCTTCAGTTTATTTCCATAGGAACAATTGTTTTTATAATGGGAATAAACAGGAGATGAAAATTAAACTACGACGAGAAACATGGCCATAATGTATGTGACATTCCAACTTAGGCTTAAATTTAATCCACAGTGCAGAATCATTTGCGAATGAATTATTTCTGGTAAGACCTTTTGAAAATAAATTATTTTAAAATACTTCATTTTTAGATATTATCTAGTACACGAATAATTAAGGATAACATAATTTAGCTTTAGAGCTTAATACCTATAAGAGTGTACAGCCAACATAAAAAGGATTTAAATACTGATTCTTTTAAATTTTGGAGGAAACTGAGTAACACAAAATGGTTTATTTCTATTTACAGATAAATGAATCACCTTATTTCAGAAAGTTGTACCATTCGTCTTTTTAGAAAATATGTCAACATGTTGAACTTCTCATGAATTTTGGAACATCACTGTAACAAAGAGGGATTTCGTGATAATTACGAGGGTGTGTGAGGTGACAATGTACTTTTAATTCAAATATATGTTCGTCTTCAAAAGAAAAAAAAGCTGACATGTCGATTTCTTTTGAACTTTTGATACTATTGAAAAGTGGCACGTAGTTTGCGAATTAAGTAATTTAGTTTGGAGGAGTTGATGCTGCCATTACCTATATGAGATCGATGTTGACTGTCGACTTGAAGATTAAAAATTAATTTGAGTGAGTGTGAATAGAGATTTTTTCCAGATCAAAGATAGAAATGCAAAAATGAATATGCTGATCGTGCTCGATGGATGGCGGTGATTTAAGTAGATGTGAATACTGAGGGTCGAGGCACGAACGCGCGGGCGGGGGCCGCGCAGAGCTAACGACTAAGTGTTGCGGCGATGTCCAGTACAAAAATACATCCCTAAGTGGCTGTGGACAGTGGCAACTATCGCGGCGGCGACGGCGGCGGCCGACGGGTTCACACGTATATAAATAATTTCATTATATTTATAAAATACTCTCAATAACTTATAGGCTATAAGAAATATATGTATCACATCACATGACATAACAGAACAATAGTAACAATGAGTGATCAACTAACAATAAGGGATATGTATGTCGTTATTAGAGGTGTAACCCCGGCCGACGCGGGCGCGGTCTGTGGCAGTTCAAATCACAGCCGATGACCCCCTGCCCTAACTCACCGCACAATATATTTTTTTACCTTTTTTTAAGATTATTTTTCGATATTTTTCTTTTTATACAATTATATATTAGTTAAACTTCAATTATTATATTACTTAAATAATATTTTGAGAATTGCTGTATCAGACTTTAAATATGTGACACGTCACATGGCTAACTTAAAAAAATATATTAAAAAAATAACGAAATATTTAAAAATACAAAAGTGTAATATGCGCCGCGTCATGTCTTTTAAAGTTTAACGGATAGGAGAGAATCTTCGCGATATAATATATTAAATAAAATATACCAATATGCTCTAATACTATAACGTGTTAAGAAAATATTAATAGTAAATCTGTGAACTGGCATACGATGACTATCCTCGGCGAGTCTCGCGCTCCATGGGCCTCATACGTAAACAGAAAACAGCTCAAATAAGACTTATATTAATAATTTAGAGTTCGTTGTAGGACATGTGGCCGTTGCGGCGCGAAACAAACCGAGGCTGAACACAGGGCGCGGGCCCAGGGAATGTGGATGGGCGCGGTGAGGATTCGAGCGAGATCGATCGTGTGGCAGCTTAAGGGTTGGGCGAGTATATACGGATGGCCTGAATAGCAGGCAAGGAGCACACGGGACACTGCGCTTCGCTACCGTCACAAACGCGATTGGCGCATTCCATACAGAAGAAATTGTGACCGCAAGGTACCAAAGCGTGTGTGACCTTGGCTTCGACGCATACCAAGCATTTTGCAGAGCCCAACAACGAATCTGCTGGACTGGTGCTGTTAGCCGGCGAAGGGCGAGATGGGGCCACCGTGGGGTAAGACCAGATGCTTGAAAGTGCTGTTGAACTGTCGAAGCTCGGAGAGTCACCTAAACCCTCGTCCCGATCGCTGGAACTCCAGATGGCACCCAGGTCTCCACGTCCTCCGGAACTTGATGAACTGCTTGAGCACGATCCTGAGCTCGAAAATGCACCGGTGCTGCCAGTGGATGATGTCATGGTGGGAAAAGTATCTGCAGCGGGTTCCAGATAGTTAAAAATCGAATTGAACCCCGTTTTGTATAGAGAAGCTAAAAGATCCGTGTCCTCTAAGGACCCCAATCCGCTCAGACCGTTAATGGAAGTTCCGTTACCGGTACGCATGGCGATGTGAGCCTCTATCTCTCTCCGTGCTGTTTCGACGCTCTCCGGCAAACCGGTCACCTCAAAGACTGGTTCCTTATCGCGGCTGGGCGTCACAATGTAAGTGTGCGTTTGGTGCTGGATACGCTTGATAGTGGCACCCTTTGGACCAACCACCAGACCTACCACTCGATACGGAACGCGCACTTGGATCGTAACGTGACCCGGGATGTTCGCTGGCGGGCCCGGAGGAGTGCTGGCACCAGAGCCCAATCCAGCCAAGTTGTTTTTGCGAGACGCACGTATTTGGGAAAAGTGCTCGGCCGCTGAAAGGATCTCACGTTTTGCCTTTGCGACGTCTTCTTTACGGCCTGTCACAACGAACACCGGTTCTTCACCACGAACTGGCGTCTTGATATAAGTGTTGGTTTTCGCACGGAGAGCCTTGATTTTACAACCTGAAACAAAAGGAAATCATATTGAAACATTGCAACAAAAACAAATTATTTTAAATGCTAACAAAATTTTAATACATTTCAAAACGATTAACGAGGCAGCAAAAGTTTTCACAAATGGATATAAGGAACCTTTTATATAAGCACAAATTAGAAAGTTTACACCATCAAAAATGATTTTGTTGCCACCTGGAGATGGAAGTCCCCAGTTTTCGTTTGTACAATTGGGTAAACAGCGAGAAGGAGCTCTACATAAGCGTGGAATTAACTCCACACAATGTTGTACAAAGAAATGGTTCAAGAATCTGAATCTCATTAAACTGCGGAACGTTTGCAAAATTTGCTGTTTGCACACCATCGTGCCGCAGATAAATTTTAGCGTTATGATAGGCCATCAATTATCGACTACGTATTTCCCATTTCATTAAACTAATGTACGTAAGTCCCACAAAATGATATAATATCGTTTCAGGTTGGCTTCTTTTGTACGGATTTAGTATGAGTACTGCGGTGTTCAGCCATGCAGAAAACCGCACGGTCATGAATTCAATCCAATCAACCCGAGTTTAAGAGCTTGTTAGTAATTATTTCTCGCGGATAGTTTGCAGCTCGTAAACACATACATAATTCTGGTGGATGGAACTTTGATATCATGCATAGTGGTTGAAACGACGGAGCAGTGGATATTAGCACCTGTTTTGAATTATTTTAAGAACGACGTATGTAGTACATTTATGAAGAAGAATATACAGACTGAACTGGAAGTTTAGTACATATAAATAAGTAACTATGTGTAAAAAATTTCGATTCGAATTAAAATCGAATGTCCATTGAATCTATTGGTGATCGAGCAACAGATGGAGACAGAAACTTGGGAGAATTGCGGAGGATATTTCGGTGCAGAAACTACAAGTGCTGATATGTACAACCTGCATAAAAACTTGCGGACTGTCATCGAAGGCTGTCCGGGTGCAGCACACTGCAGCGGCATTCGCACGCAGTGTAGTTGAGCGCCCGCGCACAAGGTGAATGCTGCTGACCTGTCGGCAGGTTGAAGGGCGTCTCCTTCGCTAGCTTTGTCTGCGCTCTTGTTGATTATTTCCACCACGTCAGTAATCACGATCTACCAATACATTAGTGTGGTTTTCATAAAATCAATAATTTCGTCTTATAACGGCTAAAATTACTACGGCACGTCCTTCGAAATAATACATTGATATTAGACTGTATGGTAAAAAAAGCTCTCCGGTAGATTACAAGTTTAATTTCTACTGAATCGGATTAAAAACTTCTAATTTGTCTAACTACTAACGGTACAAACACCACTTATTTTCATTAGCTTCAGTAAACAGAATTACATTTACATGAATTTAAAAAAAAATAGGAGTACAAAGCTTTTTTAACGCAGTAATCGGTTAAAATATTTCTCCAGCTTGTTTCAATTGGCTTGACTTAACTCATGCAAAACTTCAAACAAACATTATCGAATCGACTATCCATCCCTACGACGATACATCTTTTATCTTAGTTAAATTCTGACCACATTGCAAACTATTTGTGTTATGTAATTAGGGATAATATAAGTCGATCAATAATTTTTTCGCTTAAATTTAGATTAACTTAGTAGATGTTTTAAATTTATTTGAATTGGTCTCATAAATAATTACGTGAGATTTACACAGCAGGAAATGCAACAGCACAACAAGTTTTGTTGTTATGACATAATTTTAGGTACAGCTATTCAGCGTAGTAGTGCTCATCTGATTTTAATCCTGATTCCTGACTGCAAATTTGTAGCAAAGCGTTTATGGACCGCTGACTTTAATAAACTGCGTAAAACTCGAAACTGCATAACGCATTTGCTGTTCATTTTTGAGTCCGGGATGGATACTAATATAGCAGCTGTAAATTTTTGATTACATGCCAATCTTAAGGACGCCTCGAGGTTTAACGTAGAAACGAGGCGATTTGATTCAAATGTTTATGACGTGCTTGAGGATAACGATTATAGAAGAAGAAAATTTATTATTTTTACCTGGTTTAATGTATAGAGATTTCTAGTTATTTATAAGTGTGTGTTTATGTGTAACAGAAGAAACAAATTATTTGAGGTAATACTAGGTATACGAGCCCTGCGCCAAAAGTATTCGCCTACCTGTCTTGGGTAAAGAAAGAGACAGTTAATTAGTTACTCAGTGGTAAATAATAATAAATAAATATAAATTTATGTAATTTTAAATAAAATTTTGATATTTAAATTCTAATAATGATTTTATTTTCAAAAACAGCTACACTAGCTAGGCGAATACTTTTGACGCAGGGTTCGTATAATCAAATTTATTTCTTTGAGGTAAATAATTACCTATAATATACTGAAAATATTTCAATTTGTTTTTCTTTGGCGAAAACAATTGGAGACAGATTTTTATGGGTACGTTATATTTTACCAACCCATTCAATTTTTTTCACTACCCTATTTTTCGTACAAGATCTTCAATTTATTTAACAATTTAAATTATACAGTAAACTGTATCAAAAATTGCAAAAACCATCTGAAAAATAGAACGTGTTCTCTCTCCTAATCATATCTGCAACCCAAAAATAGAAATTGAACCAAATCTTGTACAAGAAAAAGGGTAGTCTAAAACGGCCTTAATACAAAAATACATTAAATCTTCATTTTAAAGGTTGTCGATCGGCAAATATGCAAACACCTTTAAAACTAGGACAATGAAGGCGATATTTCGTTACAATCCATTTCTTCTTAAGACGTTATTTTTGCCTGCTTGGGTGTCTGAAAAAATCAGATTTTTTTTAGCCCTAACGGCAACCAAATGTTTCTAATCATAGACGATAGCTTAGAGTTCATTTTTACACCAAGTGCAAAAGTCGACGACGCAACTTCGAAATAGGGAAATCGAAATGGTCCAAATTTGAAAAAATCTTGTAAATCAATAGCTCATCATCAGGAACTCGATAGAAGATGAGGTTACAACCCCTGTGAATTTGGCACCTCATATTTGATAAAAGTATTTTTTTATTGGAATTCTGGTAGCACCCCGAAGACTTTTGTAGTTCTATGTGAAAACTGAAAATAGTTTTGGCGAATTAAATTTAAAAAATGACTTTGAAAATTTGGGGTGCCAAGTTCACAAAACAGAACTTCAAAATTAGCTATAACATTTTAACCGTTGGAAATATTTAATTTCGCTATTAAGATTTTCTTTAGAACTCTTGAGGTGCTATTCAGAACTCTCAACAGAATCCCGAAATTTTGAGAAAACTAACTCCCCCATACTGAAACAAAAAGTCAAAACACGAAAAATCGCTGGAACTTTTTTACCTTTGATTTTTGCGCTTCTGTCGTGAGAACTCGTGAGGTGCTATCCAAGTCCACTAGTCATAACGTGAAACTTCTCCAAAAAAATTTCCATTTTGCACTTTGACAAAATTTCAAATTGAAATACGAGAAATCGCTGGAACTTTTTTACCTTTGATTTTCACGCTTTCGTTTCGAAGGATAGTCGTGAGAACTCGTGAGGTGCTATCAAGAACTCCAAGCAGAACGTGAAAATTCTCCATTTTGCACTTTAACAAAACTTCAAATCGAGATATGAATAATTGCTACAAGTTTTTGCCTTCGATTTTACTGCTTCGGTTGTGAAGGATAATCGTGAGAACTCGTGAGGTGCTATCCAGAACTCCAAGCAGAATGTGAAAATTCCCCAAAAAATTCCATTTTGCACTTTGACAAAATTTCAAATCGAGACACGAAAAATCGAAAAATGAGTTCTGGACAGCTCCTCACGAGTTCTGACGATTTTCTTTCATGCGCTAAAATCAAAGATAAAAAAGTTTTATCGATTTTTGTGTCCTGGAAACTTTGTCAATGTGTAGGATGAAATTTTTCTTGGAAATGTTCTCGTTACGTATAGAGTTCTGGATAGCACCTCATGAATTTTAACGATTATATTTGAAGATCGAAACGCTAAAAGACAACAGAAAAAGTTCGTACTTTTTTGTTACTTCTTCATTTTTTTGGGATTCCGTTGAGAGTTCTGAATAGCACCTCAAGAGTTCTAAAGAAAGTCTTAATATTGAAGTCAATTATTTACAATGGTTAAAAAGTTATAGCCAATTTTCAATCTCGTTTTTTGAACTTAGCACCCCAAATTTAAACTATTTTTAATTTCCACATAGAACTCCAGAACTCTTCGGGGTGCAACAAGAACTTCAATAAAAAAATACAATGAGGCGAAGTTACACTATTTCTTGTTCGGAAAAGCGTACAATAAATCATTATAAATGATATTGAAGTAGTATAGTATAAGAGTATTAAAAAAAATGTAGCTGATGATCATAAAGTAAAGTAAATGCAAGTAACAATGTCAACGAAATAAAAATCTTTTACTTGAAAATAACAAAAGCGTAAATTTAGTGGAAAATGAACTGAAAGCCTCTAGAACGGCCATTTCATGGATGGTAAACGGCTTTCGCCGGCAAGCGAGTTGTTTACTCTTTCATTTTCTTCCAAGAAATTAATCTCGGAAAGATCACACCTAAATTAATAATATAGAACGATCTTGCGGCGTTTATGGTTCTTTATTTGTGGTACAAGCCGCAGAAAAGTTGTATTGGTCTTATAAATAAGACGCAGAGGGAGCGATGGCCAGATATACGGCGATAACCTTGGATCGCAAGAATGGAATAGCAGACCAGGTAAGGTCGGGATTTATTATGGACCACTCTCGGTGGTGGAAGACAGGTTTCGTTTAAAGAATTCCCTTTCTTCTTATAAAGAGAGCCCGGCTCGCGAGTTTCTGCCTCGTATATAAATGGATCGAAAATATTAATTGGCGGCACCGCCAGAGACGCGAAAACGCGTTTCAACGCGGAAGGTTTTTATCAATTAAAGCATCTATAAATAATAATGCAACGAATCGGATACTGCGATGATTTACGTGCATTAAGCGACTGAAATGTTGCCAGAAAAATCCAGAAATGTGTTGTTGACTGTAATTTATTTAAAACATATGGTGCGAAGGAATAATCACAACCGAGGCTCCAAGTATTTCAACTTCTATAAATACAGGTTTTGTTTTGATTTTTTCGTTTAATTATCATGTTTCCCTTTTTGCCTCTTGTTTATATATAACCAGTAACATAATTACGGGGCGACGTGCTGATGCGTGTTAATGCCCCATTAGCATTTAAATGTTGAAACAAACTATCCTATGGGAAATTTAACTGCGTGCGATTTGATACATCGTGCAGAAAGAAGCGACTAGTCACTTGTCGCAGGAACTTTTTTCGCGTTTGCAATTAATCATACGCAAATTTCATGTTCTCATTACCCAGCAAGAACAGTTACAAAGAGAATTGTCCAACTTCTTCATGTTTTATTAACAATTATTATTAGAACATGACTGGATCATCAAAAGTAATATTTCATTTTAAAGTCCCAGATTGTCACATCAGTAAAATTACGCCTCATTTATTATTACATGCGGAAAATCAACATACAAGCAGAGAGTCAACCGTGCTGCTTAGGTATACTTAATTCGCCACATATACTTTCATAAAAATTGATTTCTGATTACACTGCCTAATCTTATTCAAAATTTATGATAGCTACTAAAAATTTACTGTAATTATAACACTTGTATATTCTTTCCTGTACTTGCACAAAACTAATGAGCACTTGCTCATTAGTTTTGTTTTTGGTCTAAATAATGCTATGCCTACCGGGACTCACTGAACAGACCGATTAATTTATTCCCAGGCCCTTCCTTACCTATTCTTCTTATTAGGAGGAAAATTAGGGATGGGAGTAGAACTCAATGTTCAGTGTTTTTTCAAGCAACGTAAAAATTGTTTTATATTTCAACTCTTCACTATTTTTTATACTTTATTTGGGAGGAAGGGGGTGAAATATTTATGTACAGTATTGGTTTATTCTTGAGACCTAAAGAATTTAGCATTTTTAGTTTATTTAGAGAAACCCATCTCGTAAATAATTGATAATCCACAACTAATTTTACTTGTTCTTAGGATGCAGTTATTTGGACTCGACGAAATTTGCAAAACAAAAAAGTATTAGCAAAGAATGATTTAAATGATTGTTCAAGTTGCATTCACTGCTTAGATTCTTTAAATTCGACGTTTCAGTCTCCCTCTTTTACCGTCATATGTAGGTGGAAGACCTGTTTAATTTAAACTTACAACGAACTGCTGTTGATGGAATGCTGTTAAGTAAGATACTACTGCAGTTGCCTGAGCTATTTACTCCATTTGGATTGTTACTTAAACACAACAAATTTCGACAGTCTCGTTATTGTCATCTTCTGCTGTCCTCAACTCACAATAACGCAGCCTTTGTTATCAGATTTCAGTTTAAAGAAGTAACAAATTATAGAAATAGCTGTTGCATTTGTACTTCAATTGACTAAAGTAAAACATCGATATTCTAAGTCCCGAGAATAATCATTAAATTTGTTACAAATATTTTCGTCCTTGCAATGATCTTGTTACCTGGAAATTTTTACATATTAACACTCAGTGTGTTGAAACGTTTTAAAAGAAAGCAACTGGTCATTGTTGAAACAACTTTATTACGAAGTACAATGCCCATCTTATGTAATAAATAGTACTATATTGTGATTTCGGTTTTAAAATTCCTCGGACGAGCGCTAACAGCGCACAGCATTGTACTTCGAAATAATAGTAAGTAATTAGCAGAAACAAACCTGTGCATATTAATTTGTATGAAAGGTCTGGGAGATTTAATTACATCCGCTGTCTCTCCGGAGGAACAACTGCAATCTTACAGCATTTTTGTCCGTGTGTATAAATAGCGAAGAGAGTTTGCATGAGAGGACGTCTACTAAATCGCGCAGAGCGACTATAAATAAGTAAATGATTACCGAGTTGTTTTTGTATGTACGTATACCGCCTTACTTCGTAAGAAGTTCATAAATATTCTACTATTTTTAGCGGAAGATAGGCATCTTAAAAGGTACACTTAATTCTCACGAATGTAGGAGTTCGATAATAGTATAAAGGCGATGAGGACGTTTCTCTCGTTCCTATTTTATTAAATCCATTCTTAATAAATAATTTTTGTTTCAAGAAAGCTTTTAACTGTTTAGTTTCCTCTCCCAACTTTTTCAAACTTAAATTATAGAATCATCCCTTAGCCATTTCTGTGATCTCCTGGGTAGGTTGCTATTGCTATGAGTTTCTCTAAGTTGAAAAGCAACGCTGGCAAATACAGAGAATTGATCAGTGGATGAAAAGAAACTATAGAATAACTTACTTAACGCCAAAAAAGTCTAAGAAAAATTTTCTTAATCGCTTCGTTAATACCCGTTTTCAACGAAGTTTGTTTTTGTGAAAACATTGTAGATGTTTGCAAACTTGTATAACGTATGTAACATAAGTTTTGGGAAAAAATTTAAAGCTCTTAAGCAAACAGTAGCAAATTTTTTATTGATCCATGAGTGCTTGAGAGGGCTTGTTCCTACATCCTAAAGTAATACGTAATGATTTGTTAATTTTCACCATCAAAATGATGAAACAATATTTTGGTCCGACCTTGCTTCAAGTCATTACGCCAGAATAACCGAAAATTTTTTAAACGAATGTAACATTAATTTTGTACCCAAAGAAAACAAACCCCCCAAATGTTCCTAAGGTGAGACTTATTGAAGAATTTTGGGCACATTTCGCTAGAAAAGTTTATGATGGTTGAGAAACCCAAAACGAACACCAGTTGCGGAAAAGAATATTTCAGAAGATTCGGGAAATAGATGTTACTTTTGTCCAGCGCGAAATGAGACATTCGCTTTTGAAGATAATGGTCCTCTGGCAGTTAAGTAAAATTAGTTACGTATTACTTTAGGATATAGGAACCAGCACTCATGGCTCAATAAAAAATTTGCTACTGTTTGCTTAGGAGCTTTAAATTTTTGCCCAATATTTATGTTACATACGTTATTTTGTGGTGTATAATAAATGATATGTGTGAACAGATTCAAGTAATTGCAGTGATGTAAAGAAACGGTGTAGAAGTTGCATCTTCGTAGGAATGAAGTTGTATCGAATCAAAAACCTTATGACATTGACCTTTCCCTGTAATTTATTTAGCGTAATTAGTTGCTATGTACAAAATGTAAATTGTTGCGGTGAGTCTTTTGCATGATTACGCCGAGGAGAAGAGGCACCTCTCAGCGGTATGTTCCCGGCTCTGCAGCCAATGACACAAGCTGCGTGAAGAATGCACCTCTTGGAGCTTAATATAGTCTCTGACCTCCGCAGAGATCGCCTGCCTTTTGTAGACGTTCACGAACCCAGACACTCATTCCATATGCATAAAATTATCCTATTACAGAATAGTCTTGTTCCAGTGGAAAGGGAAAAAAGAAAATCGCGTCGCTTTGTTAAATTTGCATATATCGTAAACGACGCGCACGGTAATGGCCCATTGAAAATTATTTTTATTCGAGCATGGTTCAAATCGAGTGCGAACAGTGCGCCGACGAAAGAAGAAACGCTCACTGTCAGATAAGATTTCAATGGTAATTACGGTAATTCTAGAACTGCGTAGGAGCGTAAATCCGTTTCTCTGGATAAAATTCCATGCTTTTGCTTTGTAAACTCGCTCGAATTTATTTATTGCATCTGCTTTGTTGTTAAAACGTGTACCGCATGCACTAGCAGTCAAACGCTTAAACACTGTTATTCCAAAATATGTTTTATTTACTTCTGTTAAGTAGCATGCCGTGCCAAACGTAAAATTAGCACGCAGACTAAAAGAGAAAAGCAAAATCACAACGTAGTCCAAGGTAACGGAAACTTTATTTTATTTGCTTTTTTTAAGAAGCGAAATCATTTTTACTAACAAGGTCTTTAAAATTTGCTCGTGCCAATAAAAAGAAACTATTTTCATAAAATTTTATCTTTTATCTAAAACAAGATCCAATAGATTTGAGAGACCAAATCTTCCTAATGATAGAAAATGATTAAATAGAGTAAAGGGACTGATATACAACCTTTTATACATAGGTAAAATGTATAGGTTATAAACTTCATGTGAGGCTTGAAGTCTCCAGATTCGTTTCTGTAATGGGTTACCCCCTGATTGTATGCTATTTGACTTCCATATTTTTCTCTCTTCTTGCTCTCTCAATATGTTCAAACTATTTTCGCTTTGTTGTTTCATTTCCTTAATTACCTCTTCGTTCTTAATTTTATTGAGCTATTTCCAGTTTCTTTTATTCTGAATTAATCGTCTAATATTTTACTATTCTTAATTTCTTTCTTTTTGCTATCAATCTTTCTTTCTGTTTTCTATTCTGTTTTTATCGTTCTTTCTGTTTTTATCCTTTCGTGGTTCCTGTTGTTTATAATATCATGCAACCGGGCAACTGATTTTGGCAAGACAACAGTTCACGTAATGGTCAGGACGAAAGAAAAAATATATTGAAATAAACATGAGCTCTGTTCCAACATCACTTCTGACCGTTTCGAAACAGTCATAATCAGTTACCCACCGAAATAATGATTGATTTTGGCAACTCTATCAAGTGTAAAACTTTGATGAGTGCATGCTTTTGACGGTTTCGAAAGTGATGTTGGAACAGACCTATGGTAAACACCAGAACTACAAAATGTGAGTCGCGAGTCGTAATCTTTCTCAACAAATCGCTTATTTCATGTATTGCTACTTTATCCTGGCCAACACATAAGCTGCTATGTATCACATATTAGTTTCCAAATGTATAGTTGGTCTTATTTTTTAATGTCCGTCTCCAAAAACTGCATTGCAGCATTAGCTAGCCTCAGAAAAAAATTAACTCCTTGCCTTATGATTAATAAAATAAATTTATTTATTGACAAAGAATAAAATAATTCTGTAGAAAAATATGTCGAAGAAGCAACAAGAACATCCTCATGTATTTATGAAGAATACTTTTCTGTCGACCATGATCCTTTTAATTTTCATGAACTACGTAAGTACATTGAGAAAGATGCCATAGATTCAATGAGATGTTTTTTTAATCGATAATGCAATCATAATATCATCCATCTTCGCAAGCATGAACATCCGTCTGTGTCAAGCT
Organism: Dorcus hopei; assembly: GCA_033060865.1. Taxonomy (NCBI): domain Eukaryota; kingdom Metazoa; phylum Arthropoda; class Insecta; order Coleoptera; family Lucanidae; genus Dorcus; species Dorcus hopei. Next base: position 24,159,531 of record CM065425.1, read on the forward strand.
TTCTACTAAACACTGTTCAACCCAAAACAATGCAAGTAATTGTGACACCGAGGAAAAGGCTTAAAAGAAAACGCCATCTTCCTCGTATAAAATGAAAATCCATTCGGTAAGAAGTTGACAGTAATAAATCAGTGTCAGAAACTTTCTATAAAAGACAAAAAGACTCAGCGTACGACTTCATTTGTTTTCATTTAAAGTATTTATGATACACGTTTTATCTTAATAAATGATTTACAGCCAAGAAATTATTAGAAAGAAGTAAATTTATTACCTCATTTAATTACGTCAACATCATAAACTCGCATTGTTTATCTTTCACAGGGTCATCTAAGTAACCTCTAACAATCCTCCCTATACATACGAAAAATAATTTTCCGTGAAAATCTACGTGAGTATTCGCCCAGCTTTTTGCTTAATTTAATTTCATGTTATTGCAATAATCCATCTTAGTTGACCGTAAAGAAGGTATCACGTTTATCAAGATAAATTACTAAGAAGATTCTATTTTTGTTTGATGTCGAAATATTTATTAATAAATAATCTTAAAGTGGAACAAAATTTTCAATTAAATTACATGCAACTTTGTCATCACTTATTATGCAAATTTAAACAATTTTGTGCTACGTGAGCAGCACGATTCAGCTATGCTAATAACGCACGTGTTACGTTTTAATGTAATGGTAACATTTTCATAAAACCCAAAACCAAATATTCGCGACTCTTCCGTGTAAATATAGGTCGTCTTATCAGCACATTGGTTGCGTACTCGACGCAAACCTGACGGTTAATGTACATATTTGCAAAGCGAATATAAGTAAATACGTGATACGGAATAAACGACGCTTATTTTTCCACAAAACAAGCGGCTGCCTTCAGAGAGTTCGAAAAACATTCGCCCAGGATTCTTATCATATAATTAAATTTCTGTGCTCCACCGTCCGTTGTTTGTAATTATTGCCGACCTGGTACATTGTTCAATTCCTAGAATGCACTCTCCACGCTGCATATAAACTGCAATATGTGATTTCTTATGTTGTTGGCCGTCCTACACAGGCCATTAGTCTCTCGCGTACGAGCAACAAATACAACCGATGTCTTCGAACTGAAGCATTATTTTAATTTAAATTATCTTCTGCGAGAAGATGAGCACATTGAACCCCTAACGCGTTTGTTTTACTTATTTATTGGCGCCACTTCGTTCTGCTGTTTACCTTCAAACGCATTTTTAAAACAACATTATAATATATCTTGCTTTTGCAAAATAAAAAGATATAAACACTGCGGTAAACAAGAGACTAGTTATATTTCAAGTCAAAATTGAAGAAAAATATAAAAAATCAAAGGGGTTTACGACGTTAATTTATTTGAACCTTGAAAATAAGTACAACAAATGATGATGCATTTTTATTTTCATACCGCGACTGTACTATACTAATAAGCTTTAACCAATCCTGAAAGATGATCAGGAAAATAATTCAGTTCTCGTCGGTTATTTTTTGTTCGGCATAACAAGAATCAATTCGAAAAGTAGCTCAAATCTGCACGAGGCCTAATCGAACGAATGGGGAGGATATTTAGTTAATTTGACATTGTACTCAAACATTGCACTTAAACAGCCAATTATACTGATAAGGGAGAAAGTAATGTTCAGAAGCAGCAATCTGAAAACCTCAAAGAACTTCCGGAAACATTTGATTATGTACCATTTGGCAGTTCTTCTCATTCTGCAACTTTCACTTCACAAAACAGATTTACAGAGTCTGTTCACTGATTTGTTTTCTGGAAGTCGATCGAATTGTGGAAGCTAAGTTCAGGATTTTTGAAACTGCTTTGGATTTAATTTGATTTTTGCATCTTCCAGATATTCACCTTAAGTTAAATCGCATTTAAAACCGTATTAAATTATCTCTTGAAATAATGTTGACTTCTCGCTCCATTATAAATAAATAGCCGAAGGATTATATTTTCCAAGGTTATCGGTGAGCGAAATGCTGGCAAAGTGCAATGCATTGAGTTAATCAACGGCGTCCAAAAAATTAATCGTTAGCATGCGAGAAAAACGTAACTAATTTATAGTAATGAAAATGATATGCGCTTCTCTTACGCCCAATTCAGTACATCTCTGAAAGCTGCTTTACAGTTCGCAATTATTTATTGCCGGCAATGAAAATTGCAGCGATTTGTATTGCACGCATGCACGGTATTTGCATTTTGTATAAAAATACAACACTGCGCATGCGTGCAACATAAATCGCTGCAATTTTCATTGCCGGCAATAAATTATTGCGAACTGTAAAGCGGCCTTGAGCAATAACCTTGAAAAATATAATCTTTCCGCTCAATAATAATACAATGTATACAGTTCTAGTCTCTAGCAGACTTGATTTCAGCATAGCGATTGGATAACGAATATTTACGAAAATTATGTGAGTTACTCTCGTATAAATTTGGAATAAATTGTACGAATTTAAATCCAAACGTTTCTGCCGTTTCCATAAAATACTAAATTGAAAATGTATTGGATGGAGGATAAAGTCCGTACAATTTCAAAACCATGTTTTAAAAGCTTCCTTCGGGAAAACCTGAAAACTGTGGAAGAATTAAATCAAGCTTTGATTGAAAAGACTGAATGCTTATGTACAAAATAGCAAAAATTATATTTTAAAATATTTTCTCTTGGACGTTTCGTTGTACATTTCTAAAAGTTGTCATTGCTATACTATTTACAATTTTTGTCGCATTATGTTTCATAATTTAAATATTTTCTGAAAATATAGGAAGTATAAAGTTTATTATAATTTTACATTACGAAATATGAATTTGTTTAATGAATGTTTATGTTTATGAATGTTTAATGAATGTTATGTTTATGAATTTCTTTAATGATACAGGCTTTTTTATGCTGTTTAGTTTCGGCATTAATAAACAAAAGGTGACTTACTGGTTTCCCTTTATACTTACAAACATATACCAGTGAGGACGCACCATTAGATTGTGACCTAATTCTGTGATTTCTTGTGTTCTATAGCTTTTCACAGTCTTTACAAGATAACTGTGATCTCTCTCTTTTCCTTTTTCTTACAAGCTGATCTTTCCTACTGTTACATTTAGTCCTTCATTCCTGATTCTATCTAATCTTATTACTTAAGTAATCCATTTCAGTACTATAAATTTATTAAGCATTTATCCTTATCTCTGCTGAAGACGTACTAATGTTTTTAATTAGTGTTTAATAAAATATGTAAATTTACCTTAATTCTATTTTTTACTTCCTCATAGAAACACCATCCTTTCTCAAATGTGATGGCTCCAAGATATTTATAACTCTGGCACCTCGTCTTACGTTTCTCGGTCCTCGATCTTTCCCTCTGGGAATATTTTATTTACATTTTAAAAGAAAAAGGAATGAATTTTGCAAATGAAACCAAGAGAATGCTAAAATGTTGTGTGTATAAAAAGATTAGAAATCGAAAATATTGAGTTTTCTCTCTGCCTCCTATGCTCGCTCTAATCAAGTAAGGGCGTTGGTTTTGTCAACAAAGCCGATGTGAATAAAACGTGTATGTTCAAAATTCGTTGAGAAAGTTTTGTATTTTGATAGTATCCCGATTGCCGATCTATTTCTTATTGTTAGACATATCAAAAACCACAATATGCGGATTTCTCTAGGGATAATAACTTCTAAATTTGTTTCTTCTGGATATGTGATAGAACTTGATAGATATCTAATTCTGATCGGTTACACCAATATTGTAAGCAGGGCTTAAATTTAAAATGTGCTTAGATTATGATATTTTTGGAGGTTTAACAAAATGTCAGTCACATTGTAATTGATACTTAAAATGAAGTTTAAATGTCAATCAGAACGTGATTGTTATTATACTAACCATTTATTCTAAACACAACTTAAATTTGAGCTTTGCTTAAAAAGTTGGTGCGATCGAGTATTAGTATTTTTTTTTTGAGGTATATAACCGTTTTACAGTTTTACACCAATAAAAATTGTGCACCCAAAGTATAAAATTTTATGGTAGTACTTTCTTCAAAAAAGCTTCATTAGATACATTATTAACGCAATATAAATTAACAACAAAACGGTTAGACTAATACCTTTTTGTTCTAAAAGCGGAGCTTTTTAAAATAATTACCATACAAATTTGGTGGAATGTAACAAAATAATAAAACGCTCTCGAAGTGAACGTTCGTTCTATGTGAGACTATTCCGGCTACACCTGCTCTTTATCATAAAGTCGTTATAATCGAACAGAACTTAATTGTTCGCACAGGAAACGTATGATGCCCTCACATAAGTGCCTGCTCATGTGGGAGAGGAAACAAATTGATTTAATTCACAATTACCTCATGTTGTTTATTACATCATTAATAAAAACAATTACACGTTCGCCGGTTATTGCGGAGGGCCGGACTCTTTGTACTTCTAGGAAACTGGTTTGAAGAAATCGAATACGCAGACAATTAAAACATATTTACCTTATGTGGACTATGTTCCTTCTTCGAGCTGCACGAATACGGACAAAGTTGATGATTACGTTAAAAGCAACGACTGAATTCGTCAGAACGATACGAGCGAGAGAAACGAAAGCGGAGGTTTTGTGTAATACGGTCTAATTATAATATTTACCTACGGTTGTTTCTTCATGCACGTTGCTGCCAGACGTTTATGTTGGCGTAAATAATGGAAGTTGGATGTTGAAACGATGGAAAAGAAAACACTTTTCTGCCGCCGCACTTCCTCAAAGCTAGGCATTGTCATCTGGTGGCGATGTGTTACTAAATCTTGCATCACTAACTACGTGTTATTGATTTAAACTTTTAGTTTCAATTAGAACAATTTTTCAAATGAACTGTACAAGTCTTTAATAATAATAATAATAATAAAATTGTAACATTACGAATAGTCAGGAATTTAAAGAGCAAGTTTAATTTAAAGAAAAAATCTAATAAAGGTTTACCAGTTACTACTGTCACGAGAAAGAAACAAAAGTTCAGGTATATCAAAATTATTTAACTTTCTCACTTTAGTCCTAAGAAAACATAGACACATACACACAAAACATCTTTTCTTATGTTTATTCCAAGCGTTTCGTCATTTTTCTTTTGGCTATTCGGAATATGAGCTTCTGGAAGGCCCTTCTTTAAACATCATTAGTTTCCAAGTTTGTGGTTTGTTCTAATCCCTTGCCTGTTTTTGACGGGTCTACGATATTTGGTTGAATGACAAATGGGTGAAGTCATTTGAGTGAACGACATTTGGGTGAACGACAGTTGGGTGAACGACAATTGGGTGAATGCGACATTTGGATGAACGACAATTGGGTGAACGACATTTAGGTGAACGACATTTGGGTGAACGATATGTGGGTGACCGTCATTTAGATGAACGACGTTTGGATGAACGACAATTGGATGAACGACGTTTGGGTGAACGTCATTTAGGTGAGCGACATTTTTCCGTCTTATAAAAGCCACCAGTGGACGACGAAACATCGAAACCCCCATTTTTATTACGAATTTTAAAAAGCGATATTTTTCATGTACATCTAGTACATAGAAATTTTAAATGTGTCACATGAGAAATTTTTTGAACTCAAAAGTAGTTTACAAAATTTAAAAAAAAGATAAAAAATGTTTACCCTAACTACACGTCACTTGACAAATAAATGCCTGCTCGAGCATGTCATTTCGTATTAAAAATATGCCATATTTTAAACAAATTCATTCATTCTTACAGTGGCGTACCCTTGGAGTACATTTTTTTAACCCTTTTCATTTTCAAACTACGTTTAATTAATACAGCGAAGTTTAAAGTTAAGCTCTAACAGGAAAACTGGGCCTTAATGTTCTTTATTGTTTTCAGTTCTCTCTTATTACCATTATTTATTATATTTTTTTTTAAAGCATTTTGCCTTTCAGCAGCAAGCAGTCTTCGACCCATTCTTATCAAAAAAGAGACAGCTGTATGCTTGTTTGTCAGCAAAAGTAAGAATTCTATGGGCACTGAAGACAAAACTGCAAAAAAATTGTCCTCTGACTCTTAGTTTTCTTGTACTTAAGTCTTAAAGTTCACGCCTTTAACACTAAATTTTATGAAAATGGTTTCGCTTAAAAGGCATGTCGAAATTAACATGAAACGTTAATTAAAATTTAAATTAGAGATTCAGTTCTTTTAGACGTAATATTAAAAATCACCCCTTCTTTGTTTTGACCATTTCTGAATTCGCAACCCTAATCCAAAAGCCAATAAAAGTTGAAAAGAAGAAGAAGAATTAGCAACCCGCGAACCACGATATGCTTGTGCAGGGTTGGTAGAATTCTGGTAGAATTCATGTACCCTTTTGGTAGAATGTGAATTTCCACTGTTGGCAGCACTGGAAGCGTCAACTTTGGATCAAGTTTTAATCCATAGGCAAGAAACCTAACCCTTTTCGCTAGTTCATTACTTTTAGAGTTGGCTGCACCTAATTACGTTATTTATTTGGCAAATAACTCGATTTTTATGATTAGTATCCATGGTGATTGGTAAAGTTATTCATCAAATAAATTTATTAGCAGATTGATATCTCGGCCCCTAGTATAATAAATAACTATCTAGTACTGCAATTATAATTAAATGAAATAACAGATCTTTCATATTTCATATAAACAAACTTATTGTTTATCCAAAATTGTCGTTCACCCACAAATGTCGTTCACCTAGATGTCGTTCATCCAAATGTCGCATTCAACCAATTGTCGTTCACCCAACTGTCGTTCACCTAAATGTCATTCACCCAATTGTCGTTCACCCAAATGTCGCATTCACCCAATTGTCGTTCACCCAAATGTCGTTCACCCAAATATCGTTCACCGAAATGTCGGTCACTCAATTGTCGCATTCACCCAATTGTCGTTCACACAAATGTCGCATTCATCTATTTTTCGCTTGCACCCAAATGTCGTTCACCCAAATGACTTCACCCATTTGTCGTTCACCCATTTGTCGTTCACCCATTTGCCGTTCACCCATTTGCCATTCACCCAAATGTCGTGCTCCCGTTTTTGACCCCTCTAGCACTTCCTGATTCTTCTTTTCTCCTCATCTTTTGTTGTATTTATAGTTGCAACTGACGATTTTAAATATACCTATCGTTTCAAAAATATATGTATAAAGGTAGTGGTGGGATAGAAATATAAAATAAAGGATGTAAGACATAATTCTGGGTAATTTTAGTTTGACTTTTCTTACTACTGTATTAAATTGCTGGATACCTTGCAAACAGATTAGTATTAAAATCTACTGTGTTAGTTTAAAAATGAGTTTTTATTTTGTTTTACTAATCTTCCATCTTCAACAACTTGATTTATGTATGTGTATAAGTACCTACTGTGCTCGTTAAGTAAGACGAAGAACTATTTTTGGAATTGTTAATTACAAAGATTAAAAATAAAATATCTCCAACTCCACACAATGTTCAAACGCACGGTGGAACGTTCTTCGATCAATTCATTACTTCGCGTGAATATTCTTCTAGTACTCAAGTGTCGACGTCTAATTCACCTTTGGACAAGAGGAAAAAGCCTGTAAAAACTAAATTTGATGAATAGGGAAACGCGATCGTACATGATCGAATTAGAAACTAGAGATTACTTCAAGGGAGACCCAAACCTCGAAAAAATCTTCTTGTAAGTATAAGATCTTTAATCTCTTCTTTATCGACGCCAAAGTTTACAATGAGAAACTTAGTAATTATTCTCCTATTATGAGCAAGAGTTTCCTTCCCTTACAAATTTTCATTTGCCTGTTCAGAAACATTCATTGATTGTTCCTCCTCTAAAATATCTCTTCCATTTTTTATTTTGAAAATCTGCGATCTGTGCTTCTCGGCTAAGTCAGTCATCACGATAAACATTTTATAATGTTGGTACCTACAAACTGCGTTAGGCTCTCATAATATTCAGTAAAAATTTATGAGGCAACTGTTGACACGTTTTCTCATACACTACCAGTTCAACCACCGCCGCACGAAAATTGCAGCGTCTATGATAGTTGGCAGTTGCGATGAAATCATACTCTAAGGCCCAATTTTTTTGTACATTGCTAGTTTAAATTTAAGCTGAAACATAAACCTATAACAATGATTATTTCAACAATTGTTGTTAAGAGTTTAAGCTTTGGCTTAAAGTTAAGCTAGAATTATATAACCGGACCTAAGGGTCATACTGAAGACGTATTTTCGTAAAAGGATGTTATCGTTACTTAATGGGTATTTTATACACTTCATAAACCGGTGACAACGTTCGCGTCTCCCTTTAATTTTAAATAAATCGTAATCACTAAGGATTGCCTCTCCAAGTTAGGCAGAGGACGAAAACTGTCGACATGAAACCACATGTCACTTAACCAATAATTCTATATTTAGTAAGAGCCTACAAAAAAGCAAACCAATTATTTCATATACCTAGGGATAGTTGTCCTAAGTCCTGAAATATTCTAGTGGACGTGTAAATCTGGCATGGTTTAAATCATTAGTATTTACTTAGGAATTTCAGTATATAATTCAAATCCAAATTGAATCCAAAATCAATGGTTATCATCTCAAATTTCAAATTCACTCGATAAAGAAGCGAATTTTTGTTTTTGTGGACATTTCTATTCTTAGAAATGGAATGAGTTCCGTTCAGATAACGAAACCATTTCATCATAAATGTTTTACATTTCATAAAACTATTTTTAATGAGATCGTACCTAAGTTTCTCCTGTGAGTCAGATAATTATAAAATCGAAGGTAACCTAATAGAAATTATAAATATATCCGTAAATTCCATTGACATTTCTCTTAGTTTATTGCTAAATCGACTTTTACGGAACTCATGACCTTAAAGATTATTTGTTGTTATTTTGTGAGAAAAGAACGGTATGCAAAATTAGATTTTTAAGCAGCGAAAGAAGACGGCCCAATTATATGTTTCTATTGATCTTGAACTATATCAATTTACATGTAAAATTAACTGGGTCTTCAGTTTGGAACTGGACATCATAGGTAGAATATTGATCTGTCGCAGATCTTCAAATTCATTTAGTTCTAATGAGGATTTATTTAAACAATATTTTGTAACCGTGTACTTATATGTAAAGGATTTTTATTATCAACTGTTCCTGCAATAAATTTAATTAATTCGGAAAAATTTAAATGTTCGTTTAAAGTTGAAGTAAACAAAATACACGAACGATTTATACTCGGTCTTAATAATGCCAGTATTCAAGAACATTGATCTGTTAATTATATTTCTGCAAGTTTCAGTTTAGTTCAAAGATAAAAAAACTGTGATATAATTTCTTCAAACTGTTGTACAGATCAAATTATTGAGCAAAACCTAAATTGGATTTTTTTTTAGAACAAATAAAGAATAAAGTGGAAAGTAATAAATGCAAACTAATCAGCGATGATTTGTATATACATAGTACACTGACCGTAAGATGTATGCATGTTCCTCTGACAAAACATGTTTCCTTTGGCACTACACTATTCCAAAACGAAACGATTACACCGAAATTAAGAGCATTCTTCCGTAACTAAAAATACATTGGGCGCACCGAAATAGTAGTAAAAACGTAAACGATTCAGCTCGGACCAAATCCCAACGTAAATACAGCGACGTCGTATTTTTTTCTAGAACCGTGCGTGCACCGTCAACGCAAGTGTTTATAAATAAACATTATTATTTACACGTTATCAAATATCAACAACAAATTTCTGTCTCGAATTATGCAATACCGGGATGAAGTTACGTCTGACATTTAAAACTTCGTGATAGAGAGCAACCAGCTGCAGATTTTGTCAGTTTTATGCAAATTATTAATGCATATATTCGTTATGTTATTGTTAAAATCAGCCGCTTGCTTTCGCCGCACTTTTAGATCTTGTCATTTGATCGAGTTTCGTTAACGTGTTTATGTAATTGTGAAACTGTGTCAGCTAAAAATGTCATAGTGCTAAACCTGTTAATTTGTTTATTTGTGATTGCAAAAATATATTCTGCATTTCGTGCGAGTGTAAAAAAAAACCATAAATTGTCTTTCAATGCACGTATCAGCCTTTACTTGGCAGACACAGCTACATGGAATTTTGCATTACACAAAATTGCTCTTATCATGAAACAATAAGAACTAAGAACTGCTAACCTCGTATTGTTAAAATTAAGTAATTTGATGCTTTTATATTAGTAAAGAGAAATAGAAATGTAACACAAGCTTCGTTTAGCTTTAATATTTATAATTCCGTGTTCCTGAATTAATTTATGATTTTTTGTGTATTTTTTTATTAATGCAGTTAGTTCTTTTTAACAATTTTAGTATTTTCTTTTTCAAAGGTTATATTATCAAAAAATGACATCTCTTTTGGTAGCTTTAATTTCATCAGAATTTCACGACTTCTTTTACAATTAAGAAATGCATATTAAATTTCTAGATTTTATTTCTTCTTGTACAAAAAACGTCGCCCCTTAAGGGCCGGTATTATAGCATTAATTTAAACTGCAGAATCGGTGATTGAAGAGAAGCTTAAACTTACTGTTAGTATAAGTGAAGTTAGATTTGATCGAGTTTTTCTCATTTTATTGTCTAATTTGTGTTTAATTTAATGGATTATTATCATTAGACTGATCTGAAGTTTTACCTTTAGATTAAACTCCAATTTTAAATTAATGCTATAATACCGATCCTAAATCATATTTCTTACAACTCGCAGATATTTCGCTTTAGGCGTTTTTCTTCATCCATCTTATCCATTCTGTCACGTCTAATTTCATGAACCCCCAAGTTCCTACCAAGACAAACGCTTAATTGCCCCATCAATTTGAGAACCACGTAAACGTAAACGACGAAATGATGTCATACAATACGAGAAGAATCCCTCGTAGTAAACCAATTAAAACGGATGTAACTCGCATGTTAATATACAGATCATTGACTGCGGCGTAATGGCCGAGTTATTATTAGACGTTGAAACGAGAGAAAAAAGAAGAAAAGCCGCGAGATGCCAGTAAAACTCAATTTGTCAGATGTAATGGTCCTTCGGCGATTAAACACAATAAAGACGGCGGCTCGGGAACTAAACGCCTGCAATAAAGAAATTATCTAATCACGTCTGATGAAGTTCAGGTTGCTGAAGGTGATCCTGCAAGAATTTGGTAGGAAAAAATTCGCTGGAGCGAGGTGTATACTTGGAATTGGATTGGGAAAAAAAGACAACATATCAGATGGAGTCGAGCTCAGCATGAGGGAATGTTTGAATGCACCCGCTTTAAAATGTCAACGAGCTGGCCGAGCTCCAGGCGACAACATTGCATCGCCTCGTTTTATTCCTCTAGTCTAGCGTATGCGTCTAGAAATATCTCGGGTAAATGCCACCTAATAATAATAGTAGACTATCTTGGGCTAACTCCTGCTTCTTCTTTTATAAGTCTTCTCAAATACACTCGTACGAAATAGAACAGAATACGAACAAAACAAAAAAGTATTATCCAAGGGATGCAATGGTAGTCTCCACTTGAGTACTTGAAAAAAAAAAAAACTTCCTTGTAAACGAATCAATATTACGACGTAGATTGAGAAAATGCGTCTCTCATCTCTTTGTTAGCTAAAAAAGGAAGCAACTACAAACAAGCACTATTCTAAATATTTGCATACTTAAAAGTTTATTAACCCACGCAAATTCGTTTCAATGTTAAACTCAAAGGTCACTCGCTGCCAGCAATAATGTTTCGATTGTTACAACTTTTTTTCAATTATGTGAGTAGTAAACAAGGTCAAGTAGAGTGTTGCGATTTCCAAGTATCTGCTACTACGACGGAAGGTAAAAATATAGCGTGACAACTAACACTGTTTTATATTATTATAATAGAATTCAAAACATAATCTGATCGTTTGAGTTGACTGTAATTAGCGGAAAAAAATGTTTTTTAAGCGATACGTGAAAGTCATTTTCTTTGCGGAATTTTATTATAAAGGACTAGAGCTTCAGAAAACAGATGTAGGGGTTTCGAGGAAATTTGAAAAATTCAATTATTTTATTAATTTCAAAGCAAAGTTTGAATATATGGTACAATTACTTTTAAACTGTTTTCCAAACTAGGTAATTTAAAATTTCAATGATTGATGATGACCTGTTTTTATGATTATGATAAAATTCTTCAAAAAGATTATTAATTTTATACGAATTTTGTAAAAAATAATTTGATTAATATGATGTGTCATCGTGATCATAAAAAACGACAACAGCGGACTTCCATTTTCAAAAATTTTAGTTGTGTAACATTAATTTTGACATTGTTTGTCATGATTTAGTCAACCTATAAAATCTCATCTAACTCATTCGATTCCAAAGAAATATATATATAAGCAACACTAACAGTTGCAATTGCTCGAATGCTAATTCCGTCTGGCAATCGCGTTTGAATTATTGCCTTCTGAATTGCATTTAATTGAGGTATTTTTATTTGTTTTGTCAAAATATTTTACTGTTAAAATGACAAAGTTCATTTTGAAGCACGCTTCAATTATTTCAAATTTAGAGTGTAGACGTTTTTTCTGATTACGATGGTACATTATTTTATGTGCATTTTGTAAGTAGCCTCGATGGAAATGTACATATAAAGCCAAAAATGTTTACCAACAACAAAATTAGAAACAATATTCAGATCAATAAGTACAGATACCTCAAAAGTAATGTGCATGCTTTTGGGACTCGATTCAGAAAGCTGAAACAAATCGAAATGAAAGGAGTACAAAAGTTCCGATGTGCCGTTGTTAATGGTTAACCAAGAGAAAAGAAAACTAAATTTATTTTTATTTATAACAACAGGTCTCTTCCTTATTCAATGCAAACATTAGCATAAATGCAGTGTGAAATGAATTTTTCCTTAATAAAACCCTAGAAAAGAAAATCTAAGAGATTTAGATTGGGTGATCTAGAGACCTTTTAACCTAGTACCTTCCAGGAAAGTTTTCGTTCTTACGCGTGAACCATAATGTGTCAATGCTCTACCATATTAATATGCTAAAGAGCTTTCGATTTGTATGCTGCATGTTTGCACTGAAGTAAGAGAAAATGTATTTGGACATTTCTTATAAAAATTAGATATGGATGTTATTATTATTATAATTCATTTTGTTATAAATAAGTTTATTTACTTGTAACAGAAACAAATCGCAAGTTTTATAATTCTTTCGTTTCGATTTGTTTCGGTTTCCTATATTCAATCACACAAGCCTGGGCGTTCCTTTTGCAGTAGCCTGTATATTAAGCATTAGTCTAAGTGCTTCCATTTAATTTATGAGGCAAGTTTCTGAATCTGTGAGTAGGCAAGAAGAGAATATACAAAGAAAAAGAAAACTAAAAAAATAAAAATAAACATAACTTTTTTTTTCTTATTCTGTTGTTCTTTGTATTAAAACAATATAATAATTATGTATTTGCTACATTTCCAAAGAATTCGAACAAGCTATAACAGAATGTCAAAAGTAAATTTTTATTCCAATATGTTGCCTATCCATAGGTTTATTTTTGAATTACAGAAAATATAGGAGTACCATCCTCTTTGTATTTATAAAAGGAGAAATTTTGTTTTGTAAAATTTTATTTGTTGTTTTCCATTTGGTTCCAGTAATTGTAAATAAGAAAATTATTCGGTTTTTAATTTCTAATATGTATTTAATTATTTGCGTATAACTTATTTCATTTTGAAGTTTCTTCAATAAAGGATAAATGTGTCTATCAGAGTGGCGCTTCTGAAGTAGGGGTATGGAAAAAAGTAAGGAACAAATTCGATAAAAAATAAACCATTGAGTTTTAACAAAAATCCAAAAGCAGGTCAATTTTTGTTTTAACTTATACTTTTTGACATTGAACTGAAATATACAGCCTGTCCATTATTCAGACACTTTTTTATTGAGAGTTCGAATATGGCATCCCCGAAATACATAATCAGAATAGATAATAATTAACAAATGTAGCATCACAACATGTGTTCAAATTGCCCACCTCCTAATTCTAAGCACAGTGCCACTCTTTTCCTAAGATTTGTTATAGCTCTTGACACATCCCTTCTTCTAATCTTGTGCCGGAAAGTGGTGACAATTCTTTGACGAAGTTCATCAAGATCGGCTGGCAATGTTTTGTAAATATCATTTTTCATTGTCCCCCACAAAAAATAGTCCAAGGAAGACATGTCAGGTGACCGCACCGGCCATGGTACGTCTCCATTATTAGCAATAACATGATTGGGGAACATTTCCGACAAGCATTCCCTAACCGTCCTAGCATTATGGGGCGGTGCGCCATCTTGCTGGAACCAGATGGCGTTCAAACGATGAAGAGGAACGTTGTCGTCAATAAAATCTGTTAGAAATGTCCTCAGGAAATTGAGGTACCGATCAGCATTTAAAGTCTCTTCATAGATGTAAGGAGCTATTATTATATCGCCCAATAAACCGACCCACACGTTAAGGCTAAAATGTATTTGTGGTCGCCGTTCTTGAAATTGATGTGGATTTTCAACTGACCAGTTATGATCATTGTGGCGATTAAACATTGCTGCATTGGTGAATTTACATTCATCAGACCATATGACATTATTAAGGAAATTTGGGTTTTCCTGAATCTGATTATTTACAAACGTGAAAAAGCTAACCGTCGTTCATGATCTCCAGGATGAAGAGTTTGAGAAATATGAATTGCCCAAGGCCATTGTTTTTTAAGTGTTCTCCAAACAACTTGATGTGACGGCAAATTCAGCGCTGCAACTTCTCTTGAGGAAACAGATTGATTGTCTTGCACCTAATTAAGAATTAAATGATGAATACGTACTTTAGTATTTGTAATCATGTAAAATTTTTACCGCTTGCAAAATTTCCTGCTCATATTCATTGGGCCTATCGCCATATTTTCGTCTACGTCTTTTAAACGAACCATATTCACCCAAGTTTCTGTGCAGCAAAGAAAAATACCTGAAACTAGGTTGTTGCCGCTCTGGATAACGCTGCGAATATTTTGCCGCAGTCATGTGGGCATTTCGATGCGAAGTGTAATAAATTTGTATCATATTCATATCTCTTTGTTCTTCACTTGAAAAAGGCATTATCGCGATAAAACTAGCACAAACGTAAATGACAAGACTTGAAATAGGATCAAACTGTCAAACTTTTGTTCACAACAAAAGAACATTTTGTTTTTCCAAAGCACTCTTCCCAAAAAATGAAAAATTGGATTTTTGGCAAAAATGTGATATTGGACCACCATGTGTGATACATCATTGTAAAGAGAAAAAAGAACGTTATCTCAAAATGTTAAAATCCAAAATGGCGTCCATAAGAAAAAATGAAGTTGCCAAGTGTTTCTTCGTCATCTTGAAAATTATTGAAATTATTCGAATTCTCCATAAAAAAGTGTCTGAATAATGTCTGAGTTACAAATGTCTAGTACGATTAGTTTATCGCGAAAAAATTAAAAACGAAAACCAGAAGTTTTCGTTTTTTTGCGATATTTTCAAAACTATTGAAGATATTTCAAATTTCTTTTCAGATTATTATTCCGCACGAAAATGCACAACTTT
This sequence comes from Dorcus hopei, assembly GCA_033060865.1. Lineage (NCBI taxonomy): Eukaryota > Metazoa > Arthropoda > Insecta > Coleoptera > Lucanidae > Dorcus > Dorcus hopei. Next base: position 24,175,143 of record CM065425.1, read on the forward strand.
GCCCTAATTTAACCAACTTCGTATCTCTTAAGATAAGCGAGATCCCCATAGTGGCACTCGAAAAATGGACAGGCTGTATAGGGCGATACATGCAAAAGTTATGAAGTCATCGGCATTTTTTTTTAATGAGAACCAAGTATTTTTTGTTGATATTTTAGTATCTGGCAAAATTGCCGTGTAAAATTGTTTACGTCTTGAAAAATAAGTAATACCTAATTCTAAACAATGTTGATAAATCAGAATAACTGCCCTAAATGCAAAAATAAAATAGTAAATGCTCAAAAGTTTTATAATATAAATAAAATAAATAATAAATATAAAAGATTTATAATTATCCGGTGCGTTAGAAAAGTATGGAATAAATATAGTATTTTTTTAAGTGTGTAAAATTCGACGAAAAGAAATTACTTATTTAAAAAATGAATCACTTTTTGAATCGAATCGGTTCCACATGTTCAAATTGAATCGATTGTATTGATTCGATTCATTTGAATTCACCTAACTGCTTTGAACATCCCTATTCTGAAGCTGTGGGTCGTAATTCCCAAGCGAACCCTAACATTTAATAGAGGGGAGAGGAACGAAATTATAACATACAAGAAAAAAAGTAAAAAAGAAAAAACATTTGCAGGGGCAGTGAAGTGTTGATTTTCTTGTGCCCAATCCAACTCAACCCCAAGCTGAATCAAAAACAGAGGGGGAACAAAAAATATAACACAATAATAATGCGTGATCGATATATTGTAAAACTTTAATGAAAAAAAGTGACGTGGATATTTTGTCACGGAGACAACTTATTTTTACAGTCAGTTTTAACAATATTTTTCACAGTAGTTACCAACAATGTCGCGACAAAAGAAGAGACATCTCACTATAACTGTTTACCAAACTTACGAAATTATGGCGAACCGAAATATACTTAAATCGATTTCTTTCTTTCCCAACGAAGTCAACATTATGGTATATTGGATAGATTCAAACAATGTATTTCCGTGTTTCTAAGATTTACAAAAATGATTCACATGTTTTAGAAAAGAACGCGGCTGCTAAATGCGATAAGTTAAAAAATATACCCGCATCACACAAAAGTGAAAAGGTCAAATTTAAAGGTTACGTACGAAAGTCAGTTTCACAAGATCGGAAAAGGTCAAAAATCAAGAATCAAAACGGCTTATCGATAGCCTTAAAAAAAAGAGCAACCTAAAAGAAATTTTTGAAACTACTGTACAATCCACGGAAATACTTATGTGAAGGAATGTATTTAAAAAAAAAGGTTGATTTCCTTTATCTCTGAATGAGATGTTTTTTCTTTGGCGAAGATGTTAAAAATATTAATTTTGTGGGAAAAAAAAACAATATGCTTTACTGAAATTTTTGGCTTCATGTAAAAGACAGTAAACAAAACGACAAAATACTGCTAAAAATAAAACCTGGTTTACCAAGATTTGGAAAGAAATAATACTGAAACATTGTGAAGAATATGCGCAAAAAATTGAGATTAACTGAAAAAAGAAGAGCTTGAATTTTAGAAATTAGGTAATTTAAAAACTACTTTTTAACAAAATGTTTTAACTGTTACTTTTGTTAGTTGAATTTATTACGGTCATTTACTGTCCACACTTTAAGGCCCGATTTTACAATCGTCGGATAAGCATTATTATTGGTATAACGTGACGTAGGTGTGACGTAGATATGGAGGAACATTAAAGGATATGTGGCGAACAGTTATTCCGTTCTTATTCCACGATCGTAAAACTGGGCCTAAGTGAAATAAGAAAGGGTGTGGCGAATTGTTAATTTTATTTTACACGTTAGGGCTAAAAACTGAAAATGTTCAAAAACAATGACATCCTCATTTTATTGAAAACGATACAGAAACTCGACGTGTTTCTTTAGAGGGATGTTTTAGTTTTAGAATGATCCGTACAGGAAAACAGAATATTAATGAGAACTTAGAATTACGAAATAGCCCCGATTTTTAAATGGCCATTTGCATCAAATACTTAAGCTGTGTTTATAATATGACATTTTTTTATTATACAGACAGCGTTGTTTAAGTTATATTATAAATGACGTTTAAAGTTAAGTTGAGCTTAAGTGTTTGGTGCAAATGACCATTAGACATATTCAGAAGAAAAAAACAATGAAACTAAGGAATTGATAAAACAGGTTACTTCAGATGTTTCCAAATTGATCACTTCCAATTTGCTCTTCTGGGAATTGATAAAAAAAATTGACAAAAAAATTTATATCAAAATACAATAGCGCGGAGTTACAACTGGTATGGGATAATAGGTTTAGTTTCATTTTCAAAGCCTAAATAAAATTCACCTCACATTCAACTATTATGAAAGTTCACCTTCTCTTCTACTTATATTTATCATTTCTAAAACATTTTTGAAAAAATTGTTTCAGATGTGCAAACACTATCAACTTTATTCCAAGTATCTTCATAAAAATTGTAAGAACGATACACCCGTTTGTTTATGGAATTATCAGCTGTGACATGTAGCAGGTTTTCTGGAATATTGTCTAATGCAATCAACAAACAGCACTTTAGGTTCTCGACAGTGACGTGGTATTCTAGAGACGTCCCAACTTTAAAATAACTCAAACACTTCTTGACTGCTGGAATTTTAATATGCAGAAAACGAAGGCCAATCTTCAAATTGACATGTTGCGCGTGAATTCAATCAACGTTATTTCGAGTATTTTGCCAAAATTGCTTTACATGAAATGCACTAACTAACTTCCCACCTTCAAGTCTACGTTTGCGTACGAATATTAAGAGTCTACATGTGTTTTTCATAGTTTCACAAATCTAGGAACTGTACTCAAGTATTTATCTGCCTCTGGTCGTAAATTCAGATTTTAAGACCTGCCACATGTGAGGGCAGTAAAAATCACTGGAAATTTTATAGGATCATACATAGAAAACCGGCAACGCGTTTTGCATCCGAGCATGCAGCACTGATTCTTGGAAGTCGATTATCTAAGAGTTATCTTTAGAAGATACAGTGACATGTATTTACTGAGATTATGTACCGAGTGACTTTTAATGATTGAAGCAAATTTAGTATGTTGGGAACACTGAGGAATTGGCATTACCTGAAAGTTCGTTAATTTTGCGGGAATGCGTAGCTATAGGTTAGAGTTGATGTTTACATTGATGATGAAAACTGTTTCAACAGATTATTATTATTCAAGACCTGGAAATGTTAGCCCCCTTTGCGTAAGCAGCACCGAATCCTTTGAGATAAGTTATTGAAGACATTATTAACGTTTTAGATTGTCCGATATTTGCAATTGCATCATCAATTGCCTGCTGCACAATTCATCCAAATTGTTTGATACGTATTCTGAACACCACATTATTGAAAGGAGAAAATAAGAAGTCCAAATTTAATTAAATATTAGAGCAAATCTTCAAGCCCCCTTTGCGTAAGCAGTACCGAATCCTTTGAGATGTGTTATTGAAGACATTATTAACGTTTTAGGTTGTCCGATATTTGCAATTGCCTGCTGCGATTCTTCTAAATTGTTTAATACATATTCTGAACACCAAACTACTGAAATAAAGGAAGTAAGAAGTCCGGATTTAATTGAATATTAGAGCAATTAGGCCACCAACCAGCACTGATTAAACATCCTGGGAAAAACTCCTCTAAATAATTTATTGCGGTTCGTGCTGTGTGGGCAGTGGCGAAATCTTATTGAAAGTAGCCATTTGCTAATTCAGTGTCGTCTAACTGGTTTATAAATGGATCCAATATAAGTCTCTGATATCTATAGGCGTTAATTGTTTCCCGGAAGAATATTGGTCCAATAATTCTTCTCCAAGACATTGCCACCCAAACACCAATTTTAAGTGGATGTAGTGCCTTTACATCAATCACATTAAAGCGATTATGTTCTGACCAAGTCCTGAACTTTTGTGAATTGATAAACCCAGATAAACCAGGCTTTATCAGAAAAGAAAGTTGTATCTTGTTGGTCACTATTATTTAGCAGATTATTGTTATACCACTGACAAAACAGAATTTGTTGAAGAAAATCGAGTGGGTGAAGTTGTCGAATCATTGAAAATTTGTATGATTGGAAATGAAGGTGTTTTTTCAAGATCTTCCGAGTGGATTCGTATAGGAAACATGATGATTCTGTTGTACAGTATCATTAACATTTTGTACAATATCGAGTGTTATTATAGTGGGGTGACCAGTGAATTTTCCTTTTTCTACATTACCGGTTTGCAAGAAACGTTCATTTGTTAACCGATTTTGAACTGAACTGACTTTAAAGTGAATAGAGAGATTCATAAAAGGAATAATGTTTTGGAAGTAATAGCGTTTTCGATTCAGGTGCACTGGTTGCACTCAGTGTATTTGTATCTTTTTTTAACCTCATGCAATAACATGAGATGAACATATTCTGAGTGCGCACTAGTGCGATCAATCGAAGACGCTATAAAATTAACATAACCTCAAAGCTCAAAATACGTATGAAATCACATGAAACTGATAACTGATTTAGAAAACCAGCTTGATCAGTACGGTGTGCGGGAGGGGAAATTCAATCACTTCCTTATCACTGGTCGCCAACTGAATAACTGTAAATGGAATGCAATCAACGATTTTTAAGTGAATTTGAATTGATTCGTGTTCGTTGTAAATGGAGGACGGCTATTCTAAAACAGTGTTGTGAAAACAGACGAAACTCAATTTGTTGTTCAGGGTATATTTCAATGAAATCGTCATAGGCATGCTGCTGTGAATAAATTCAATTACTATTGGGCTGATTCAGCAGAACATATCAGTAACAGTTCCTGCTCCAACAGTTGAGACTGAGCACTCATTTCTGCTGAATGAAGTTCACTCATCATAACATGTTCCAGTCAGGTAGCGGAGAAGTTACATTACAAAAAATGGCGACCCCTCCAACTCATCAACTTATGAGAGGTCACATTCAGCAGAAATTTGGTCAACAGTTGCACAACTTTCGGGTCTGCTGAATGTGCCCAATTTCATTTTGTATTCCGCTTCAAAAATAAGCCATTACTAAAAATGTATTTTATTCTGTGCCCAAAACCATTTTGGTAATAAATTGTGATAATTACATATCTTATTTATTTGGTTTTCTTGATTCGACAATAAACGAATTTATTTGAGTTTGACAATCTAGTGCACTAACCTAAATCTAAATTTTGAATTTGAAAATCCAGTACACCAACATAAACATTGAAAAGTGTTGCCAATTTAATAAAATAATTTTCAATCATTAAAAGTCACTCGGTATAAACCAAATGCTATATCCTGTTTTCTTCACCCGGCGATAAGATTTTCTGGGATCCTGATTACAGACAGACACCGCTATCTTTATTTTGTTAAGGCCAAAATATATAAAATCCTATAATATTAACATCGGCACTTATTTTTTATTTGCATGTTTCACAAAATATAGGGTGATCAAAAATTAAGAGTTAATTTTGTTATTAAATTTTGATAACTTAAAGAAAAGAACTACTGAATTCTCGATTAAACATTTCTGTCTGACATGAATATTTATTGTTCAATCATTTTTTATTGTCTTTGATTTTCAGTATTGTATTTAAAGTAAAAAAATTCATTGTTTCCACATTTCGAGTCAGTGTAATAGAATCCATACAAGATCAATTAATTTGCACAAACCTCTGTTGTACAACACTGCGTTGTGCATTTAACTTTGTACATTTAACTGTTGCACAACAACTCAAACGCGAACATACACCATCAAAATGTTTGCACAACACCTTTTGTTGCGAAAATTGTTTGATTTGATCGTGTATGGAGCCTATAAGGCTTGAGCGCCTTACATCATTTGCTTGCGTTGATATTCGGAGGTTTTTAAGTGCACATTTAGCGCTGTGATGTGTTTGAAAATAGACTCCGGAAGGCAGCAAATACAAGCACCAGCAGCAACAGCAGCGCATTCGTGTCAAAGAGTCACTGCTGAGGTAGACGGCCGCGTGTGGGTGCATATGTCTCAGCGTGTGCGACACACTCCACGGTAAGCTGATGCTTACCAGACGCAATTTTTTCCTTTGTAATGGGCTTCTTATCGTTTTTCTTATCTCCATCACGTGTTCTATATACGTTTTTCAGAGGAAAGATGCCACCATATTGAGTTTAACTTCACTTTCTTTTAGTGCAACGCGAGCACACAAACGCAATTACTATAAATTTTCAGAATGTAATGATTCCTTGAAATGTGACCATTAAAAGACGTAAGCAACAGTGCCATTATTCAAATTTCCAATGTCATATTTGGTTTCAAATGCTCATCACCACGTATTTTAATACAATGACGAAATGTATGTTTATATAAAGGATGATCAAGGTGATAATTACAGATAATACTGATACTCTCCCATAAGATTGAACGGTTCTTTTATGACTATAGATTTTTATCTGTACATCGTTTTTACGATGAAACTTAATAAGGGAATGTCACATGACATCTATTCCTGGAAAGTATAAGAATACCTCAGAGAGCCTTAAAGCTCCAATACATTATTTATGAGGATAGTTTTGCCTCAACATTTTGTTATGTCAAAAACTAACATCAGCAGATATAATACATTCGTGACTATTTTGATAAGATATGACTGTGGAAAACAAAAACTATATCTGTTTGAACTTCCGGTTGGAACCGCGTCACACTGACTTCTTCTACTGCCGACGATTCGTTCTCCATTGCAGAAGGAACTTCCTCAGGGTTGCTGCTGGTGATGGTGTTGCTGCTGCTTCTCGTTAGTTGAGACTAGCTAGTCTCAACGACAAACGTTAAAGTTTTTCTGCAATGGAGAATGAAACGTCGGCAGTAGAAGAAGAAGTCAACGTGACGCAGTTCCAACCGGAAGCCAATTCAAACATGATTAAGTTAAATTAAAAAGTATATCATTAGTTAATCCGTAAAGTTACAGTATGAACTACTCATTCTACATTCTATTTATCCATCCACTATAAAAAAAAAATTATGAAATGATTGAAAATCATCATAGATATGAAGTAATACTTCACATCTATCCATTTTGACAGCACACGTACATTTTCTTCCAGTGATTTATGAATTTAATTATTTTAATTTCGTTTTGACGTTATTGGCCTGATGATGGTCTCAGACCGAAACCGGTAGCCACTAGAATAAAGAATACAGAAAATTAGGAAGTACAGTCGAACCTCCATAACTCGAATCTCAAGAAATCGGAAAGTTACTTCGAGTTATAGAAATTTCGAGTTAAAGAAAGAGATTTCAGTTATACTCAATGTGCAGGGACAACAGTAAATTTCGACTTATAGAAAATTTCGAGTTGTGGAGGTTCGAGTTATAGAGGTGCGACTGTATTTATTTTCAATCATTTCATCAATACAATACCTAATTAATGGATATGTCACAATAAAAAAAAATTATGATCATATGGTGTTAAAGTGCACTGCAAAATGCAGTAATCAATTTTATCAATCAAAGAAGAAAACTTGATTTTGTATGAGTATTTTTTTCGATGAATTTTTCTGAGTTTTTACCACCCACAATTAAGCAGGTTCAACTTATTGGCGCTAATTAATAACATAAATGTGACAGGCAATAAATAATACCTAAAGAAAAAGCAAAAATTTAATTACACTCACAAAACAGGTCTGAACTTTTATTTTTCACCACCAACTTAATTGCATATTACAAAAGTCGATTTAAAATTTAAGAAATGTAAAATTTGATTGCTATATTTGCTATATATAATAATTATTTATTTTTTTAACAGTGACCTTTACGGAAATCGTATTTATGTGTGCCACCGACCTTAATAACATAATAACTTTCGTTATTAAATTATTACTATTATTAAGTAAACCGCATTGTTTTAAGAACGAACTTAGTATTTACAATAGAGTTACACAATACGTATAAATAAAAATTTCTCGATTATCTCACAATTAACAACCTGTACATTGTGTTACGCAAGGTCAGCGAAACTTGCCAATAAATATTTTATAACGGCCGCCTCCATTATAAGATCCTTGATTAACGCAGGAGGAATCGATCGCCAGGACGGAACTTATTTCACACAAGGGTCCAATCAAACACGCCTGAAAAAATAGGAGACCCCTATATACATAGGACATGGTAAAATCGATATGCCTTATTGAAGGAGTTTCCCATGACACGAATTGTAAGCAATAACGCACAAAAGAGCGGGCGAATGGCCCGGGCGGTCGCCTTAAATGTGTATTGGGTACGTGATTACAATGCCGATTCGAAATTAATATTAACCTTGGTGGAAAATCGCGACCAATTCAGGTTTCATCGATTGTCGATAAGTGAAGAAATACTGCTCATAATTTCCCAAGTGTTACCGAATAATTTATACGATCGACACTTCATTATTTATTTTTTAATACACTATTGAAGTCACCGTTTCATATTGAACGTCGAACTATGTATACAGATCGGAAACCGATTTATGTGACATAGCAGTCTGCAAAATAGTCTTTTCCGTTATGAAATTCCAATCCCACAAATCAGTGTTTTACCTCTTTCTTTAGCAAAGACTAAAGCATACTAAATTTTCATCATTTACAACAACAAATATTGACCACAAAATGTGTATTTATATTTAAATGGAATTTAGGTATTCAAGATAATCTAAACGCCTCTATTTATTACATGTTTTAATGGCTCCTTGTGTGGGCTACTTATGTGCATAAATTATGCAGAGGCCTTTTATTTCTGCAACGATATTTCAAAATTTGAAGGCGAGGCAAGCACTAACCAAACAAATAAATTTGTGCATTTGCAGTTCTTGCAGTCCAATAAAGTTCAAAGCTTACATGACAGATGCACATTAACAAAGGTGTACTCCAAGGTCCAATCCTTGGATCCGTCTATTTATGAAGTCTTAAATTAATACGGCGCATTCGCGGCGAATAAGAATAAATCCACTTAGTCATTGGCTGCGGGCATGTATCTCGCACTTCTAAAATAAACTAGTTCATCTATTAGCGGTGTGTGTTAGAAGAATAATCACCGGTATTTAACCGGCGTATCACAACAAATTATTTGGCAAGCAACGAATGTAACGCCATCCTTTAAAAGAAAGAAAGATTCTCTCTGTATATCACCCCAGTTCAAAAGTAATGTCCTTGAGTTTAACGTTAAAAAAGTAAATATTGACTTAAATTTTCTGATATTCAATAAGCGCGAACGTAGATATAACTTGGATGTGATTAAAGTCAACAGATGAAATACGAAACAGGGAACACGTTGTAATTAACCTGTGAAATCTGCCGGATAATGGATTAGACTTTCAGGAGGTGGATATCAAATTATAATTGGGCCGAAGAAATATGGGGATTGGAACCTTTCGCTGGCGTCGCAAAATTGAATTTGACGCAAGTTCTGCCGAAAACATATTAGTCAGCTTGGGGTAATTGAAAGTTTGCCCGAAGAGATTACAATATTGATCCTGTGGGCTTAAACGCTCGTAGATCGGATTTGTAATTGGAGCACGTACTTGATCCGGCATATAAATGAACATTTTTGAAACCTTCGTTTCGTTCGTAAGGAGAAAATCGCCTTCTATAAGAAATGTAAATTTATTTCGCATGGGCATGATATCAATTGCTTTATTTATTTCAATACGTTTTTGTAATTTATTCAAACTTTATTGTTAATATTTCCAAAACAAAAAAAACAGTGTAGTGAAATTTAGTGAATTTTTCTGATTCTATCCAGTAACGTTTGATGACAACGCTGGTCACCTTCGTCTCTTTAAGAGCCCACGCACTGTAGATTTTTTCGTTGGCCATGGGTCAAGTTACGACACCGATTTGTCTTCAGCTAAATAATTTAATGTATGTACAGGACACGTATTACACATCTCATAGCTCGATCCAAAATAAATTATCGGCCGATAAAAAATCTGCAATGTGTGTGTGGGGCCTCTAAGAAATTTCGTTAACATTGCAACAAAGAATGCATTTATGCACATTTAATGTACATAAGTATATCGTATTAGTATGTAATCTATTTCATTGAAAAAATCAAGATGTAATGGTACAAAAAGACACAACGAAATCGACATGTTCTATAAGAAATCACTGTTCTTTAAGAAATAACGTAAATTTTTTTTGTCGAACAAATGTTGAATTTGTAATAAATTACAGTCGCGACTGGGCCGAATTGAGAAACTAAATAGATACGGATTCCCACGCCAGTTAAAGAATGCACTAGAATTCTCATACAAAATTAAATAAGTACGTTATGATTAAAGTAAATGAAATAAAAGGCCTGTTCGATAGCTCTGCACTTTCTACACTTTTAACACCTTTACTCTATTATTCTCACTCCTACTTATGTTCTATTATATACATCGTCCTCTCTCAGGAGCGGTTGGTGCAAAAAGTGTAGAAAAGTGCAGAGCTATCGAACAGACCTAAAATTAGAAATGGACATAACCGATCAAAATCAGGAAGGTCACTGAAATTAAAAGGAAGTATACCACAATACACATACAGATTCGGTAAATGTTCAACTGGGCATCCTGTTATAATGCGTGCGACAGGGAACGCACTAGAAAAATAAAAAGAGAAATGTAACTAATCAGGCCCACTTGTTTTCGATGCCGCCCAGCCGGGCCCTTGCAATTAGTTCTCCGCGAACCGAATCGAAACAAATCTGTATATTTTGAACAACTTGATGGGACTGTTTTTAAATAAGCACTTAATGAACACGATTTTTCTTTAAGAAATGTTTAACGATCGGTATTACCAACGTTTTAAGGAGACCTTACATATAAGTCGTGTTTAGATTGTGACATTTCTGCTTGGTTTGTATATAATCAGTCACATTCTAAACACGAATTAAATTTAAGATCTCCTTAAAACGTTGGTAATACAGGCCGTAAGAATTTCAAATAGATTAAAATCTTATAATTTATGAGTATATCTTTCAAAAATCTAATGGTTAAAGAGACTCTCCAGATTGCATCCTTCAAAAATCTGATAGTTAAAGAGACTCTTCGATATTATCATTTGAGATGACAACTTTTTCATCTACGTTTCATACGTTTTTAATTGTTGATAACACAATTAAGTTTCTTCAGAAAGAAAAGTTTGCAGTTGGGTTAAGAAAAGAGAACTGTGTTTTCAAAACTGAGAAAAAACTGCCTTTGCATAATAATTGATGCGATTACATAAGAATATGCCGAGTGATTTAGGTTGGTATTCGTATCTCTGTAATTTCTTTTAATCAACAATCAAATTTATACTGCATCCGGTTCAAGCGGAAGTAATATTTTTTAATAGAAAGAAGTGCTTGTTAAATTTTTCAATTCTACAGTCATTCTGGTTCCTTCTAGCCTATTCGGAAAATAGTTATTCTGTTTTTCTCTCACGATTGTAAAACTTGGGCCTAAATAATAAAAAATATAGTCCATCCAAACCACATTTATCAAATCTACATATTTATACCATGAAATTATTTTTAAGTTAGCAGACTTGTAAAATGCATTCACACCAATGCTTAAAAGCAATTGAATTTTTGGTTTGTGGCATGGTTCAAAAAAAATGTTACGGAAGTTCGAATACCACCAACCTAAATCATTCGATATTTGTAATCGTACATAATGAAGTACGTTTTGTTTAATAATAAATTACAATACTGAATTCCCTAAAAAAAGTCGTCGATTTTAGGAGTGCACTGTGACTCATGTAATTGATACTTATTTTGGATCATCTGATAAGATTATCTGAAATCTCTAAACAAATAAATCTCTTAATAAACATGACTTTTCTACGTATATTTTTCAAGAATTGCACATTAACTGGCGCATCCACCATTATTGTATTATTTAATTTGGATCAGTAAGGAAAGATTAAATTTATTTTAAAATTTTCAGCAATCTGAAGCATGTAGACGAATTAAGTGAACCAGTTCATTTTAAGCAAATGAACATCGTTGTAAGTCATATTTTTCCTAAATGTGATATTTAATTTCTTAATAATTATATAATGATTATCGGTTTAGAACGTTTTTAGAAACTCGGCACATAATAGTACGCGTCTAATAAATAATCAATACTCTCACGCAAAATAGTCGGTGTATTTGCGACAAGCTAACCTGAATATTCGGTATTGTGTGTCGAAGGATGTCAAGAGTGTCGTTGTTGCATCATCATATGCATGCAAAATGTTGACACTAGGTGGCGAAACGAGTGCGTTACCTGCCAGACGAGGTTTAGTTTAGTGTATGCAAATACGCGGTGACAAAAAACAGGGTCACTGGGATCACGTCGGCCGGTATGCGCATAACTAGAACTCATATCCTTCCCAAATTGAGCTGTCCGCTTATATGGGAAGATCTCCTCGCTGTCGGCTCTAATTCTAGGCTACCGTAACCTCTTCCTACTCGCGATCGCTTACGCGACTTGTTTTCACTTTCTTGCAGGCGAATGTAATGCGAGTCATGTCTAATTATCTTATAATGTCACTTTCGACATTGTCTTTCGGCGAACATGTCAACTAAATTTTATGCAATGAGACCAATCGAGAAACTAATACAATTAGAATCAAAATCGAATCGAGAATGCTGCAATCTATGAGAATGCTGCAATAAACGATGCTTTCATATTATAATTCCAGGAGAAAAAGAGAATCCCAATTCAACATGTTTTAAATCATCTCAGTGTTTAAGTTTTGAATATGAGTTACAGAAATTTGAGCACATTTTAATATTTTTCTGAATGGAAGATTAAAATTTTTTAATTACCTGCTCTGAATAATGAATTTATTATTGCGTCAACTTATCGACAATTTGACTAATAGCAATCATATTACCTATGCAGTCAAATTATCCTAACATTACAACTCAGTTAATAAAATAAAATCCTATTTTTATGATAGGTTTGGCTTAGAAGAGAAGTTGTACTTGAAGGGAAACTTAAATCTTCTTTATGACAACGACATTAAAGGATTTAAGGTTAAGTAGATAAAAGTGTAACCCTCGACAACGTGAATGAAGTTCCACTAAAAATGTTAAAATTGTTTTGTTGTGTTTAAGGTAAACACACATTAGACACACACATTTTTTTTAGATTTTATGAGCGGACTGAGTTTTTACGACAACAAATGGATTCAGTTGAAGCAAAAATAGGTATAATTAAAATATGTTGTTGTGGTAGACAATTTGATTTCTGTCAACAGAAAAAGCTTAAATTACATATGCTAATCGAGAATCAATAATGCGGTAAATGACAAGCAAGAGTAATTTAACGATTAAAAGATTACGTTATCTTGTAAGGGCGTATCTAACCACTCGCGCAGAGCGCACAGGGGACGCGTGCTGTCTTCGACGTAATAAAAATACGAGCATGTGAGATTAACCTAACGTTTATGCAAATCTCGCATGACTAAAAATGGAAAACCTACTTAAAAATTCACCCCTTTCCACACGCACGCTCTACGACAAGGAGCACAAGGTCGATAGTATCGATCGACCGCGTACTCTCTCACCCTCTTACACCGACATTAACGTGGGCGTTATTCGAAACCCACCGCTGAAAAAGCTTTTATTGTGACACACGAAAAAAAATAATCACCTGAGAGCGCCACCGATGCCGGCACGTGCTTGGTATTATTAACCGACTTTAGGCCAGAAATACATTAAAAAAATTAGCCTGGAAAGACATGCTACTTCGAAATTAGAGGCGAGATTTCATCCGTAAAATCAGCACACTTAACATAGTTAGGCCGACAAAAAAGCTCCCCGACCCCGATGTTTTATCTATAGCAGAATGTTTCGTGCAGCCGGGGCTGACTCGCTTTATGAAGGGTCGCTATAACTTGCGATATCGCAGAGCGGATCCAGCACCGCAATCTCGGCCAAAAGGGATATTTGCTTCGAGAAGTTTTATTCCTTCGGCAAGAAACAATGATCTCTCCTCCATTCGGTGGAAATCTGCTTACCACTGTTACAGAAAATATAGATCAATACAGTTTCCCTAACGCATTTTCAACATCATGTAATAGCAGCTTTATCATTTCTAATTGCAATACATATTTCTTTATTCAGGGCATCTTCTCCCTTAATTTCTCATTTACCTAGCCTCGTTGTATGATTGCCTAGGCCTTAGTTCAAGGAGCTTCGGTTCATAATTTGTTAACTCTTTTCCCATCTGACGCATTACTCGTGAACTCATTCTTATCGGACTTGTCAAAGAATAGGAATACCCTGGTCTTCTGGAGGGTTGGAGCGATGAACCGGTATAAAAAGGTTTCTTTTCCCCGTTACATGACACCGAACCAACGCAGATCTCTTAAATAAAATAACTCTTCGTGGTATTTCCAATTATCATAAACATCTTTTACCGTGTGAACAATGCTGACTGTAGCACGGTCATCCTAGTCGAAATAATCAAAAGAAAGAGGTCAGAAGCAGCTCTCCTGCGTTTATAAAAAAAATCGTTTAGCTAGACTACTTTCCAAAGAAAAATATTTATTTCAAAGCCCTGGAGGATATCGGAATTTAAAAAGCGCTTCACATTGTAAATTTTAAACGATTATTTGTTATTTATTTATTTACTCTTAATTGTTTACTGAAAATTAATTTAATTTATTTTTCATCGAAACATCTTTATTATTTTTGCTTACTCAAGTTTTATTACCTATTTACTAAAATTAATTTTAAAAAATGTGTAGAAAGGGTGTTTTGATATAAACAGATATGTGTGCTCTGTCGTAGGTATTTATTATTTTTAAGATTAACAATAACCGTTGACTACTGATTTTGTTGATAACACGATCATTTATCAATCTAGATCAAAACACGCAATTTTCTGTTTGAATTCTCTAATCTCTGGATTATGACGATTTAATACTACTATTAGAGCCGTTTTACACTTGTTAAATTTGATAACAATTTTGTTACAATGTGAGAGAGATAGGCTATCACAGTGAATGCTGATTGGTTGAATTGGCACTTCTCACTCTCTTCGTAACAAATTTTACATGAAAAATATCATAGTGTAATACGGCTCTTAGAGTTAAAAGTTCTGACCCCTCTCACTTTGAAAGTCAATACATACATATCTCAAAAGCAGAAGAAAAATTATAGTAACTATGGCTTTTGAGATATGAGGCCTTCAAATTCAGTAATCATAATATAAACAAATTCGCAAATTTTGTAATTATAATTGATTGGCAGTTCCAGAAAAATGTTCAATACAAATGTTGTCGATACGGTTCGCTGTATGCATATTTGACTGCTTCTTCAGGATAAATATTACCCCTTGAAAAAGCTGTACGTTTATACTGCGATATTTATTTTGGGATAATTTTCAATGAACAAGAAAATTATTTAAAAAAAACGTCTATGATATTCTTTGAACTATGTATGTATGATGGAGACTCTATGGCAATTTTATGTCATCATCATCATCATTTTAGGCATCTTAGCATCTTCATTTTTTCCAAGAAATTACAAATTTAAATTCCTTTCGCTCAACTGTTCAAAAAGAATTAGAATTCGAACGGACGTCACTCAGTTTAAATTAAAAGGTGTACATACTTAATTCTTAGATATAACATAATTAAATTGAATTATTATTTTAGAAGCTTTTCTAAACATTCGTTGCTAGTTAATAAGATTCGGAGATTAAATTGTAACGTTACTTTTAATCTCTTAAATTATTCTTGCTTTCCTCCCTTTTCCACTTTGCATATATTTTCGTTTTATTGTATAAATGTTGGCAAAAGCTGGGGGAAACTAGGGTCCAAATGTGTAATAAATAAGCGTTGGGAGCGACGGACCGTAGTCATAGTAACTGCTGCAGCGAACGGTGGGGGTTGCAGACGTCACATGACCCGATGCAGTGCACCCCCGGCGTCCCGCCGTGACCGCGTTCGAGGTCCCGGCACAGCGCCGCGACGCAGCCGTCGACCCCGGTAGTTCACGTTCAATAAGAGTCATTGCCATCGTCCTGGGCCACACACTTCCTATTCCTGAAATTTGTCCCTCAATGCAGGGTATAAACCGGGAAGGGCGTGGTACCCGACAATGTCGAGGCGAATACACTCCTGTCCAGGACACGTAATAAAAATCGCGTTGTGATGTAATCAACCTTGAACCATAAAATTCACACGGCTTTTCAGGCTGCCAACTTTTTGTTTTTCTGTTGTACGATGTAAAAAAGAGGCAAACAATAAAAGAAAAGCAATTACAAATTCTTTTACGACGATAATCCGCATCCTTCACAATTAATGGACGCGGAATGACGTAAACATCAAGTTCATAAACCTGTACTTAAAATAATCTAAGCGAACACCATAAAATACAAGCAAGCATAACAAATTATGGTTATTTTTATGCGAACTGAAGTAGCAGTTTTAAACACATCGCAGCAATGACTTTTTTAAATGTAATAAAAACTTTTTCATTTGCAAGAAAGACAATAAACAAATTCAAAATTGTAAACGACCTAAAAAAAATCGCAATTTTCAAAATATATCGGAAAAGTTAAAAAAAGGGAGAATAATTTCCTAGCTTGGCAATTACTGCAAAAAATAAAAATACCAACAAAATGCGTAGGTGCGCCTTTAGAGATTACCTACAGATTAAGAAAATTATAGATAAAAGCAAGCAACTACACATTAGTGTCAGCAACCGTGAATCATTACTTCATTTCGTATGTTAACAACACTCCAGAAGATAAGTCCTGTATCAATGAACGCACATTACATCGTCATGTGAAGTTGGCGTTGCACTGTTATCACTTTAGCATTGAAGAACACTATTGGTATTATTCTGTTTAGCTCAAGTAGATTAAGCAACGTGAAATTATGTGAACGGCGGCGTCGTCATTGTAACATGAGCCATTGCATACATACATAATGTACGCTAACGATTCGAAATGAATTCTTTGCAGAAACAAATAATTCAAATAGCTTCTTATCTTGGAAAAATTTGAGAATTCCTTTATCTCGCAATATTAAAATCAGAGCTTACTTACGCGGATATCTGGTAAACCTATTCTCATTAAGCAAGGGATCAATTCGGTACAACCCACCTGAAACAAAAACAACCTGTATTAAAGATTTGGTTTATCATATCAGCGTCTGAATAAGGCGCGATTAAACCAGACGATAAATTTGATTTTGTTTTGTGAAAATTACTTTGTGAGTCAGATATATTAATATATGAAATTTTGTGAGCCATTAAATAAAATAAATGGCAAAGATCGCATAGAGAATGTAAAATACGTATGTACATTAGTCAGTGGCATTTTATGATCGCATTACTAATTCAGTGCAAAATTTAATTTATAATTTAATTTAATCCAGTGCCATTTCATTTTATTGGCTGGTTTCTAAGAATGGGGATTAATTTTGAATAATACTTGAGCAATTGCCAGACTTTCTATATTTAAATGACTCAGAAAAAACACTCAGGGTTACAATTTTAAATAAACCTAATAATTTAGTAAATACATATACATGCATTGATGAATGCAACACAGGAAATCCCATGTTAATTTACACGTAGGGTGACTGCCCCAGAAGTGGACACCCAAGAGAAAATCTCAATTTTAAAAACGCTCATAAATTAAGATATTTTATTAAAACAAATATGAAAAAGTGTAAATAAAGCAAATTTTATGTTTTTCCTAGTGGTATTATCTTATACGTTATAAATATGTTAACCTTTTTTTAATGAAGTATTATGTAAAAAATTATCAACTGTGCCAGTAGTGGACATACTTTCACCGGTAAAGAACACGTTTTGGATGAGTAATGGACACCTTGATATTTTTGAAATCTATGTATATGATTCCATTTCAGGCACATTGTAGTGACCTCTCTGATTTTTCAGTTTAGGCTCTGCAATATTTCGAACAATGTCTTCTTTAAAATAAATCAGTATATCGTGTTTTGCAGGCCACTTCCATGAATACGGGGGACCTGCAGTGACCATTGACAGTATTTCGGCTCCCTGTTCGTTTGCTCTTCAAGATAACTCCTGCAAAAGTATTTTATTAAAATAACAATTAAAAACAACAAAAGAGATTTCAATCAAACATCTAATCACTTTTTAAATTAGTGATCACTAAAAATAAGATAATTCTACAATCAGTACTACTAACTCACCAGGTTAGTAGTTGTTTTCATATCGAAGGATTACATATTTTCCCATCGTCAAATCCAGAGAATCTTCAATGTCGCTTACATCTAGATCTTCATCGTCGTAGGTGACAGTCACGTCCGAATCAGAACTTTCAGTGACAGCTTTAGTTTCCTCTTTCTTTTTTGTTTTCGGAAGTAGCTTCTTTTTCATTTCACCTTCATAATATTCTCGATATCTCGATACTTTCCACTGGATACAACTGCAGGAAATATTTTTCGTTTGCGTTTCGGAGTTTTCGTTTCTGAGAAACTAGGAAATACCAAACATTTCTTGAATGGTGTTGGTACTTGATAGCCTTCTTCTTCCTTGCTATCATAATAACTCCTGTTGACACCTTCAGGGGTTTTCCACTGAGAGCTTGTGGATGCTCGTTGCAAATCAGGCGAAACTTCTCTTATATTTAAATTTTCTGGAGTTTCAGAACTTGGAGTTTCTGAAGGGCTCATACTTTCTTCTGCCAGCAGCATGTTACTATGTGATTCTTGGCAAACCAAGTCCACATCTTGATCAGAAATGGGATTACATTCATTTTTAATAGCAAACCACACTTTGTACAGATTAGTGGATTCTATATTTCCATTCCACTCAGCACCAGTTCTATATGTTTCCAGGAAAAGATTCAGTTCTTCTTTTTCAATTTTTTCTTGAATAATTTCAAGTGCCGCCTTCGAGTTTCGATTGTTTACATTTTCAGTTGTTGTAACTATTCTATTTGGAATGCATTTGGTGTAATCAACATTACGCTTATCGAAAGAAAATATACCACTTTTCCTAAATCTGTTTTGGATCGTGGTCGATGTCGCATATTGATCAAAAATAGTTTTTAAAATTGATCCAAATATATATCGGGTCACTTCTTGCGGAAAATTTTTAAATTTCCAGGTTCTGAGAGCAGATTTCCAGCGCGACTTAAGCGGCTTAAATACTGCTATATCTGCTGGTTGCATGATGTGAGTCGTATTTGGGAATAAGGATATTAAAATCACACCGTTCTCATCACACAATTGGCTTACTTGTTGAGTCATGTGGGAACGATGACCATCCACAAAAAGTGCAACTGGTCGATTAACATTGGATGATTTCAAATAAGGTATAAAGTGATCTGATATATATTCATAGAAAACTTCTGAATTGATCCAACCTGATTCTGACCTACCAAGTGCCCAATTTTCTGGAATGAATTCTACAATGGCTTTTGGCATCTTTTTATAGGGAAAAATTAGCATTGGTGGCACAACATCTCCATTTGCGGAAAATATAGCCATAACTGTGATTTGCTCTTTTTCAGAGCTTACTCTTTCATAAAAATCTTCTGTCGTTCTCGCTGGTCCTAAAATTGATATTTCATCAAACCAGCCGTGAATACGATCTTGCGTAACTGCAGCGCGAGCTTTGCTTACTGCTTCTGCATGTCTTTCTTTTACCTCAGGATGTCGTTTTAGAAAACCATCAAACCAGAATCGTCCCGGGATTTTAGATTCATTTAAGTATCGACTTTCTCTACCACTATCTTCTAGAAATGTTTTGACTGACCAAAGGAGATTACACTTATGTACTGGAAATCCTCTCTTCGCCTTGGCAAGAATCCATGTAACTAATACACTTTCTTCTGTTTCAGATAATTCTGATTGTGGACCCATTTTTCTTTTAAGAGGAACAGAACCCGATAATTTTCTAACAAGGGTACCGCGCAGAACACCAAATTGTTTGGCAGCCTGCTTTCTAGACAAACCGTTTTCCTTTACAGCTTGGATGGCTTTTTGCAGATCCTCATCCGCATAGGAAAAAAAAGTCCTTTTCACTTGATTTTGTGTTTTTTTCATTTTTCCCATTTTTCTATTTATAAATAGAAGTTTAAATCAGTTAAATATAGTTTAATAAGACAGTAATTTATTTCAAATTAGATGAGTGTCCATTACTAAATATCTCTAGTTCAGTAGTGGTCACCCTCGGGCCCATTACTGACACATTGTTTAATTTTTTTCTTGAGTAATGGTCACCCCCCTCATAATTTCCCCCAATGCAAAACTTCTATTTTTATTATCTTCCATATTTACTTACCGTACTGAATCTTAAAAAGTCAAAAATAAACTGCGAAACGGCTTCCACTTAAGTTTTTTTTACCGGATATAATCCCAACGTGCACTAACCCCTGGAACACTACAAATAGCTGTTGACAGAGCAACCATTATAAAAATTTTCGATAACTCATACAAGAAAGAAGATATGGGCGCCAAACTTTTACAGGGATCTGTAATATGAAATGCCGAGTAACTAGGTTGCAAAACTAAAACATTTTGGCGCTTATTTTAAAAATTATTGGTAATTTTTAAGGAAGGGTGTCCATTACTAGTGCAATGTCCATTACTGGGACAGTCACCCTATTCAAATATTGACTTCCCTAATTACTTTACAGCAAAATTCCATTTAGGTTTTTTAAAGTACTCTTCAAGATGTATCTATCTGTGCAGTTTGAGAATTTTTGATTTGCTCAGTTTCAAAGTATTTTAAAAAGATTCAGTAACCAAACTATCAGCACGGCCTTGATCAGAGAATGTTAAAATAACTTTCTGTCAAATTTTGTAGGTTGCTTTACTTTATTGTAACATTCACTGATTAAGGCCGTGCTGATAATTTGGTGTAAATTGAAATTGAAATGCACCTTCTTGAAGGTGGGGAGACCGTCCGTCAACAAAATTAAACGCAAGAGCTAATGAAGATTCATAACTAAGATTGTATTCTAGTTTTCTACTAATATTGAAGATATTCAAACACTATCTTTCATTGGGTTGATAATAATATAAAGAGATAAAGCTTTTCTTCACAGGATTCTATTTAAATGTAAAAATTGAAAACTAAAAATATATTATAGAAATAATGTACTGATCATTTGTGTTATTTCTTCTTTGTTCTGACGAACATGGTTGTTAACTCTCGTCCCAACTTGTTTCGGCTTTCGTCATTTTCAGGAGTCTGCCTCTTAGTTGGGACGAGAATCAAAAACCGTTGAATTTTGTTGACAGACGGTCTCCCCATCTTCAAGAAGGTGCATTTTTGACTAACTTGTCTTTCGTCGGGCCGTGGCATATTTTCGTGTAGGTGGTATCCCCTGACCGAGTTTTTACAGACAGGTCGTTCCGAGTGGGCTCACACTTATATAAATAGGAAACAGCCACATAATAAGCTTCTTATTCCACGCTCGTAAACCACACCGGCACAAGGGATACCATATTTTTGCAATAAATTACGACACGACGTCGATTTATGCAGTGCCTTGCATTACATAACGTTCATTGTAGCCCCGATAGCCAAGGAAATAATGTTTCACTTGCTTTATTTGGCCAAATCTCATCTGAAAGTGAATTGAACTCACTTGTAGGTGGTTGATTTAAAAAATTTTGTATTTCATCTCGTTGCATTATAGAGAGTGCGTGGGTGATTAGAGAGTAGTGATGGTTGAAAACGTATTCGACTGAAACAGACAATTTCATTAAGTTGAAGAGACATAGAACTGAAAGTGAAATCGTCTGCTCATATCTTTAATTTTAGCCTTGGAAACCCTAATTCATTGTTGTATGTCATCAAGCAATACCCGCATAATAAATCATGCCACACAAGAAATACATCATAAAGTAGTTTACATTAATTATGAATGAAAAATTCTAGCAAGGTTCGCATTAAAATTAATGGCGCAGTTGACAATGAATATACTATACTTCCTGAGTGCGACAAACGTTTAATGTCTTAGCAATACGTAATATTTGTATTGTTATACTCCGGCTTCCGATCACAAGAGAGGTATCGATTCGATAATGGCTACCTGCCTTTATTAATGACACATATTGACGACATCAACCTTGATTTTTTGCGCTGTCCCACAGATTCTACGTTATTTTTTTTTGTGTAAAGGTGGGCCAAATTCGAGGATAATTTAACGTAAATGTAGAGCGTTTATAAATAGTTAATAAGCCTACCTACGTGTAACCCCTTTTCTTAAATTCCTTACAAAAATGGCCGCAAGATATTTTTAAGTTACACTGGAAACCTCTTAGATGAAATTACCAACGTATTATTCCTACCTAAAAAATACATATATTCATATGTGTGTGTCTTTCAACGGTACATATAAACACCATTAATAATTGCGTAACATAATACATTTCAGCTGCAAATTAATGGTAATTTGGTCTTAAATGTCTGAAGATTAAGTTAAGAGATTAATGATTTTACTAAAAACTTCGACCGAACCTACTACTGCGTGTAAATAAATAAAATGCCTAAGCTTTATGAAAATAAAAGCATTGAGAAAGTCGTTTAATTTACTTAAAGATAACTTTATTGGACAGACTAAATCATGTACATATTCGACTCTTTATAATTAGATACATTTTAAAATGTGTCAAGATCGTGTTAATTGACATAACAATATCTAGGGCCGATTTCACAAAAGCTGATTAACTTTAACCGATGATTAACTTCCTGGATACCTGTGTTAAAAGGATAGCAACAATTATTTTCAACCATTGATTAAATTTAACGAAGCTTTATGAAATCGACGTCTAGTATATTAAATGAAAAGAAAGCAAGCATTTTTAGTTTTTATAACTTTTTACTTAGATAGCTTAATTCGTAGAAGCTTGTGATTATTACCTGCAAGTACCTATGCAAGTTTAAAATAATCGAAAAAAAATCTGCTCCAAAGAACCCCTAGTTGAAGGCAACGGTGCTAACAAAGAAACAGTTCCAAATTTAAAACATGTCTTGGTAGCGGGAAAAAAAATTTAATGTTATCAAACTTGTTTTTATTTGTATCCTTTATTTTGTATTAAAATTTTGTTAGAATTAATGTACCTGCAAATGTATTATTTTTGCAGCTCGTAGTTAAGCTTACTAATCGGAATAATTTGGAAAACATAGTAATGTTGAAAATGTCGAGCTATGTATGTCTTTTTTACATCAAGATCTTAATTTGTAAATGTTTTGTGTAACGTTCTAACGTTTGATAACGTTTCAATTAGTTTTTGTTAAGTGAGTGTGTACTGTAAGGATAACTAGGATTCACCTCAACATAAAAACCTTATCCACACTTTCCGTTACTTATAAATTGAGAATGTATCGTTCTAACTCTAATTGTTGCCATTGTTAATTAAAACTGTATTGAACAGCAGTTTAGTGCTGCTAATGCAAATTTTTTTAAGTATACAGAGTTACAACTGGTTAAGGTTGGTCTATAAGTATCTCGTAGACTTTAAGAAATAGAAACATTGTTACATTTTAAAAAAAGGCACACTATTTATTTTTGGATTAATAAAAATATGTACTCAATTCATAATTATCTTGAAAATATTGAAAAATCTTAATTTCAAAAATTTGTTGAGACAGTTGCCATAAATTTGATGATGAAAAGGGTCTGTGTCAGTTTACGAATAATTCATAGCAGCTCTTTAATTAGGTGTCCAAATTACAAACTATATTTAAACAGTACATTTTTTCAATAGATTTAATTTGCAAAACTTGGCCTCTATGATGCAATCTAAATTTACAATAGGCATAAAACACCAAACTATATCATTGATCAGATAATAAATTTCAGCCTTCATTAAGCCTACATATCCAAGTTGGAAGGCGTTTACTTTTTTGTTCATATCTTGATTATTTCCAAGATGTAAATCGCGATTGTATGCACTTACGTGCACGTAAGTTACCGTGATCCATTGATGACCGATTCAAAGAAATGTGAGTCTGAAACGCGATGGAATAACTAGGTAAATATAATGGTTTTCTAATTAAAGACTAACAAGGAATAGTAACAGTAGTTACGAATGTGTTTAAATTTCAAATTTGCTCAGACCGCATCGAAATTCTAACCGTTTGGATTTGACCGACTCAGCTGCAATATACATAACTACCGTGCAGTTGAGTGACTGCATTTTGTCGTCTATCATAACAATGTTTTGTCCTCAATGAGAATGCAAAGTTGCAAAAAACAGATATCATATCTGCACCTGTCCAACAACGGCGAAACAAAACCATTTCTTTCATAATAGACTGTAACTAACTTGTCAACATACAGACAACTTTGTTATGTAGTAGTCATCGTTATTAACTTTTACCAACTACAACTAAATAAGAACTTAAAAAATTGGACTACATACACTTTCCGTAACATAAACATTCACCATTTATTATTTGTTTAATAAATTAGTAAAGCCAACCTTTGTTGGGTACCTACAGTTCATGTAAATTCTGAATAGACTTTCATCATTTATGAGGTGAAATCAATACCTACAGAAGCGAATGTATAACGCACAATACATTCATTGAAACCTAGTCACATTTTGTTAAGGAAAAATTTTGATTATCCCGCTTCAAAAATATCAGTGTTGTTTACTTGAGCGCAAATAAGAGGTTATTTTGAAAAAATGCAAATTTGGTAGAGGAACGTGGGCCTGACAACGACAGCGAAAAAATATAATATAAATTGATATTACTCTTAAATACATTTTTGAGCAACACAACTAAGGTTCATAAATACGAATAACAAATGTCGATTCCGACATTAAAAAAAAACATAATATGTTCAGAAATATTGGACTTAAACAATCAAGAGAATCTAATGATAGAATTATCATCAACATAGAGATGTCATTTTCTCTAAAAACTAAAAAGGTAACACACGTGTCAAAGAAATCGATAAGTAATTACTTGCAAACAGTAGCAGAAACTTTCTAACTTCACTCGTCTTGACTTGTGCTAACTGTTGGGAATCCTTAATACTTAAAAAAAAATAATTATTAAATAATACACTGATTAGCTGTCTACGTGATACTCCATAATGAACAATCAATCACCCACTGATTTTACTTTTTATTTGCACATTCAAGTGACTGCACTTTCAACAATTTATAACAATTTCAACCTGAAACACAGATATTAACCAAGTAAAATCAGTGAGTCTTTTAAAAGAATTATACAGAATACGAAACCAGTACAGAAAAAAAAGAGTAGGTACATTTTCAAAATGTATACTAAATGATAAAAAAAAGGTGCACAGGCAATAAAACAAAACTTCAGGTAATATTATTATAAATTATTAAATTTAATAAACTCTTTTCATAACACTCTTAGGCTGCGTTGCATAAAAGATTTAAGCGAGATTAAGATTTAAATTAGAATGTGACACACGTAATGACGTACAGTGGTACATTCTAACTTAGGCTTAAATTTAATCTGGCTTAAGTGTTTTATGCAACGCATCCTTAATTTGGCATATTTTTAAATATCTTATATGTTGTTGTATCTTTGGCATACTATATTATAACTATTAATGATGTCTTTGGAAAGGTTAGGAAATTTGAATCATAAATATTTTCCGACCGTTTAACATTTTTCTCCTGTCTACAGTTACTCCAGAAACTCCTGACTGTATAAAACCCTGATTTCAAAAGATGATAAGAAATATTAAAAATTGTGCACGATAAATTATTTTATCATTCGCATGTTGTAAGGAAATAATTACACAAGTAAACACAACCGAAATGCAATGTATCAAAATACATCACTATTAAAAAGATAACATCTATTTGTGAGGCAAATTATCTCAAACGATTAGCTTGTCCATTAATTAGGTTGCTCATATTAACAATAATTAAAGCACGTTTTCGTCCGTTGAAATTTATCGAACAGTTTGTAATTTCTCGTTGGGCAGCTTTTTAAATCTATTTTGTGCTTCTTCAATCTATCCTAATATCACTTTTATTTATGGCTGTTTGAGCCAGTTTTTACTCTTTATCATTTCAGGCCTTCAAAGCACCTCAGCTATAAGTATCTCTTATTTGAATGTTCGCTCGCTAACTAACAAATTCGACTTTATTAAAGACCTGCTTTTACCTTACGGGGTATGATGTAATGACTTTGAGTGAAACGTGGTTATCTGATAGTGTTTTTGACGAAGCTCTGAACATCCCTGAATATGTCTTAAGAAGACAAGATCGTCCTGGTAGAGGAGGTGGTGTGGCCACGTATATAAAACATAATATTAGATTCACAATGATACATTCTGAGTATCGTGATTATTTGGAGCAACTCTGGATCAATATTTCATGTGATAAAAAAAATATGTACGTTGGAGTAATTTATCGACCACCAAACACTAGTTTGAACAACTTCGTCGCTGCCTGTCAAGACATTTTAGCAGAATATACCTTGCTTTGTGATACACTGATTTGTCTCGGGGATTTTAATATTAATTTATTATCTTAAAACAATGACTTTTTGTCTTTTTTGTCAGTTCTGGAAGGTTTACATCTAAAACAGTTGATAAATGTACCGACGCGCTTTGCCCGCAATACTGCGACTTTAATCGATGTGATTGTTACCAACGACGATGCGAATACTGTGGACAGTGGTGTCACAGTATAAATATTTATACTGTGGTGGTGTGTTCGATGTTCATGACTTGTCGGACCATCGACTCGTTTGTCAAATTAATTATTATTGTAACTTCATAAAAAGTACTCCTTACTCACCGCACATACCGCTGTTTTAAATACTTTAATCAGGATACCTTTTATAATGAGTTACATCATATTCCTTGGTGGACAATTACAGAACTTGAAAATGTAAATGATAAGGTCGAATTTTTAAATTATCACATCGTTGCTCTGTTTGATCGTCATACACCCTTAACTACAGCGAAATTTTCTAAGCCTAAAGTTGGCTGGCTTACGGATAACTTGAAACTTATGATGCAGTTACGTGATAAAGCCTTACTAAGATTTAAGCGAACCAAATTACAACCTTACTGGGATTACTACAAGCAACTACGTAATCTAACATCTGCTGCCGTAAAATCTGAAAAAGAGGCTTATTTAGATTTCAGTTTTCGTAAAGCAAACAAAACAGTTTTTTGGCAAAATCTTAAAGAATTTAATATTTTGCATCACCTGAAATTCCGATACATCTTCAAGACTCAAATGTAATTAATAACTATTTCAATACGGTTACTGGTGCATCTTCTCTTCATGATGCAGATGTTTTAAATTTTTATCGGTCGAATGTTGACGCGAAAGCTCAGAATTTCAGTTTTCAGGAGGTTTCTGTGGTTTATGTTGCTAAAATTATTCACTCTGTCACGTCCAATTCTGTTGGTGCTGATGTCATTTCCTTTTAAAATGATAAGACTTTGCTGTCCTTACTTGTTATCCATTTTGACGTTTGTATAACAAAAGGTGTTTTTACCAGACAATGGAAACATGTAACGGCAATTCCTTTACCTAAAATAAAAAAAAAACCTGCGTATATGCATATTAGACCAATTAACATTCTTTCAGTCTTATCTAAGGTTTTGGAAAAAATACTTGATAAACAATTAGGAAATCATCTGGCTTCATGTAATTTATTGTCTTTGTCACAATCAGGTTTCAGACCTGGTTATAGTTGTTCTACTGCACTTTCGCTTATAATGGATGACATTTTCGGAGGTGTAGATGATGATAAACTTACTGTACTTGTTCTTCTTGATTTCTCCAAAATCTTCGATATGATCAATCATGAGTTACTGCTGGCAGTTTTGCATTATTGTGGTCTGGAAGTGACAGCGGTTGTTTTGATTGGCAACTATCTAACGGACCGCACTCAATCGGTTTTTCTTAATTACTCCATCTCTGACGATGTTTATATTCGGTCAGGTGTTCCACAAGGTTCAATAATCGGACCGCTACTGTTTGCAATTTACGTATCTAACTTTTTTACTTTCTGGAACGCCTTTAGTAAGTATCACATGTACGCTGATGATACACAGTTGTAGGGCTCGTTTAACCTTTCACACTTACAATTTACCATGAATAAGATGAACATTTACCTGGCTGAACTTTTTACCATATCGTCTAAGCATTGCTTAGTAAATCTTATTTTTCCCTATTCGGTAGAACTAAAGATCGTAATGCTGCTATGCACTCTAATTCAAATTGTGTTAAATGATACACATTTGACTTACCGTGATAGTGTTAAAAGATTGGGATTGATCATCGACACTAATTTACGATTTAAAGAACATATCAGTTCCTGCATCAGCAGAGCATTCTGTAATTTGAAAATGTTTTATCCCAGTAGGCATAACCTTACCACTAAAGCAAAAATAGCTGTTCGTGATAATATGAAAATCACGGAACTTGAGCTCTGCGTAATCAATCACCGACAATTATTTCAGTATTATTTCTTTGTTAACGGTGAATGAGAAAAAAGGACGGAGTTATGATTCTTAAGTCTGATGATGCAACACTAGACGCGTTTTATTTATGACGCAGAGGTCTTCTCTTATGAAAACAACTATAACTTGGTTCTGTCTTACTTTAATTATTGTGATGTCATATATAACTCGTGTTTGGATGTTAAAAATTCCTGGCGCATTCAAGTTGTGCAGAATTCTTGTTTGCGTTTCATTTACGGTGTTTCAAGACGGGAACATACGAGGTCTGTTCAAGAAATAACCGAACTTCATTTTAAAAATTTTTATTTTTCAACTTACACATTATTGGTCCTTGTCCCCTTCAAAGTACTCCCCTCCCCAATTCACACACTTTTCCCAGCGG
Organism: Dorcus hopei; assembly: GCA_033060865.1. Classification (NCBI taxonomy): domain Eukaryota; kingdom Metazoa; phylum Arthropoda; class Insecta; order Coleoptera; family Lucanidae; genus Dorcus; species Dorcus hopei. The sequence goes on from CM065425.1 coordinate 24,203,942, forward strand.
TGTTTCCACTTTGCAAAACAGCCCTGGTAAGCTTCTTTCGGAATGTTCTTCAATGCCTGTGACGAATTTATTTTAATGTCATCAATGGTGTCGAAACGGCGTCCTTTCAACACTGATGACCTACATGACCCTCTTCATGAATGTGTCGTCATCGTTGGCTTGTTGAAAGAGTTCCCGGCAAACTTCCACTCGCCTTTCCTTCTGCAGTTCAGTCATCAAACGAGGAACAAACTTTGCTGCAACTCGATGCATATTCAATTTCTCGGGCAGAATGTTATGGCAAGACCCTATTGAGATCCCAACCTCTTCTGCAAGTTCTCCGACAGTCAGCCGACGATTTGCACGCACCAGATCACAGATTTTCTGAATGTGAGTCTCATTAGTTGAAGTCGAAGGTTTTCCTGGTTGAGAGTCATCTTCAACTGATTGACGACCACTTTTCAATCGGCAAAACCATTCGTAACACTGCGTACGGCCTAGAGCAGGGATGGGGAAATAGATTTAGAGAAGGGCCATATAAAATAATTAAAATATTTAGGCGGGCCAAACAGATATATTTTTTAATTTATTGTTTGGACGTACTGGGTCCGTGTGAGAAATGAAATTTTGACTGTTTTTTAATCATCTCGTTGAAATTTGGCTCCAAGTTACTAGAAATAATTCGTAAAACGCACTCAAGATGTTCGTCGGTCATCTTATTCTTCAGTTTGCTTTTACGGAGTTTCATTGTTGAAAACACCTGTTCACAGATGTATGAAGACCCAAACATCGAGATCGCCGCGCTGTTTAATAATCACTGACTGATTAACTGACTCACGGCCGCCACGCTTAGACATCTAGGGTGCGTTCCGAATTAACGTCAGGCGTACAACTTTTTACCTCGCGCATGATTTTGATATGGGAAAATGATGCGCGAGGTAAAAAGTTGTACGCCCGATTAAGTCCGAACGCACCCACAGTGGTCACATATCGAAATTTCTCGCAACGAACACGAACATACTAGACTAGAGAGTAAATGAAACTCCTTTGTAATCTAATGTAAACAACTCGATGTGATACGAATTTGTTTAACGAAGATGGCTGTTACCGATCGCGGGCCTGCTCAAATCATGTCGCGGGTCGGATTTGGCCCGCGGGCCGCCATTTCCCCATCCCTGGCCTAGAGCATCGTCTCCATAAGCTTGTTTCCAATGTTGAAATGTTTCGGTAAAGGTCTTTCCCAGTTTCACGCAAAACTTCACGTTGCATCGTTGTTCCCGAAAATTGCACATTGTAAAAATCGCCACGAACGCTGAAAAACCTTGCACTCAAAAAACAATAACACGGGAATGAAGCGAGATATCAACAATCCGTAAAGAGCAAATTACTCGGGAGATTATGACGAACACAGTGTTGCCAACCGCACGACGCTACGATACTTCGTTGCCGCGCAATTTAAAAAGTTCGGTTATTTCTTGAACAGACCTCGTATTTTGTATAAACTGAATGCTGCTGGTTGGCTTCAAATGAAAGACAGACGACTTCTTCATCTTGCATGCTTCAGTCATAAAATTTTATTTTCAAAAACTCCTCCATACCTTTTTGTTAAATTTAGACATAGGACTGATGTTCACAATATTAATGTTCGACTCAGGCCTAGTTGTACAATCCAAGTTTAACTTTAAGCGAAGCTTAAACCCATAACAACGTCCATTACAACCATGTTATTGTGAAGAGTTTAAGCTTTGGTTTAACGTTAAACTCGAATTGTACAACTGGGCCTCAGGGATCTATTGGATATTACTTTGCACCATACATCTCTGTTCAAAAGATGTTTTACATATGCTGCTGCTCAATGTCTAAATAATGTTGATGCTGATTTGAAGACTACCCCCTCAGGTTTTTAAACGTAAAGTGAAGTATGTCCTGGTCAGTGAGACTGTTTAGTGAGCGAACTTTCATGTTGTATATTTTACTGCTGTTTTCTTCTTTTTGCTTTCCCATTAATCATCTTATTCTTCTCGTTGGCTTCTTTTCATTTAGTTTCTCTCTTTCTCTCTAATTTACTTCTATCATTTGCCCTTCTTGCCTCTCTTCACATTCTTAATCATTATTTTCTTCTTTCCCTTTCTTCACTTATTTCGTCATTTTTCCTTCTCTCTCCATACTTCTTTTAGAAAAAATTTTATTTTCGTTGTTTTTTAAATTTTTATTAAAGGTACTCTAGGTAGAGCAATTAAAGGTACTCTGGAGCTTACTGATGGCGTACTTTTTGGTTCGACTTTGTTACACAATTTATTTAGTTTAGATGTTACTCAAATCTCATCATTATAAACAAGCATCAGCGAGGAATATTTGGACCTGGACACTCCTGTTTCAGTTTTTTTTTTTTTTTTTAATAGTGTGGTGCATTTTTTATAACGGATTTTAACAGATGTTTAAAATCGTGTAAAAAAAATTACCCACATAGGCGATAAATATTTCAAGGAAAATGCTACAAAACTGTTACGCCATGTCAGGATAACTCACAGTTCTGTATTTTTTATTTCGAAAGTTAGAGCAAAAAGTCTTTAAGAAAAGTTGCATTGGATGTAAAAGACTACAAATTCTCAGAACATCTGACCTCGAACGTCAATTGTTTTTGCTCCTTCAATTTTTTATTGTGTATTTTTATGACGGAATTTAACAGACATTTTGGAATCTGTGTTTGCCTTTGGCCTCCATAGATGTAGTAGCAAAATATTTACATATCGCTGCGTCACGTTGGGCGCCAATTTAATGCTGTGATCTCAGGGCATTTTGCAAATTTTCTCTTTATGGCACCAAGTTGTTCGACAATTTAATTGCTGTGTTATCTCAGGGTATTTTGGACAATTCTCTGCTTTTATTATTTTCTTACTTTATTGATTTTCCTCTCGGAGGCTCTTCTTTGATGATGAATTTTGTAGTGTATCTTGTAGACCAATTTCTTTGCTGTGGAGTGTATTTTATGTGATAATTTTTGGATGTAGATGGCACTCCCGAGGCTTCACATTCAAAAATATCTAATGTCAGAGTTGAGTGTGTGTGTGTGTGTGGGTGGGTAAAGAATGTCGTAGAAGAAAACGTAAAACACAGTTTATTGTACCACTTAAAATAATTAATTTTCACAAACTAATTATTCGCATGAAGAAGTTCGGGTTTTTTTAAAGGAAATTTATAATAGGTCGGGCTTTTCACAAAACCTTCACACTAAAGTTTTGCTCAGTTGTCTTCCGTACTCTTGATCTAGCAAAGGTTGTACTGCTCCCTGCTTCCTGCTTAGTGCATATCGGATTCCGCGCGGCGGCGGTTTTAAAAGGGTCATAAGTTCACGCGATAACTAACACAGCGCCCTCACTTGTTTATTCTCCGAACTTCTTACTATAACCTAAAGTTTCCTTTATCACATTGAATTATTATTGCATTATATAAATTATTCTAACATTTACAATTATAAACTTAATTCTTACGCATTTACACTTTAAAAAACCTAAATAATTTATCTGTAATAAATAGTTAATTATAAATTGATTATTTCCAAAAATATTTTATTTAAAATTAAGAAATTTGGAAAAACAAACTTGAATTAAAGAATTTCTTAAACAAATCCTCTAAAATACGTATACACCGTTGGTCTGACCAAGACTAGGTATACGGTTAATTGTGAGTAAATGAAGGAGAGGCTCATGGAAACTTGTGTGGAAATGAAATAGAGATATTACAATGTTGCGTGCGAAGGTAGGAATGCCGCGGCCGGAGCGTGGCCCGCGTTATCAATCGGCAACGTCGATTGATGTAGCTATTTCGTTTACTCATGCGCTTTCTACTATTCTAATCTTCATTTACTCATGATAAATGCATAGCCAGTGGTGGCCAGGCCAATACGATATATAATTTATTTTATTATTTTCAATTTTTTTGTCTTATGTTAAAGAAATTTCCAAAGAAATAGTATTGTTCATTAACACCGCAATATGTATCTCTGCTTTTCTAAAAAAAAAAAAAAAGAAAGTACACACACAAGCTTTGAAGAAAAACTTCGTGGACAAAAATTTTCGGACGATCAAGAGTTACAGTTGGAAGTAGTTTTTTTTTGCAACCCGAAAAAAAATATTTGACGGTTTATTTATTTTAATTTCGAAATGTAGAAGGTCATAGTAAGACACCTTAGATATCGAATGGCCCTCGTAGCTTTTCAAACCAAAAGTCTACCAGACGGTGATTGTTATTAGGTTTGTTCTAGCAAACAATTTTTTGTAGTTTGTGTTTCCCAATACGCATGCGTAATCTATAATTGTTGTCGAATTAGTTTCAAACTTTCTTTGCTCTCCTGATTGTACAATATGTATAATATTTCACGCCAAGTCAGTTAAATCCATAGCTCTAAATTGTTCAAGTACTATTTGTTACTGTTCATTAAGCCAAGTCATAATCTCATTTGATAAATTGCTTAAGAAATATGTAATAAATATTCTCCGCCGCTGCTCTAATGTTCCATAAAAACAGTGTTGTCATGAAGGCACAAGTTCATAACTTTTATTTTCTTGTCTCTGATTCTGTCTCTGAATTTATAAAAAGCTGCATCAGGCATATCCATCACACCAGATTCAACACAAACAGCAGGTCGAAAATGCCCACGGATTGATTAATATACAGTTCTTTCGCTCGATCTTTGCAGTTACGTCAGAAAATTATCGACTCAAAATGACAAACTTATAAATTCTATCATTGTTTTAACATACGTATTAGATAAGGATAAAAGAATATGTTGATTTCGTTTCTCGAATCGTAAAGTGTGACGTGACAGCAAAGATCGAGCGGAAGAACTGTAAATATTTCTATCACAAAATCTTTTAAGCGGACACTAAATCGCGCACTATACACTTAACGTTTCGCAGTCGTTCGACAGCTTCGTCAGAAGTGAAAAATATAAACATGTTTATAGTGAAAAATATAATTATATTTATAGTGAAAAATATAATTATGTTTTTCACTATGTGAAAAATATAATTATATTTATAGTGAAAAATATAATTATGTTTTTCACTATAAACATGTTTATATTTTTCACTTCTGACGAAGCTGTCGAACGACTGCGAAACGTTAAGTGTATAGTGCGCGATTTAGTGTCCGCTTAAAAGATTTTGTGATACAAATTTCATCGGACAAGAACCAACTGTAAATATAAATATTTCTATCGCACGGTGAAGGTCCAATGTGTGTCACGGTTCAAGTGTGGATTATTTGGACAGTCAGCAAATTACAATCCACTAGAACATAAAACTGTAACAAGAAGCTTGAGATATGAACTGCTAGAGCTCTAAAGTATCACATGTTCAGTACAATTTCTAACCGTTATGTACTGCTGCTTGAACAAACCTGTTGTCTCTACCATGTTGAATCAAGCAAACTAGAATCACTAAACCGAGAGTTAGTTATCTACAGTGTGAAGATTTACACTTCCTTCTAGAACACCTTTTGTTAAGTAAAAATTATTCAAAGAAAATTTTTAAAAATTTTACAATTACTTTGATTATGATTTTTAAAAGTAGACATCTGCGACTTGTAAATAGTAATTTTAGTTTGCTTGCTTCGACATTGCAGAAAAAAGGGTATAACCAGTAAGAATCACTCTGTGGTAGACTTTTAGTCAGATTTTAAATATCTAATAAAAACCGTCATGAAAATACACCATGCTATTTAAAAAAAAAATTAAAGAAGGGCTGGCCGTTTCGAAACAATTGAAGATCTAGATCGAGGAGTCTCTCAGGGTTTGTAGCCGTTAACATTCAATGGAGCTTATCTTAAAAGACTTGCTCTATCTCTCAAAATAAGAGGTATTTTTAAAAGTACAGAACCGTGAATCACCCTGTTTACTATACATGAAGTCAGTATTATAACTCGTGTCTAAATAAAAACCTGGTCAAGTAGGCTATATTTAGTAATTCTGCTATGTAAATGCAATGGATAAATTCTCGATCACAACCCACTTGACCAGGTTTTTATTTAGACGCTCGTTACTTCAGTTAAGCAATACAAACAAACAAACAAAAAAACCTGGCAGAAATTTTTATACTTTAATTAATTTTTCAATTTGACTGGCCTGGCCGTTAAACTTTACGTTTGAATAAACTTTTAAGTCGCAATTAAACCGATTAATGTCGTATTATAAATGAGTGATAATTTCACTTCATCATGGATATCACATAAACTTGCATGACCAAATATGTACACCATCTAATATGATTATAGGTATGTCGGTTATTATCTAGTTACTTATGGATGCTATTTATTACAGTTTACACATCTAAAGCTGTAATACAGTAAAAATATCTTTAGAAGATAGATGGGAATTAATTAACCACAAAACATTCAAAGATTGCAAGGGGTGTATCAATCCACTAACCTAGGTTTGTCTTAACAAAGTATCTTCACTATCGGTAGTAAGAGACATTCCTAGACAGTTTGTAAATAACAAATTTATTTATAGGCATTAGTAACAAATTTATATTCAAGAGAAATTCCTTCAAAACGTTGTCCCAAAGCTGTGAAAAAATTCCAACAATTCAAAGGATCAGCTTAGAAACCTTGGGTCTTCATCCAAGACGAATCTACGTCATCAATGGACGTTTATTAATTAGCTGTTAATAGGGGTGCCCCGAATGAGTAATTTGAGAGTGCAGTGGCAGTAGTTCTTTGTTCGCGGGAGAGCATTCCAGTGCATCAGGTCCTCTCTCTCCTACTTCCTGCCGTCTCAAGCGAGAGGCCTTGAGACGGACCTAGTTCAACATCCGCGCACGGTGTCAGCCCGAAGGAGTACAGCCGGTTTCACTCATTTCACTTTCATTCAATCTTCTTCGGCAATGCATCTCATAACCTTAATTGCATCGATTATGCTCGTTAGAGAAAAAAAAAGGAAAACACAAAGACGCCGAAACTCATACATCGTACGATAATCCTTATCGCGCGTCATCTATTATTGTAAACGCCAGTCGAATCCCACCAAACACAACGTTAATAAACGGACGAGTAAAAGTCTAGACGCGACAAGCACAATAATTAAATTTTCTGATCAATTTATTCCAACTGAAGTATACAATTTAATGATTTTGAATTCGACGATTGTGATTATAACGAATCAGTATAAATTAAAAAACACATCAACATTTCTGACCGTAAACATTCCTATAACTGGCTTAGGAATTACCTACACAGCACCGGAAATGTTAACAGCTTTGAAGCAAACATTTGATCCTCCGGCTTCCTAAGCCTGAAGTGGATGATTAATACTTCCCGATACATGTGCAAACCATATACATATGCATCCGCACTGAACATCGCAAAATTATTCGACAAGGCTTGCTTAACACGTGTGCAATAATTCTTGACTCCTACAATTATTAATTATTTGACAATAACATTTTTAGCTAGTATAAAATAAGTTCCCTTTGATAAAACAAGACCCAAGAGATAATAAAAAGTTTAGGGCCATTCTATAAATTAAAACTTCTTGCAACAACTTTCCGTTTGAATGAACGAAATACGAAATTTTATTAAACCTCTGGGTTCGCAAAAAATATTCATCTGAGAAGGGAATGAAGTAAAAGCAATTTATTTTTTCAATGCGAATGAAAAAAATTTCAGGCAATTACTAAAATGAGACGACTCGATTTCTAACAAAAACCGCCCTTCACACAGATCAATCTCGGATATTCGAAAAAAAATATTTTCAATAATGAAATTCATAAAACATAACTCGTTCACCAACCATCAAATTAAATTTGTAATGTAATAAGTTTGTTTAAAAGATAACCAAAATATTTCATAAAAAAATATGATTGTATATAAACGCAATGACACTAAAATAATTCTAAAATAAATGTTTTCTAATAGTTCATTGGAAATCTTGGAAATCGTAGAAAGATCACTGTTTTCATTCCAAAGGAATTAAATCTGGCAAATCAACTTGTTGAGAAAGTTTAGAATATTGAATTAATACGAATTTACACTTGAAATCTTTTAAGTTGGTGTGCACGTCATTAATTTGCTTACAATTCTCCGAAGCCTGTTATAAACTACGAGCCCCATCAACTATAGGTTCGGACACTACGGTTTTAATTATTTCTTGGGTAAAATGTATTGTAACTATTGAAAGCAAATTTATTTATTATTGAATAAGAAATGCCATAATATATCTTTATCTTTACATAATTTTATTCTTCTCTGGACTGTTTGCAAAATATTCTTTGGTATACTCGTTATCCTGGCTATCCTTTGCTTAACATCGTCCATGTCATACATAGTTGGTAATAGGGGAAAATAGTTTTTAAAAACCAAAAATTATTACTCCAACGAGCTCCGTCAACTGTAGGTTCGGACATTACGGTTTTACTTATTTCTTGAGTAAAATGTATTATAGCTACTGAAACTAAATTTAGTTTCCTTTTTAATATTTTTTCTGTTGTAACGTATTTATATGATGTATACTTTCAATAGCATGTTAATACATATTTTCATTTTATTTATTTGGTCAGTTGCGTGGTAAAAAGACAAAAAGTTAAAATGTCCGAACCTATAGTTGACGGGGGTCGTATTGTATTGCTGGATTAGTGTATGCTATAAGGATAGTTACAAATGACTAAGATATTTCGCATAGATTCGTACTAATCCTAACGATCATATGCTCGCAAACTTAAAAGATTTGAAGTGTCTATGGAAAACGAGCCAATGAGCAGTCATGTAACAAGAACTCTTATTGATCTGTACCACTCCTAAAGCATCAAATCTGAAATGGGGTATTTTTAAAATTTTTCACAAATCAATGTTAGAATCCTTAAAATCCTTAAAGCTTTAGTTTGAAAAACTCTAAGATCTTTAAAAGATCTATTAAAGGAAATTACTAATACTCAAAGATTTCAATAAATCAAAATATAAGAATTTTAAATCAAATCTTCATAATTCTAAAAGAATTCGATAATCCAAGTGATGGAATGTCTTAAACCAAATCAAAAAAGGACTACAAAAAAGATATTAAGTAATATATAGCAGTCACACCATATTGCTCTTTACTGATTGTGAAAATATTAAAGAATTCCATAAATCAACAAGTGTTCCTTAAAGAATCTCTTAAATCAATTTGGGGTACATTTAAACTGTTCTGCAATTAAAGGTATAGAAATCTTTAAAGTGTGGATCAACCAGTCTGAAGAAGTATTAAAGAACTTCTTAAACCAACTCATGTATGTACTTGAATGTTTCATTAAATCAATGAATCAAAATGAAGAATCCTAAACAAAATCACAAAAGATTGAAAGTGTAGAATCCAAAGTGTGGAAACCAAATGACCAAAATGAATTCGAAAAAGATGTTAGATAACATTTCTTAACGGTCATATCCCATAAACCCTCATTGTTTTATGAATTCCTTAAAACATTAAGGCCCGATTTATTCACCTCCAAGTAAATTTATCTGGTGATTTATTCCCATAGTAACTATTGTGATCACAATTGTTACTATGGGAATAAATCACCAGATAAATTTACTTGGAGGTGAATAAATCGGGCCTTAATAAATTATCATGTAATCCTTAAAGGATCTCTAAAGTTAAATGTTTCATGCAACAAAGTGATAAAAATCAAAATTATAAAATAAACATGTTTCGACTAACACAATGAATCTTTAAAACCAAATCAAGATTGGAAATGTGAGAAAGATACTAAACGGCTTTGTAAGTTTTTATTTGAACAGATAAACAGAGCAGCCAAAATCTACCATTTTTTTCCAAAATAAAATTTTGTACTCTTACGTCGTTCAGCTTTAGTTCTAATTTTCTGCAATTTCTTTTTAAGTTAATGTTCGGTAATGATTCGATTTTCTCTAAAATTATTTCAACGTTCTTCAGAAAGATATTCGCTCTCCTTAAAATTTCCTTCTATTTCTAATTGTTCGAAAAGTGCTTTTTTTGTAGTGGTTAATTAAAATACATTGCCATTCTCTAATACCTTCGTGTAGTCTGTAAGATTTGTGTCTGGTGCTTTCCTAATGAATTTATTAGCATTAAGTGTCGCTGTAAATAAATCAAAAATTCACTTTCGCCATTGTCTCGTGTGCGTAGAATTAATAGGAGGCGTTAAGGCATAATTCATATTTACAAGTATTCATCGCTCGGCGCTAAAAATAAAAACGATCATAAAACATCGCGCAGCGGGCAAAAGCGGCTGCGTATGAAAATATTATTCCTAAATGCAAATAATAAAAACAAACACAAATGCGTGGGTGCATCTAGTAGTCATTGAACAATGTCCTAGGTCATGGATAACGAAGCGATGTAACAGCGACGTACGTCTCGGCCGTCGACTTGCGTCCACCAATGGTGTTGGAGAGACCCGGCGTGGAGGAATCGCGACGACCGCGGAGTAATGGGTCAACGTTTTGCATGAGACTGACGTGTACGTAAACTCTAGCATACACCACGCGTGCTAGAAAGTGACGAAAAATGGCGTGGAATGCAGTCAACCTGCGCTTTAGGTTGTATGCTGCTTGAGATTAATGCTCTGCAGGACGCATTGAATGCCGTACCTTCGCATCGCCTTGAAAAATTAAGAAGGCATAACTTTTTTAAGAAGCTAATGCACAAGCTGGTAGACAAAACAGTCTTTTCCCCAACTTTTTCATTGATTAATAATAACAAGATACTCAGAATTATTTAATGATTCGAAAATAAACTCAAACACGACCAGAAAAATCAAATCATTTACGAATAACAAGTTCCTGATTCCATTAGATCCCAATTAGTAAAATCACAAATTAAAATTTGCATGGAAATCCCACTCTGATTTACTGTACGAATGAAACTTAAATAAATAATTCATGATGATTTTAATTAAGAAAGTAAATTACGTACACACCTACACTCAATGTAAGTACTAAAATGTTGGTTGAAGAGAGAAGCATGATAAGTGAAAGTAAGATTCATTTATCTCTTACATAATAAGGGTGAGTCTATTAGATGAATTTATCTGCTACTGATTAATAATAACGTAATAACAATTTATTTTGTTATGCATGTACCTATGCATAAGATCAAATTTATTTGCTTTCACCAAAAGTCGTATTCTTTATGCACGACAATCTAAATGTCGTACCTCACTTTGGTAATGAAAAATAAGTCTAATTCTAAAATAGAAGTCAATTTAATACATAAAATTACGACAAGGAAATTCACGAAAAAAATTTTCAGGCAAAGTTGGATCTAATGACAACGAACTTGACTTCGGAGTTAACGCGATCCTTGTTCTGAAAAGCCTAAGTTTATGTCTTGCATCCTTTAATTTATTGTGGAATATAGGTTTGTTCAATCAGCATTTTGTGACTAGTTCGAAACCGTCAAAAGTATGCATTCATCAAAGTTGTGCACTTAAAAATCGATCATTGCCTTGGTGGGCAACTTATTAAGACGATTCCGAATTACATACATAGTTAGAAACTGTTGATGGAATACATTTTAATGTAAACGTTTCTGTCCCACCACTTTGCCTTTTACATTTTTTTTTACAATAGGTAAGTTCTACGAGTATGTGAAAGACAATTCTCATGATCTGACATCGTTACAATTCATGTCGATTTCTGGATTTTCTGTACTTCCCTAGTTTGTGATTTGTGAGACAAATAGCGAAGAAGCAAAAATATATAGTAAATCGGTCACAGCCGCAGTGAATAGAAAACCTATGACAGTAGTTTCAGGAAAGGAAGTAGTTTCAACAATACAATAAGCGAAATTAGATTTTACGCCTAAGCCCGATTTTACATTCATCGAATAAACTGAGTATAACACGTTATTCGGCGAATAGTTATTCTGTTCACATTTCACGATTGAAAAACTGGGCCTTAGAAGAGTGAAGTTGAAGATTATGTTCCATTAATAAATAATAATAATGAATAGTTTAAATCGCGACATCCTGCGATCGCTGTTTGACCTAACAGACTTGCAACAAAAATTTTAAATATGTAATAATAACGTTAATGACAATTATTAACGATTCACTCGAAAGTTAACTCAAAGTTTACAAATGAGTACTTGCATACGCATAAAATTTTGATTTTACTAATGAAACTGTAGTATGATTTGTAAAATAATTAATTTTTATTAAATGAAACTGCAACATCCTTTTGATCATCAAAAGTAAAATCTAACTTTTAATAAAATGTAACTTTTTTATTGATTTTACTATAGAAATATTTTCCACAGTCAAATGTTTCTGATGAAACTTGCGATTATCCTATACTGGAACCACTTTGAAACAGTCAATTAAAGAGACAAGATAAAATTGTAAGCCTTCGTTTCAAACAGTTGGTTTAGTGATGTGAATGGAATAACTTTTTTTTAAATCAATGCTATTGTTTGTTTTACTGTGCACAAGTATTTTTTCTTCACTAATTTGTGAATTAGTTTTTAAAAAATAAAAACATTCTCCTTTTGCAAGGTCAATTTTTTCATTTAAAAAATTTGGTGGTAAGAATCAATGGGATTTTATACAGTTACAAAAGCAAGCAACAATAAATCTAAAAAAGCCGTCCAAAATTTTTAAATGTCGTTCATTACTAGGCTTTCACTTTTAATTTAAAGAAAACTAGACTTGATATAATAATCCAAGAATTAGTTCGACTTTCTAAGAAATTACAAGAGTTCCTGGCATCCCATCCCGCATAACGCTTCATTAAATCAACTGACTTGCACATTATCCACGTGAGTATCAAGTTTATTAATATCAACAGAGCCTCATGAAAAGTGTACATACTTAAACCAAAAATTAATTTCATTTAAATTACACTCCTCCTCCCTTATTTTCCAGTTCAGTTAACTTTATTTTTAACAAATACAAAAAGGGCAACGTATAAAATCAGGCATTTTAACTGCTTCTATTTTAATACAGAAAATGAATATACAAAACCAGTAATTACATACCGAAATCAACTGATAAAACAACATCAACATATTATTCGGTTTTGAAGAAGTTGAAAGAAGGAATAAATCTGAATCTACCGGATTTCTGAAGATGTACTTAAACAAATTACTGCTGAAAATTAGAATTAGAAATTTTGATAGCAAATTTAAGCCTGTAAAACTTGGAAAAGTAGAAAGAAGGTGATGACTGTTACTAACGCACCTTTGCTTCGAACAAACAAGATTTTCACGAAAACCTTATCTTATCTCCAGAGAGAGTGTCATTTCAATTTCGTGGAGGAAAATAAGCCAGCATCTAAAACCAAGAATGCGAATAATCCGACAGGCAAACACAAGATTACGGGGCATGCTTTTGTGAGGCTCAGGTAGTCCTCTCGAGCCCGCAAGGAGCAAGTTTAAGATTCCCAGAAAGGTACACACGCGGCTCGTCGTCGCTTTCAAAACGAACAACCCCGGCAATTACGACAAATGTAATTTCACAGCAGCACTCGAGCAACACAATTTATCTGTAATGTGACGAACGACAGCAGAAAGTTGTTAAAACGATTTAGTGGTATTACTTACGGTCTGTAATTAGAGTCTTCCAATGTTGAGTTCTTACCTGGAAAGAAGAATGACCTGTTAGATTATACGTATAGATACATAATTTCTAGCAAAAGGTTTATCCAATTTACAAGGACTGTTAAATTAAAAAAAAAATACCTTAGAATGCCAATTAATTTGGTTATATATTAAAACATAAAAAAATCAAGTCAATTTTATCTTTAAGCCAAGCAAATTCTTCCCCCTACAAAATACAAGTTAATACAGTTACATTAAAAACAACTTTTATTTATACGCATTAATCTTTAAAAAATATCCAAAGATAACTTCTATTTTCTTTTTATCTAATCCGGAACTGTTTTGCACTTTCTTTTTCAATTCGAATTCAAACAGACGTTTTTGACTTAAATAGGAACATTGGAGCAATAATTGTCGAATTGAATAAAATATGTATTTTTAAATCTGATTATATTTATTTTTGCTAAATTAAAGAATCACAATCGCGAAAGGCGAACTAGGTCAATACTTGTTTATTTTTATCTCAATCTTATCAACAAGGTGTTCACCCACTGTTTATCCAACGACTAATGAATAACATTTATCTCTCGAGAATATCACACCCGAAATGAACACTGATTTTTTTTTCTGAGTGAAATACACCAACGTACACAACAAATTTCCTGTTTAAAAATGGTAAAAAGCGATGTGAACAGAAAACCTGAAAAGTTATATCAGTCGGGAGAACGTATGTGTGTATGTAACACACAAGATAAATATTTAGAGGAACCTACCGAAGGTAAACACTGCTTGAACTTTTTTAGGTACATTGACTCAAACTTACTTCTTAAGCAAACACACACGTAATATTCAGGCAATAAAACGCTGTTTAAGTAATTACGACACCGTTTTACGTTTTCGTGACATAATAAAAGAAGCGGCTTCTTGTTTCCCCGCGAAAAATATTATTATGTCGTTGGTAATTTATGTGACTTCGATTATAACGCGTTAATTTCGGGAAGGTAAAGGTAACGACGTCGTAAAATTTAAGCAAAAATTTATAGTTTTATTGCATTTAATTGGATAATTGCATGAACTTATTATAACAAAAAAAAAACAGTGGCAATAATTTTCTTCTATAAATATGCTTGGCAAATTCAAAAACCTCACATTGTCATTCTAGTTTTATGTCTTTTGAGGCCTGTCTTTCCATATGCCCATTAAAGTTATTCGGCGAATAACTTGATTTTTCTGAATGGTTGATTGATTTTTATGAATTGTTTCCGTGATATTTATTCGTCTAATAACTATTAGTCAATTTATTAAGAGATTGAAAGACCGGTCCTTATTAGGACAAATTTGGAAGGAAGGCAAATTTGATCTGCAATAATTATATTAGTCTCTGATCAATTTTTCCAATGTTTACAAAGCTGTGCGATTCCTTACTTTCGTAACAAGTATAAGTACATACTTAGTCATTTTTAGGGCTTATAACTTGTGTTTAAGTACATGCAACAGACGACAGTACTTGTACTCATATTTAAATACTCAAAGATTTGAAGTATTGTACTTGTAAAAAGTACAAGTAAAAAGTGAGCAAATAAAAATCAGATTAGAGTAAGCGCTACAATGTCTGTGATTAACTGAATTAATTAATATAATATATTCACGGACTGTCAAATTTATTGACTTTTTACTTAATCACAGACACGCATTTTCTTTGCAACGCCTACTCTAATCTGATTTTTATTTGCTCACCGTTTATAAGTACTATTTACTACTAAACTTTGCAAAAGTAAGTGAAAATAAGATTGTTTTTCTATATTTGGGTACTTTTACATAATTAGTTCTAGAACGAACATGTTCACATAATAGATCGTCGTATTTTTTGTTTTGTGCATAATCCTGATATTTCTGCTTCTAGAATATTCTAGAACCCCAATTGAAAAAGAACTGGAAAAAACCGTCCGTCTAAGCCTTACTACTTCTGACTTCATTTACTTGTTGTTGCGAGTTATAGTTAGTACATTATGTATTACGTGCTTTATTTACGTTCTTGTAGTGATTTAATTGAAATTTGCATAATTACAATGACAGTGTTTGTTTAATATATTATTATATAACTACATCTTTTTTTCTAAAACTCTTAATCTTTGTTGCTCTTTTTGTGTTAATGACATCGTCTCTGCGCCGTATGTTACTCTAGGTCTTATTATAGATTTATAAATTCTGATCTTTGTTTTTATACTAATAACTCTGCTTCCTAGTATTTTTTTGTTTGCTTGGAATGCTCTATTTGCTATTTGAATTTTCTCCTGTGTTTCTATTTGATTGTCTCCATTACTTGCTATAGTGATTCATAAATATTTAAATTTCCTTACTTTATCGAATTCGTAATTTCCTATTTTTATCTTTGTTTTGGCTCTTTCTTGGCCACAGATTCTCATGAATTTGGTTTTTTCCCTGTTTATTTTCAGGCCAATTTTACTTCCTTCATTATCCATTTCTTTCAGATATACTTCCATAATTTTTCTTTGTTTCGTTATTAACATTATGTCATCTGCATATGCAACTATTTGTCCGCCCTTTACTCTCAGTGGGCCTTTTTGTTTATTTTACGAAGTACATATTCCAATGCTAGGTTAAAGAGAGTAGCAGTTAAAGCATCACCCTGTCTTACACCTTTATTTATTTGAAATTCCTCGGTGTGTCCATACCGTGGCTACCGTGTTACTTAAGGTCACTTGTATTAACTTTCTCAACTTAATCGGTATTTTCATTTCTTTTAAAGCTTCCATTAAGACGTCCCTTCTAATTGTATCAAAAGCCTGTTTAAAGTCTACAAAAAGTATTCCTATACTGATATTAAACTCACTTGCTTTCGGAATTACTTGCTTGATTATGTGGATCGTATCTACTGTTGATGTATGAAACCGAATTGATAATCTCCTATGATGTCTCTGGTTTTTATAAACAACCGTTTTTGAATCAACGCTGACATAATTTTGTACGAGCTACTTAACAGTGAAGTTCCTCTGTAATTTTTACATTGCGCTTGATCGCCTATTTTATGGATAGTTTATGATTGTACCTTTTTTCCACTCTGTAGGCATCTGTTCTGTAATCCACATTTTTTAAATTAGTTTATATAGTTCGTCTCCTCCATATTTAATCAGCTCCATATTAATGTTATCTATACCAGGGGCTTTACATTTTTGCTGTTTTTTATTATTTCATTTATTTCTTTTAAGGTCGGTTCTTCAATGCTTTTTTCATCCTCTTCTGATTCATCTTTATGGATTGGTTCTCCTCCGTCTATCAGCAGTTCTTTGAAATGATCCTTCCATATTGCTAATCCTCTATGCTTTCTACTGATTTCCCATATTTATTTTTTAGTATTTAAGTATTTTCAAAGTAAAGAGAATTAGGAATTAGTTTCACAGGAACATATTGAATTACTTTGAACAAAAAATAAAACATATTCATTGATTTATCAGCAAATCAAAACAGAAGAACCGGTCGGAAAGGCTAAATAACGTCAATATTGAAAGAAAAGAAAATTATTAATTTTTTTCCTGCGATTTCTTCAGTTTAGGCAGATACATTTGGCATTTCTTGAAAGCTTATTAAAACAGTGCTTCACGAGAGTTTAGATATACTTGGTGTTCCATTTGAAAATTTTGAGAAAAATTATCTTTTGCAAAACTCAACACCCTGTACACATAATAACTGACAGACTGAAGCTGTTCTGAAATTTCTCTAGGAAAGATATTGCATTGACAATTTAGAA
Source organism: Dorcus hopei (assembly GCA_033060865.1). Taxonomy (NCBI): domain Eukaryota; kingdom Metazoa; phylum Arthropoda; class Insecta; order Coleoptera; family Lucanidae; genus Dorcus; species Dorcus hopei. Next base: position 24,221,236 of record CM065425.1, read on the forward strand.
AAATTCACGACGAAATGTTAATAAATAACCAAGATATAAGCGCTCATAATACAGCAGTTTTTTACACATAATATCAATATCTTACAAACTCTCAAGTAAAACATCCAAAATTTTTGGTTACTACTTATTACCAATTCGTTAGGCGTACGTTTGAAGTATGTAAAAATATACTGGATGTTCCATTTCAAAAAATATAACTTTGGTATGGCTCTCAGTTACTGAACACTGTATAGGCAAAAATTAGTTGGTTTGAATTTTTTTCTCTATCATTTAGGCTGTATATGTTAGATACCCTGATATCGCGTACGTTGTGCATGGATGTTATTATGTGTATATTAGTGTGCTATGTACGTTGTTATGAATAACATACGATATGTTTAGTTGTTAAAATATAAATAAAGAAGTTAATTCTACAGAAGTCTTTTCCACGCGTTTTCCACTTTAATTCATACTTTCTACGGACCTCTAATAGGTTATGGGCAAATTTCTAGTGCACATTCTTCTCCTAATTTGAAGCATAAAAGGTAAGACAACATTGGTCTTTATATGAAGAATAACGTCTGTACAAGACAAAACATTTTCAATAAACTATCATGAATTTTTCATTAATCCTTTTATTAATATTAAAAAAAAAATCATAAACTTTATCTGCTGGTGCTGCAATGTTAGTAATAATTTTTTTGACAACTGTAGCCTGTTTCCTTTGAAGAATTTAGAACTTCCAAAAATCATTCAAACTTGATGTTACTGCGCATCACAAGCATTTAAGTGTCCAAACCTTAGTTTTTATTTCCAATAGTGGTCTGATTATTTTCTTAAATGTCACAACTTTAGTTCGAAATGTAAACAAAATTCATTCAATGACTTCAATGCCAGATTAGGAAACAAAAACAAAATAATAGGTCGTAACTTCAAAATGAAAGAAGATAGATTAAAATATATGAACACTTTAGGTATACCTTTAAACAAAAAATATACCTTAGAAGTGTGTCGGTCGAATTCATATATACCCTGTATACTGTAGACGGTAAAGAAGACCGCGGCACTCGGTGGGCACCCTGTATACTTGTTGTATTTATAAATAGTACTTTGCATAGCTCTGGTTTGGAGTAAGTACGTTTGATAGCTTTCTCAAGAATAAATTTTAATAGAATTAAATTTTAATTTTGAAAAAGCTGTTAACCTACAGAGAAACAAATCTCTTTCATAAATTAAGTTATTCAACATAATTGAAAATTTATTTACACAAAGTATTATGAATTTATTTTCCAATTTTAAAGTTGGTACTTTAAGATTACAATTGTAGCTTTTTTTCATGTTTACGTAAAGCTTTTGCAATATAAATAAAAAAATTCAGCATCAGCGAATCTTATCAAAGTACAATATTAAAATGACGCCATTCGATATTAAATGGGTACGAGCCTCATGTAAATACACCTCGTTATCAATTTTAATCGCATTTTTTCAACATAACGGGTTTAACGACTAATCGCCCCTGCTAAATAATCACCCAACCCAAATGCTCTGAGATAAAAAAAACGCTGGATTCATTTTTTTTAATACTAACAAAAAGATTTGGCACACATAACCATTTGAAAAACTAAAATAACAAATTTCAAAAAATACAGAATAAATAAAATTAAATGAATGTTTTGTTTAACAATAAATAAAAAAAAGTTGAGTCTGCAATGGATAATGAATTACAGTAGACAAAGTAGGTATGTTCAAAATGGTAGGGTTTTATTTGTAGAAGACCGCCAATACCTGGAGGGTAAAAGGACCGACGAAGGTACCTCCTAGCGTTTGGGTCTTTTTGTGGCGCTCGCGTATTCGAAAAGAAAGTTTTTTGTTCCCGGCATTCACAGACCTCGGTTTCGGTACAATGAAGAATCAGAATTGCAAATGCAGATATGCGCCGAGTCTGCGACTCGGCGAGGCTGTGTGGATTGATGTAATCTCGGTAATAACCATTATTTACCAGGACCAGGGTCCAATTAAAATAACATCACAAATTTTAGCAGCGCACAACGTAGAATTTACGTATATTATGCCAACGACGCGTTTACCGGCCATTTTAAAATTAATATACGTAGCTGAGTAAATACGCCTTTAATTTCATAATTTTAGATTATTATGTTTTCCTTATCGTCTTAAATAAATATGGACCGCGCTTCAGCAGATGGCTCCAATAAATACGTTGAAATGTGAGTAAACTTATGTAAGTGCCATGCTGATGTCAAATGGCGCCCCATGGTGACTTTGCCAACCGAACTAAATTTACAAAAAAAAACGGCACATATGGATTATTATCACAGATATGGAACGGAAGTGTTTTTATACACCCATACGTTACATATTAAATTTAAATAATCAGAGCGTAAAGTATATTTATAAGTTTGTAATTACTGATGACATACATACGTCACGTATTACTAATTAACGATAAGTACCATGAGGTGTCTATGATTTCACAAGCAGCAAACCAGAAGTAAGTATGTCTGATGCTGTAATATAACACTCAAAGTCTATAAGTGTTAATATATTTTAAAAATTCATCTCGAAAATGGACACGAAATAATTTCATAAACTGCAATGCTTATAAATGTTTTATTCGTATTTATTTATTAACTTTCATTAAAATTCCATTTTATAGTACCTATATTCACAAGGTTTTATAAAAAAAATAGAGGAAACGTGTTCAATTAAATAAATTTCATTATAATTATAATAACGACCTACAATGACAAAGACAGTGAACCAATTAACGTTTGATATATTAATTGTAACTTATCAGAAGTCTGTAGTCAATAGAACTGGTCTGTCTTCTTTTATGCAAATGATTAAAGTACACGAGATAGTTTAGAATGATTAAGATTTAAAATAAGTTGAAAATAAATAAGTTAAGTAGAAGGCAGATAAAATATACTTAAAATATTTCACATTTCCTTTATTTTCCTTGGGTACAGACATAAAGGACTCCGCCAATTCCCACGAGACTTAATTATAACTTTTTATTTGTTCGTCGTTACCCAGACAAAAAAGCAATCACTGCTCCAACAAAGCAGTCTGGAGATATTATCCCGGGGTAGTGCTTGTTAATCTTCGTACGTAGGTTTGCGATTTAACGATTTTCGATATTCCTTAACGAATTTAGGTGATATTTGAGTTAATGACCGAAAAAATCGCAGACGGTTTTTGTGGGAACGTTGCCGTCGTATGGTGGAGGTTATTGGGGTCATAATTGTACGTCTAGGGACGACGGCAGCTGGCCGGAAGGCTGCCATATGATGCCTGTAAAAGAGCGGGCCTTGCCCGAGGTCTGTTTTGCAGCTGCTACCCTGCTGATGCCTTTGGCCTCGAGAACACAACCACCACCAGTCGGTTGTTTCTCCCAAACTACCCGCTTGCCTCTTGCGTTGGTAACTGATTAACGTTTTCATATATAATTTACCTCCATCCATGGTATAGCTTATACAAGTTTTTATGTAATCCCCAATCCCGTCCGTTATGCGAACTGCGCACGTTATCATTAAATTTTTCTCGTCTTGTTTCATGAACAAGACATTAATTTCCTCGTACTATAATCGCCCGATCGGACGGTAAAAATGTACGGTCCCAACAAGTCGCCAGTATGGTTCAGACTGGCGACTACCGCGGCCTTTGCGGTACGCTTCTTTTACTTTTTTTGTTGCGATATAATTTTCTCAAACAGGTATACGCGTATAAAATATTACCGAGCGCTTATAATTAACTCCGATGGCCTGTTTATAGGTTAGAAAAGTGTAGCATGCCGTCAGGTCGTCGGGTCTTCAGTACTTCATGCTCCGTTCCCAGAGTTATCGCTTCTTCCTGTTAACGCTAGATTATACCAGCCATTGACCACCGGACATGCTAGTCGTTACACTCGCCGCGGTCATGTGTCACTGACTATAAACTTATTATTCTCCTTGGGTTCTATAAGTTGGTGTTTTTGATTTTTAAGTACGTGTACGTTTATCAACTTGTTCAGTTCCTTTTGTTGTTTTCCATTCGCTGAGATTTTAGATAATGGATTTTTTTTTAAATGAATCCCATATTTCAAAACTGTGCACAACTATAAAGCCTGAAAATTAAATACATACAGGATGTAACAAGAACCTCGAACAAAAAAAAACATTATAATTTTACCTGGAAAAACTTTCTTTCAAACACAGTAAATTTTAGTTAATATAGTATTTTTGCTTCTGAACACAACCCAACCCCACCTTGCTAAGTTTACAGAAGATAACAAACTTATAAATCATGATCAAAATGGAAACAAATTAATGAAAAAATAATATTTGCTTCATCCATTGATTGATTATATTTATTAGTTAACAAACGCAACATATAAAAAAAAAATTGTAACGCCTTGTACATACAAAGTTAGTAGTTAATCATTATTGTCCTGGATGTAAGCGCAGTTTGAGTCAGACATAAACAATTTCAAAAATTAACTTAAAAAAATATTTTTTAGTGGAAGCAGTTTCAACAACTCTGATAAAGTAATTTTAGTAAAACGAATAAAGTGTCTTACTAAGAATTCGTTTTTCATTAAACTAAAACCCAAAACATCTTTTTTCAAGGACATCATTTTAAATCATCAATGTATCAAAATTCTTAGCCACAAGACTGAAAGACTTTTTGGATATTAATTTTACAGGGTGTTTTAGATTTAAGCGAAGAGACATTATTTGACAGAAGCTACTGAGTATTTGTTTGTCAGTTTATGTAATGCAATTTATCAAATAGCCGTTTAGATCATAATAACATATTTTTGCTTTTTAAGGCAGGTATTACTCTATAAAATATGTTTGACAAAGATGTTTCATACAATGTTTTATAGGATACGTTTAATTTATTTAAATTTAATGTTTACATATACAGTGTGTCCCCGGATTGAGTTCGCCATACGTATAACGGACCAAAAATTTTTGAATTCAGATTTCATGTTCTGCTGTTCAGGTCTGCTTGGCTTGAAATGAATTTGTGCCAAATTTGACGCCAAAAGCCTTCAAGGTGGCGGAATTAACACAATATTTCGAAATTGTTTGTATAAGTTGGTCATTTAATTTAGAAATTTTTTTATTATACTTAAGACAATTCAAATGTTTTTGTTTGTTTCTAAATACATATTTCGACAGCTACGCCGTCACCTTCAAAAGATGTAGAAGATGTTAAAGTAGAACAGTTTACAACTGCAAAAGCTACATGGTTGATGAAAACATTTCAGAAAGTGAAGCAACTTTGATGTGTAAGTTTACTTCAAAAGGTAACCATGTTTCCTAACAAATTTTCAAAAAAAAAAAATTAAAATTGATAGTTTTAGAATTAAAAAAGAAGTATAAATGTCTTGCCTCTCCGTAATCTGGTGACACAAGTTTTTAGAAATACAGTCGCACCTCTATAACTCGAACCTCCACAACTCGAAACTCTCTGTACGTCGAAGTTTACTGATGTCCCTGCACATTATGAATAACTGAAATCTCTTTCTTTAACTCGAAATTTCTATAACTCGAAGTAATTTTTCGGTCCCTTGAGATTCGAGTTGTGGAGACTCGACTTAAGTAATGAATATAAATAATTTTTCGCACATTTCTGAAGCTATCGTCTTATTTGACAATAATTATCTCAATATCTGTTTAAAAACGTTGGTATAAATGCAGATGAATTCGAATAGTCCCCGCCAAATATATTGTTGAAAGCTCACAACAAATATTTTTGTTTATTTCCAATGTGCCACAATACTGACAATCAATTTCAGTTTAAAATCTTCATTACTACCTATAAAATACTTTATATTTCTAAAGATGAATTTTACCTTTATTTGTCATAAATGATGTTACAGTTCTTTCAAATTTGTTTCATGTTTCACTTTCATATTCCAAAATGTAATTACTCTTTTTAAATCAGTGTACTTACATTTTGAGTCACGTTATCACGAGTTACGATGGTTAAAGTAAAACTTAATCATACTCAAAGTTTTGGGCGTTTTGGCTTTGTACCATCAAGAAGAAATCGTTGTTTGATTATATTGTTAGTGGCAGTGAGGAAAAAAAAACCTATAATGTACTATTGAATTAGAGAACATAAAGCAGTACAATGATCCACATTCGAAAGTAAAGAATCACCGAACAAGTTTTATTCAATTGTGTCTCTCTACTGGGTATACCGATAACCTTGACATAACTTTGTTGTATTCATCACTTTTCCCATCACGATCCTAGATCGTTGCCCATGGCGCATGTGTTTAATAGAATGATTTAATATTAACGGACGTTAACTCTTCTTCTTTTTTTTCTCACTTCGAGATGCGAAACACAAAATTTTTTGGCACGATACCATCACTCATTAAGGTTAATGCGACTGTGGTTAAAAATTCTACTGTGTCACACATACAATTCCGCCTATTTTTAACATCACACATCTCAACTTAAAGAAACGCAGCCTGACTCGTCGTTACCTGCCTGCATCGAACAATGAAAGCCTCTGACGTGTATTATTAAAAAAAAACATTTTCGACTAGGGGAATCTACGTTTACTTCCTTTGTAATGAGTTCAGGGACATTTAAATCTTAATTTAAAATTTGGGTTCACTGTTCTACAGTCGATGTACTTTCAATGTTACTTTTTTTCCCGTTTTCATTCTCCTCCTTCCAAGTTTTTATTGCGTAGTTTAAATATTAATTTATTGACGCGAAACCCGCGCTTTTTAAATGTTAATTGTAAACAGCGAGTTAGCAAAAGTGTACGTTTGGAAATTTATCCGCACGGCCAGTCCGTTTTAAGGTCAGACACTTTACAAAATTCTTGAATTAATCACCTTTTTAATATTATTTTAGAGCGGCGAAACCATTATGAATTTATTTAATTAGTTCTGGACGGGTCATTATACAAAATATATATAATTAGTCTGAAGGAAGTAAAAAAAAAAACATTAATTGTAGGTGTCACATTAATATGTATCAATTTTTTTTATTATCGAAGTTCTAAAGGTTATAAGAGAGGCTTTTATTTCGTATTTCTTGGAGAAAGAAACTTTTGGAATTGTTTAAGTGTTTTCTGGCTTCATTTTATTTTAATCGCTAAATTCTGGCTCTTTTTGTGGATTCACAGTAAATGTACACAAGCCATCTCACTCTGTCCCCCAATTGTAATTCTTTGTCTTCCAATTGATTTAACCATCTAATGCTTTCCATTCGTTGGGCTCTAATGGAATAGGTAACATTCACATGTCTTCTAATGGAGTAGGTAACATTCACGTGTCTTCAAATTGCTGGCTCTCTTGCTTAGCTAGAGACGTCTTCGCATATAATTTCATCTATTAAATTGATTATGATGTTATGCGGGATCAGATTTCTGCACTAACAATAAGTAAGACAATTCTTTGTAAAACACTCTCAAAAATCCATTTTTCTAATTATTGTTCCAGTTAAGACCATGTGTATTATTTAGCCCAGTCACTCTAGAGATTTTGCTAACATTCTCTATCCAATGGACACTTGCGACGAATTCAGTGTTATTAATTTCTGCATTCTCATTTCCCAATGCCCTTTCGGAAGATGTAGTCTCAGACATGAAAGATCTCTGTAGAACTTTGTCAAAACATGATTTTCTAGTGATCATAGGGGGTTCTAACAATGGTCTCCAACGGAAAAAAATCCCGGCTTCAGTTTTGTTGGACGTGAAGTCAGTATCGCAAACAACAAATGTAATCTCTATATCAACACCTTACTGGAAAAATAAAGATAATTTGAACAAAGTCATTTATAAACAAAACGTCTATTCTTCAACGAAATAATTGCGAATCAGTCAGGAATCTACATATTATATATAGACATAAATTCACTATTGTTAGAAAAACATTTTACGCGACATGGGCTACATATGTTATAAGCTGGAAAACAAAAACTTGTGTAAACGATACTGAACATAGCAAGATTTAACATACGTAATGTTCGTAATGAATACAATTCATGGGCCAGGAATGTAACTCCAGACAAATCGTCTCTTGAGTATAAATCATTCAGTGAAGAATCAAGATTCACAAGTGTAATACAACACAATAACTTGACATTATCAGAACCTCAGGAGATAGCAGAGCTTTTCGCACATCACTTTTCGAGCATTGCCACAGTGTCTTTAAACAACTATTTTGGCACAAACCATCATACAACTCCAACTGTGGGACTCTTCAATGAAAAAACATTTGCATTTCTGCCTACAGATGCAGATGAAATTATCGAAGTTGTTAACAGTCTAAAAAACAAACATAGTGTCGATATTGACAATATTTCTACAAAAGTCTTGAAATTTGTTATCGCTTCAATCGCAGAACCCTTGGTCACTATTGTTAATCAATCAGTGGAAACTGGTCAATTTCCAACTTCCTTGAAAACTGCACTAGTTGTGCCTATCTTCAAAAAACATGACATGAAAGATGTTAACAATTACCGGCCTGTAGCTATGTTAAATGTGAAAGTTTTTGAAAAAATTATGTTTAAATAGACTTTCTAAATTCTTAGACACTTGCAATGTAACATGTGATTCTCAATATGGTTTCCGGATGGGAAGATCAACAAAAGCAGCTGCGACGAATCTATTTGAGTATTTGCATCTCAAAGTAGACCTGTATAGGGATCACGATGAATAGAATTCTATTTTTGTGACGTCACGAGAAAAAGATAATCACCTTGAAAAATGAAATCACAACAAATAGTATTATATTATCTATTCTACAAGGTGTTAAGAAGTAAGGGGAATAGTAAACTGAATCCATCATGATCCCAAATTCTCACGTGAAGGCGAGCATTAAGCAACGTGACGTCACAAAAATAGAATTCTATTAATCGGGATCCCTGTACAGGGTTGCATAGTCGCGGATCTATTCTTTGACCTGAGCCGAGCGTTTGATTGTCTTAATGTTGAAATCATATGTGACAAGTTTATGTTTTGGGTGTAAGGGTTACTATACTGTCTTGGTTTAGATCATATTTAACTGCTCGTAAACTGTCTGTTGGAGTGGAAAATGCTAAATCTGCTGTTTATGATGTAAAGTTTGGTGTTCCTCAAGGGAGTATGCTGGAACCACTAATCTTTCTGCTATTCATTAATGACGCAATTAACTATGTTACAATATAATATTATGGGGTAATGCTAGCAACATTAAAAGAGTATTCTTGGCGCAAAAACGTATCATACGTGTAATTTTTAACGTACGACCGAGACATCCTTGTAAAGAGTTGTTTATCAATAATAATATACTAACATTTTCGGCAATTTACATTTACAAAAGCCTTGTTCATGTAAAAACAAACATCTCTACATTTACTCGAAATTCTCAGTTTCACATTTACGAGACACGTTTTAAAGATCATATTGTTACTCAAGCCCACAAAAAAAAAAATATGAACAAGCTCCATGTTACATGGGCGCAATTTTTTTTAATAAACTGCCGAAAACAGTTAGAGACCTAAATTTACGGTCATTCAAAAACTCAATAAAGAAATTTCTCCTACGTAAAGGCTACTACACCATTAGTGAGTTTCTGAATGACGACCTTGAGCACCAATTTAATTAGGTGGAAGATTTGTTTTTTATTTATATGTACATATACACTACTTCTTTTTTTTCTACTCTATATACTTAGTACTGACGTGTACACCCATTTTTGTAATGGCTCCATACTGAATAAAAAAAAGTAAGTAAGTAAGATATTTTGGTTTGTTTCGTAATTTGAAACAAGAAATATTTTGGAAATACAAACGATTGACAACGATGCGATAAGGTAAAAAGATCGACAACAGTATGCAATGATATATTCTAAAAAATCAAATTCAGTTTACATTCGTTTTGTCATGCTTTCTTCAAGTATGAAATACAATATTTTTTGCAATACTGTATATCGAGATTTTTAATAATTTGTACAATAAAAATTAAAGATAATGTCATTAACGTGTTCAGGAGCCATTTTCTAAAATAATTTTACAAGGGATTTTATAAAATAATTGTAATTTCTTTTTCAGGTGTTATTTAAACAATTTATGAAACAACTCAAAATAAGCAATTTCCTTTTTTATATTTTTTCTATTCCCTGTGACTAGACGTAGACATTAGTCTATTATTTATCGACCTTTTTTTTAACAACCTGTAAAACATCAGGACATGAAATTTTTATAAATGGCTTCTAAACAAAACTGCACGAATGCAGACTCGATTTTGCGGTGCGAACCATAAAATGTATGCTCCGTCGTGATTCTTTTTCATTCGGTATTACTTTACGGTGCGTTCTTTTTTACTTCTCGCCTTCTTTGAAGTACAAATGCAATAATATACGAAGCTGCATTGCAAGTTCACCAGCGACCATAAAAATCTCATAAATGTCACTTTTGTTTCTGTAAAATGACCTGCGGTAGGTACTCTTTAAAGTATATTATTTTCTGCATACTTCGGTTTAACACTTTTTATTTACGTCCATGAACGCGCGCTGCTCTTGCCTCCTTCTTTATTTTTATTATGACTGACTGACTAATCGAACAAATTGTTGCCGAAATAAAATTTCCGGGGTATTGTACTTGAAAAAATGTCGCTGAGACTCGCAGGCTCTTTTTCAATCTCACTACCTAAGATTCTTGTTTATACGTATAGAACAGACAGGCAGGTAACCAGAGGCTTGAGGATAAATATCCTTCCAGATTCAATCAATTCGAATGACAGTGTTTATTAAACACCATCAGAAATCGGTGTTTTAAGAAAAACATTTCTGATTCTATATTAATAACACAATATATCAAGCTCATAACGAATACAAAATTAAGTTTCATTTTCTTTTATCTCGTTTGAGATTATACCAACCGTTAGAATTTTAGAAAAAAGATTTAAATAATTGTCATGTTTATATTTCCAGTTATAGTTTCCTAAACTTGATGAAGTCACATTTTTCGATCCAGTTATAAACAGCAGAGAAACACTGAAAACACAATAACAATAAATTTGAGCAATCTTATGGTACATATAAATATGTAAATATAATCGTACATAATGTAGGAAAACGAAAATTAATTAAGATACTATCGATATTAGAAAATAGGATTCTAGGGGTCAGCATTTCCAGCTTGTATCTGGTGTGTAATTTTCCTCCGCCCAATTACAAATTACTTAACAGATGATATTGCATTAATCCCACCTTACTGATAATAATCAACGTTTTCTAAGCAAACAGTAAGCGTCAGGCTGACCTTTGCTGAAATCCTAATTTAGCACGTAGTGGCCTAGGACGTTGAGTTAAGTAAACGCGATTACAGATTAATTGCGGCCTTACCTACGTAATAATACAATCGACATAATGCAGCCGGATAGACCAGACCAATGGGTCCACGCAAAATATCAAACCGATTATGTAATTCTGTATGACCCGCGTTTATAATAATTAATGAGCGAAAGTTGAATTTTGCTTACTTCGCGTAGGAGTATTGCATTGTTGAATTAAATTTATAAGTGTACGTACCGACTTCTTTTTTTCCATCAGGTCTTATGTTATCCGATCGACGTAAAACGCAATTAATAAGGCATATTTGTAACGAGGCGTATCTAACCTATGATCCCCGCGAATTACTTGGTAATCTTACCTGGTACCGGACTGCGTATGTTGTGTTGGCACATGAGTAACGCATTTTTTAAAATAAGCGTTATTTGCATGAGATAAGATAAATTGATGTTTGGTAATTAAGTTACGCTTCTGTTTTGGCATTTTTATTTCATCACTTTGAAACTTACGTACACTCAATGATAACGTATTTGCTTTTCCACAAACATTTATATCTTGTGTGAAATTAAAATTACCAACATTAAACTTGGGATAGAAATATTTTGTTCATGTTCTACTGTCCAACCAGTATTTCTAAACAATTCTTTATCTCTCAGTGTATTTACCCAGTCCCCCTGTTCTTATTCTAATTCATTCTCTTAAATTTATTTTTCTTCGCCTATTTCTTTTCTCTTGCTTTCCTACCTTTTACTATATATATTTTAGAATCAATTACAGAAGAAGACTATATTTTCATTTCTTCTTCGTTTGAATCATATCATAAGTCATCATAAGTCTTTATGCTTTGCTCCTATCACTTACAGTTCTTATTTGCTTAAGTTGGGCTTGGTAATTGCAAACACTAAACATTCCCAAACATTAAATTCTGAAGAAATCTGAAGATTAAGTGAGGCATGAATAACATTGTCCTTGCTAAAATACTAAATCATTGAAGCTTTCCATGACTTCTTGCAAATACCTACAACAAACTGAACTTCAACCTATAGTTACTTGAGTTCTTGGAGTATGATACTTTCTAGAATTAACTACAGAAGATTATGCTTTTCATTTCTGGTGATGTACTGAAGATAAACATTTTCTTTCTGAAGACCAAGTCAGGGGTAGGATTGAGTCGCATATGGATACCCCCTGTCTGTGAACAGCTTGCGTAACTAGCTACACCTTAACCCACATAAACACTTGTGGAATATTCTACATAACGACAAGCAATTCGAGCATTACCCCTTCACTTCAAACATTAGAAGTCTGACAAAAATCCTGAGTCTAACTTCTGATAATAGTACTCTCCTCGTGCATCACTGTCACTCATGAATTTCTTCATTTAATCTTTTCCGCCATTTTCCGCTCTCCCATGAATTAATTCATTTCATTAATTCGAGCTTATAAATAAGTACTCCTTTTCAACACAATGTAAATCTATAAGTATGAACCACTCAGTTTGATTGATGCAACATTTAAATCATTGCACTTTCATCTTATATTGATCGATTTGAATTTCGCAAAGTTTCCCCATACTGCTTTCGTAAGTTTGTCAAGAAAATATATCTGGCTAGTTTTTAGTTTCTTTCGTGGCTGCGACCGGTCTAAAGATGTTTTACTCTCCTTCGGCATTGGTTTTATAAATTCCGAAAATACGGAAAACCCAGCTGGAAGAAATCGATACGAAATCGAATGGGAACTGTGTTTCCGCTCAGAAACCTGCGTTTAGTGAAAGAAACATATTGAAAGCAAGGCAAATTACCTTTTGTAATTCAACACAAGCATCAGAAATCATGTATAGAAAACGGACAGTTTGGAGACCCATATCTTTTGCCAGAGCCCCCATGAGGTCGGCGACTATAATCCTATACGTATGTACCCTCGCTATGGAAAATTGCAGATTTCAATGAACGCTGATTTCTGCTGCAGTAATTAACAAGTAAATGACTGTAATTTAATCGCATTCGTTCAATTACCCACGTTTTGTACATGAGAATTAAACTGTATCAAGTCAAACCAGTGCACACAATGTATTTAACATAAGCTCAAGGTAAATATTCGAAGATACGCATTCAAATAAGTCTTTCAAGTGTAGCAGGTTATTCACTTAAAATGCTTAATTGTAATTGCTGTTCTTGCACCTTGCACAATGAATTTTCGAGCCGGCGGAATAATTTATTTAATTACGAGTTTACGAGCAGAGGAAAAATGTTAATTAAGCTAATATAGGTGGACCACGCACGGTGTGACAGATGGCACAGCGCCTCTGGAGTGCCAAAAGCTATCACGTAACTTATTCAAGGCGTTCAGCTTCCATTACGCGGACAGACTTTTTGATTTTAGAGTGCCGATGTGATTCTCAAGGATCAAGTTACTAAATACAAAATCCTCACACAATGTGCACTGGTTTTAAGTAATCTCTGGGACGTAGATAATTTTTGAAGTTATTTTTACATCTAAGGTTGAAAGTTTAGTTTTTTGATACAAACTCACGCCGTCTGAATTTAAGTCAGAAATTCCTACATTTTATTTCTAACACAATTGCAAATATAAAATGAAAATTAAAAAGACCTTTTGCAAGGAGGTTACGGTTAAAAAAAAAAACTTTTCAGTACATAGAAAATATAGCCTATAAGTAAGTATAAAAACGATCTTCACAAATAGGCTATTTTAGAATCCTAAGGGCCAGTTTCATAATGGAATTTAAAGGAGACTTTAAATAGAGTCACTTTCAGATGTCAAAACAAATATGAAAACACATTTGTTTACATATCAGAATGTGACTTTAATTTTAAAGTCTCCTTTAAATTCCATTATGAAACTGGCCCTAAGACAATAAACGGTCACTAAAATTAAGACAGAGGGACAAATCTGGGCAGTGGATACGAAACATTTAAGATTAATATTAAATAAAATGAAATCGGACATGTCTAGATGACGAGGGAATCAAGTAAGAGGAAGGCAAACAACGATAATTAAAAAAATAGAAGAAGACGGCTATGGCTAGAGCGACCGAGTGGTCCCAGGAAAAATACAATCGCAAAGGAAACAAAAACGGTGTCAGAAGTCGAAGGAATATGGAGACCAAAGAAAAAAGCATCCAGAAGATGGAGACGGTAGAGGAAAAACAGTTGGCGAAATATAAGAGCCAGATACAGGATTGGGAATGGAATGAAATTCTGTCATATTAGAAAAATTAAAAAAAAACAATTATATTAAACATCCTGAACCTGGCTTCCCTTGCAGTAAGGAAAACTATTTGATCTAGTTCTCTATTAAAACAGTTCTGAAACTAAGAATACTACATTTTCATTGTTTATTTTCACTTATCAAATTATTATCCTGTTATCAGTTTACTATTTACTACAATAAAAAAACTAATCCTGAATTCATGAAGACAAAATACTTTGTTTTAACCAACTGAAAATTTGTTGATTCATAAAAGAAGATAGTTTCAATCAAAAATAGAAGATCAAGTCTCAGAGATACAGTCAGTGAATTTCAAAGCAAATACTTTCATTATTATCACTTTTATACGGCGTCGTCGTTCCAATTTGATGATTACCTAACTGCAAGAGAAGAGTCATGATGTTTGTTACTGCAAGAAAGTTTCTTTTGCCAATTTCTACCGAGCATAAACTTGTCTCATTTCAAGATACCAGACTTTAAACATTATTTATTGTTAGATTGATATGGGCAGTTTAATCTAATTGATGAAATGATGCATTAGATTTCACTTTATGTTCGTTAATTTTTGAGAATATGTAAAAACAAACGTTCAAGAACAAGAACTTACATAACAAGCTCATGCAATAACATTTTATTAAATTATATATGTCAAGAGACACACGTTATATCATACCTGACCTGTTCTCAATATGAGGCTCGATCAGTTTGTAACTGATGTGTCCAAATTGTAAACAAAAAGTGTGTTACGAATTCATTTGTTCGCACGCGTCAACTGTTCTTGGGTTACCAAACCAAAGAGCGCTAAATAGATTTTAGTAAATTATTATGCCGTGTGTGCAAACAATTTTAATGTGTGACATTTGTTCATGCCTGTCCGCCGATCCGGTAATACGCTGGCGCTGTCGCAATTTACGCAACTAATATGAATTTATTGTCCATTGCTTCATTGATTCTTTTTCGAATGGAAAGTATGTTAATTTCCCGCAGCGCACGTTCGGCTTCCATTGGCACGACGCCGATAAGAATATCGTACTTCTATCAAATATTCATTAATTAACTCGAATTGTATACATTAAAACAAAAGTACTCGTAAAAAAAACTAGTTAGTCGATATTCAGAGAGGTATTCTATATGGATTGACCTGAAGTGGTAGCAAAGCAATATTTTAATTCCAAATCAAATTTTCAACACGTTTTTGAAATGAACAAATTTCAACGTAAATTTAAGAGAACCACTATATTTGAGAAATATAGGAAAATGGTAATTTCACGCAAAAAAAAACTTTTCGTCCTAAAATTACTAGAGCAAAATGAATACGAAAAGAATGAAATAGTTGGAAATTTTACCAAAATTCTTGGGGAAAAATTATCCATATTTTTACTAAATTCAGCGATCGATGTACTTGGGAAAATACATAGTAAGATGATGGATCCAAAAAAGATATGAAAAAGGAAATATGTGGTTTTGAATATGATAGAAAAATAATGTCAACTTTAGAAAATAGTTACTTCAAGACAATCTTATGTAGCGTCTTTATTTTTAGACTTTTACAACAGAATAGCTAACTTCGATTTTTAGAACTACGTAAGTTTGCAAACATAGCTTTCAAATTGAATATAAAAGATAATGTGCCACTTATTCAAGAATGAAAAAAAAGTGCTTCTTACGGAGGTCTCGAGTACAATAAATTCCAGCGAACAAAGAACAACTTTCGTCACCAAGATATTCAGTTAAGAGCCTGTTATATAATAACGGCGCGTTAATTTATCAGAAGTTTTTAAAACGGGAGAAGCAAGGCGGCATTATTAAAAAAATGATAAATGTGGGACAATTACAAGATTAGAAATGCCGAGCCCTAGACTAATGTCGCAACTGGAGAACAATAATTTAAAATTTTTACCCGGCAAACACGTGAATTTCCTATTGAAGGGAAAGTATATGTACATTTCAATTACCTTTTATCTAATGTATTACTACCGTTGGGCTTATCTGCTCATATACTAGGCTACACATGCAGCAAGCATGTTGTGCATATTAGTCAATTGAAACACATTGTTTTATCTCGGTGACATGTAGACCGAAAGATGGATTTTTTATTCGACGCGAATTCCAGTTAAATTGGAATGCGAATGTACAAATTGGAAAAAGACATTATTCACTTGATTGTGCAAACAAGACCATGTCAATTATTAAAAGATAATGATTCGAGTTGGAATTATTTTTCGAATTCTCCACATTCTTTATGCTCGATTTATTTGCTGCAATAAATTCTGCATATTTCAAAATGCCCACAAGTAAAATTTGCTCTACGTTTCAAGATCTATTTCGTAGCAAAATCTCTACTCACTGTAAGCTCAACATACTTTTTTGAATAACTGTATGCGCAATGCTCCCTCCTTTCTTCTTTGGCGTAATCAAACAAAAACTTGACTTTCATCTCACAACTCTTTACTTGGAAAAACAAAAAGGTATCAGGTATGGAGATCCTTAACAAATTAAATTCTTTATCAATCTTTTTTAAGAAGTTAAATAAACGTTTGTTTTTGTTAACGAGAGGAACGCTTAGAAGTTGTAGTATACAGTGTATACTGAAAATCAAAAGTAATGCCTTCTCTATAAATATTAAATAAATAAACTAATAGGTTGATGGGCAAGCAAATGAGCAAGCAGGTAAACAAACACATAATAAAAACATGAAATAAAATTCAACATGTGTTTGTTTACCTTTTAGATCGTGATTTCAAATTTTATTGTGGAGACAATACTTTTAATGCTTAATTTCTTACAAATCACAGACTCCAACAGTATCCAAAACTATTGTTATAAACATTTAAAAAAGATTTTGTGGGAAAATTGTGGGAAAAAAACGACTGATTGCCAGATAAGGACTAATTCTAAATTTATTCTAAGAGATTATAAACTATTAAAAGAATGAAGAATTAATTTCTAAAAAAAATTTAAGTTAATTTATTATCCTTTATTGAATCGTACGTCATTTCAAATTCCATTTTACTCGTGTTTTTTCTTCAATTTAGTTAAATTGTGATATTATTAAGTAAATAGGTGCAACAGTTTCGTATTGATTGCTGTTATTACTGTGATAGCATAAATCTCTCGACTGTTAATTATGCTCCTCGAAACTTTTTTTCGGGTATTCAAAAGAAAGAAGTAGGTAGTTGGTATACAAGTTTTGTGCAACAAGTCGCTGTCGAGGCGGCCAAGAAAAAAAAAGAAAAAACATTCTAGAAGATTAAAGAGGGCATTGTGATCGGAAATTTTAAGAGGCTTCTGCCGACAAACAAAACTACAAGGGTAACATTAGTGGTCGCTTAAATTAATACCTGGTCTGAGGGCGATAGCCATCCTCGCGGCGTCCGAAGCTCTACGAGAACGATTTTTATTAAAATGGGTTTATTTATCCCGGGCGTTTGACATCTAAATATACACGAAACGGTTTTTAATCGCGTTAAAAAGCAAATATATTCACATGTTTATGTGAAACACCGGCAATTGAAATTGTTTACGACGCCGTTCTGCGGCTGTGGGAAAATTACGTTCTGTAATTTTCATAAGGTCAGAAACGCCTGCGTTACGGTTATGTCTTGTTCGTTGCCGTCCGTCTATTTAACCAAGCGTCTAAGAATTTCTTCGCATTGGTGACGGGAAGTCGATAATTTTGTTTGAGTTCCATCCGGTTAAAAATTTATTAAATATTATTTCACAGCGTGATGATATTCCATATGTTTTAAATGCGTAGAGTGTGAAGTAAGCGTAACAGTTTCCTTGACCTTGCTTCATAATTCAAGGTCTGCTTTGGTCTATAACCTAACGCAGACGAGCTAAACTATCTCTTCTTTTAATTTTTAGATCCGTCCCTCGCTTTCAGTGCCTTATACGTCGTGCCTAGCATTAGAAAGAACTCCGGATGGCCGTGCGTCGTTTGAAAGGCATTGCATTGCGTTGTTTTAAATCGTAGCACGTATGAGGAGTTCTATCTAAATTCTTTCAATTCCGAGAGCTTTTTGTGCGTCTCGTGCATTGTGAAGCAATAAAATGGCAGCGGCGGCGGGATCGGTTTGTTTGTTTGTTGCTCTTATTTGCGGTCGAATTTCAGACTGTGTGAGGCCAGACGGTCTTTTGTTACAATATTTGCCGGGCCATCGAGCCCATTTGATGTAAATTAAGATTTTAATGAAAGGTTCAACACGCAACCCCACGAAAACGACAAAAAATACGACACGCGGTAATTAAAATACTTTAAATGGTTCCAAATTTTCATAATCTTTCACTGGACGAACCGGTTCTTTTTTTGAAGCTTTATCCTACAACCAATTAAAGCAACTGTAATTGTTTTCTTTTTTGCTTCCCTCTCGGTTTGCCAATAGATGACATTTAATTTTGCAAATATGTACCTTAGTCACGGCTTAATCGTAGAAACACATCAATACATACATCATCATACTTATATCCCCTTCATTATTCAATACGAGAAGACTGCATAATAAATATGACCATGATGCTACTTACATCAACATTAAACTTTATAATACAGTATACCATATGAACTGAACTAATACATGTAAATTGCAACTATTTTCTTTAAGAAAATCAGCAACCCTAAAAAAAACTAGTACAATACGAAAATTCTCCATTCCATAAAAATTCATTTAAATGATTCTCATCAAGATGTTGAAGAAAATGTACGATAACAACGTGTAAACGTCAATTTTATAATTAATTTTATATTATTTTAATGCGTTCATTTCGTAAATCAATTCATACTAAGAAAACTGGTCATTTTTCCATTCCCTTTAAAAGAATGACTTAGCATTAAATGTCCAACGTCAGAAGACATATTTATGGCCAGTTCCACCAAACACTTAGGCTTAGCTTAATTTTCAGCGTTACTTACACTCTGACTTAAGCCTGGTCTACACTTAACGTTTTGTCCTCCGATTAGACTGACGCAAGTCTACATGACTTGTCTGCCGTCTCGCTTGTGCACAAAGCTCCAGCCCATCAATCTTTTGCGAGTTTTGTCACTGGCGCTAGTTTCGCGTACAAAATTCTTGGAAACTCGGGGAAGAATGCGCAGTAGTCTCGCTGTTTCTATTCGTAGTTTGGTTTACCGGCTTGGTTCGGGCACGTTCGGGCAACTGCAAACACTGCAAGATTTTAAATTTAAATTGTTTGCGCCACGGAAGAATCAACGCACGGAAGAATGCGCAGTGGTTGCATTGAAGACACAAAGATCAAAGGTACCGACGCCAAGTGAACAGACTGTGTGTAGACTGTGCCTGAGTTCATGCAAAACGTCCAACTTCCGTCTATACGTAGTATTTTGTTTGACAAATCTGGCATGATTATGCAAGACTGACGACAAAACGTTACGTGTAGACCAGGCTTTACTGAATGTTGAACAACCAATTTTAACTAAACAAATGCGCCAGAGTTTATTCTTTAAAGCTTTAGACACTCATTGCATCAAACATATAAAACATCTTTGGAACCGCTTAGCACCCTCACATTTTATGCTTATTTCATATTTTTATATTTTGTATCAACGTGACACGCCAATTTAATTTGCTTCAAATTTAATATGAATCCATTCTAATTAATTTAATGTTAATATAATATGATACGCATATTTTAAGCTAGATAAAGCGAAAATGATCCGACGTGAAGTAAAAACTAAACCGTTCGTCCATTAAACGTAACAAATTTACACGCAAGTAATTAAAATAATTCAAACCGAGGTTCAGATTTAATAACGTTCACAGAAAAACCTTCATTATCTGAGAACAATTTCATGCTTAAAATTCGTAACGTAATGTAATGAAATAAAAGTTGGGTATAAACTGACGTTGAGGAAATTAAAACGGATAATGAATGAAAGGAATTGTATGTACTATAGTGGCCGTGAACTTCTATGCTCAGTGCATTGAATTTTTTTTTTTGTTATGTAAGTTCGTAATAAAAACAGTACGTTTACAAGTTCAACAGACGAATAAAAATGAGTAATTTTTTTTTAATCGTTAAAACTTTTCCGATACACAAACGCAAAGCATACACCTCGAAGAATCAGTGATTTAGTCGTGGCGTTTCTGGCGGGGAGATAAGATAAAATTTTATATCCCAATATAAAGTAATCATGAGTTAAAGGTGAAATATAAATTTTTAATTAGTGAGATTTATTGCGTACATAAATAAATGCGCTGCGCTGTGAACGCACAAAAGCTTGCTCGTTTTGTATTTATTTTGCTTACGTCGTCGACTTCATTCAGTACCGGCAATCACAAGACGCGAATTCCGTCGGTATTTACATAAAATTCTCCTTCATGTTCGTTTAGCAGCTGTCGTAAAAACTCTGCGAAAATAAACATAATGAAGAAAACGGCCTGTCTTTTTTTTTCTAGCTCACAAAACAGAATCAAAAATGAACAACACAATAAATCACTTGTAATAATTTTTACTACAAAACATGAGAGTAAGTAAATCTATAAAAGAGGTCAAAATTTGATTAAACTTACCTGTAAAAAAATTAAACCTCTCAGGATATTTTACTTACTGTTTAAGGGATGGTCTTTCCACCTCTTAATAAATTGTGTAGTAGTTATTCGACGAATAATTACATGGAAACAATTGATAAAATCAAACAACCATTCAGAAAAATCAAGTTATTCCCCGAATAACTTTAATGGGCCGATGTGAAAAGACCGGGCCATAGAGTAGTAACTCTTTGTTAATTGAAAGAATTCATCAGCTTATGACGCAAACTATATTTAAATAAACTATGTACATAAATTAGAACTATCAATTAACTGTACCATCAAATTTTAAAACAAAACAGTTTTTGTAACATTGTTATATGAAATAATAGGGTAAACTTGCCAAATTCGTACCTGCGCCTAAATCGTACCTCCACAATTTCTCGTAAGTCGTTATGGTAATAGGCGCTTGTAGCAACGGAAACTATGAATAACATGGTTTAACCTAGCCATGCGTTATTGTGGTAGGCAGTGTAGGCACTCTATGGGAAATTATTGAAAAAATAAGTTTTTAGACTAGTTTTCAGTCAGACTTTTATACGTCACGCATAATGATTTTGCATCAGTTCTAGTGAAGATAAAGAACGAAATAAGTTTTTTTATGCAAAAGTACACCTATTTACAATATTATTTTTGGTTCTGTTACCACCGGCCAGTTGTTAAAATTTTCCTTAGCAAATTTAAACTCACGGTGGCATTTGCGTCTATTTCGTACCAATAGCTCACAACAGTTGTTTATCAATTCGCACTGAAATAGAAAACATATCTCCGAGGTTTCAAGTACTTACATGTTCAAATAAACTGTCCCAGAGGACTATGGACGCCCAAATTCTAACAGAAAATTCATACGAAACAATTCAGATGAAAAATTGGCTACAGTAAAGAAGCAAAGCACACCTAAGAACTTAACAGCAAATGAGACTCTCAAAAGGACAAACAGCGTTAAAAAAAGACAGCCAATAAAGACAACAAGAGAAAATGAAGAAAAAAAATAAGCAAAAAGGCCGAAAACTGGTTCGGTACGATTTTGGAACATTGATCTTAAATAGTACTTTTTCCATTTTTGTTTGCTTGTAAAATTATTGACGTTGTTAACAAAGAGTTTATTATTGCTACTGCGGTTTATTTCTCTTCAAATTTCGTAAAATTATAGACATATATTCTTAAGGGGTACGAATTAGGCAAGTTTGCCCTATTTGTTGTTCAGTTGATGACTTTTCGATTACGATTGATAATCATTGAAATCAAGATATCGCAGGAGCTTCCTGCAAGGTCATTGAAAAACTAGGAAAAGCCAAAAATAATGACCGACTTTAATAAATATACATATAATAAAAAATAAATAAAATACTTCCCAAATAAATATGCTTGTATATTAATCAACAAAATGAGAAAATAAAAATATATGTTGAAAACACTTAACAAATTAATTAAATTCAAATTCCATCATAAGAAAACAGCGTTATTAATCTTCTGTTAATTCCGGTCTGGAATTAGCGAGTGATTATAACTGAGAGGCGACTTTCAAAATGTTTAGGAAAAAAAATTAAAATTAGAAAAAACTACAAATTTTCACGTAACACATTTTTTATTATTTTTTACGTAGATAATTTTGAGTAGGAAATTTTTCTTGGTTTTATATCAATTAAGTATTTTTTATTTTTTAATTTATTATTAAAAGTGTACGTAGAATTTTTTTTTAATGAAAACTACAAATTTTTATTTCATCTACTATGCATTTCCAAATACAGTGAAATCTCTCTAAGATGGATTAAGGTTACTGTATTGAGAAGGTACCGTCATCCTATTCTGAGTTTTTCGTCCCCCAAATGAAAAAGGACGCTATGAAGAAAAAGATAGATATATAAGTTATTGTTTGCGATGACGTCGCAAGTGATATTAACCGCAAATTAAAATAGACAGAAGTGAGTGAACTAGAAAATTGGCGCTACCTTATCAATACAGTAAACTTAAGATGAACACTTTTATGGAGACATCTTTCTGGAAACCGATTAATTACCCAACACCAACAGTATCGCTGAGTCTCCTTAAGCCAGACATTCATCTTAATCGGACACAAGATCCAGAACGAACCATGTCCGTCTTAGAGAGATTCCACTGTATTACACCAAAACAAATTAGCAATGTTAAAATAAAAATTATTTCGATTATAAACTGCATATAAAAAATATGAAATGATACATATTTCACTTTGAAACTGTGATAAAATCGTTTCAGAGAAAACTTTGTGAACAATTTAGGCAAATAAAAGGAAAACAAAATATAATTATGTAATTACAGAAGGGTCGTTCACGGTAAATCTCCTAATTAATTAATTAATTTATTAATCTAATCTGCTAATTAATGAAATTAATAATTTTTGAAGGCACTTGAAGTTCATACTTCAAGTGAAACGTTTAATATCTAGCACTTACATACCTACTGAACAATTATAAATACGGGGATTACCATATTATATTCGTTATAAACCAAATATTTTGTTAATTAATTAAAAAAGTGTAATATTTGAACTCAAATATTTTTACTAGAAAAAAAAAATAATAATAAACTGTAAGTGGATCAAAAAAGTCAAATATTTTATTATTTTTTTATTTTACATGTTTATGTAGGTTGTACAGGAAAATAAAACCAGAAAGAAAACGTAGATTTGTTTGTGTACAGAAAATATTAAACCTGTTCTTATCGATTGTATTTGCAATCATTTTTGTTGATATTTTGTTTTCAACTCTGATAAGGTGGAGAGAGGGGAAGTGCGATTTACGACACAAACAATTTACATTTTGAATGTTTTATTAACGTATCAGTTGTGAAATAAAATCAAAATAAATATAAGCACGTAGGCACAGGTCGTATTTCATTTTATGTTAATATCAACGAAAACATGAAAAGAAAACGAGCGTGAACAATCGTTGTAGCAGATGCGTATTCTTTCGACACGAAATTGTATTAATATTAATGCCCGGCGCGTTATTAATATTTAATAAAGAGAAATTCTCATTTCGCAGGCTCTTTGTTCCTGCAGGAGCACCCCTTGCAGGACGACTACGTCATCGCACAATCAAACCGTGCGTTTTATCAGGAAAGCCCGAAAGAAATCAATAAAATGAGCGTCTCCGACTGGAACGTTTCAGATAGATGTGTGTTGTGCCTCCTAGGCGAGGCTTGGGTTAAATATTTACAGACCAGGTAGTTGGAGCGGACAGGTAAAAAGTAACACCAACTCTTGAAATTCATAATGGAATCCTTGAACGTTTCGAAAGTACACGCCGGACCATTGTTTGCGCCAGCGTTGTATTATTATCGGAAAGTAACACGCGGTATCATATTTATTCTTGAGAGTAATTCACAACTTCCTGCGACTGAGTCATGAAAGAATAAACCTGACGGAATACGAAATTTTCTACGCACGGACGGGCGACAAAGAGTAGATTCTCAACATCCTGCGGATGAAAAATATCGAATATCGATCGAATAACCTCAAATTGAGTATCCTATTACAAACCGAGTTTGTTATCCTGACAGGCCAAAATCAAATCGAACGCAACAACCGCAGGAAGAAAATTCGCCGGTACTGATAATCGACTCATTCATGTGCTATTTTAATAAACCATTCGCGTACAACGATCACATGAATAATCTATTTTAGTACTGACGGGTATTACAAAATATGACCGGCTCTCTTCTTACATGTAAGCCTACACGTGAAACAACAAGTTCAACAGCTTACCCGTGCCGCCCTACTAATATAAAAAGAAGAAAAAAAGAGTAAAAGTTGAATGCCATCGCATCTCAAGATAACCAAATCCTACCTTGTCTGCCTACGATTTCGGCTACATGCTCGGAACTTGGCACCGGGACACATTCCGTCATGTTTTGAGACTTCTTCGATCGGACTTCGTCGAGGCCCACGGTGGTGAGCGGGTTGACAAAAGAGCCGAGGTCGGCAGGACTGTCCGGCTCAGAAACGGACGTCAAAGGATCAGTGAGGCCCATCCTCGTAAGCTCGAGCGCGAGTTGGAAAGCGCGATCTTCGCCAATACCGCTGGGGCGATCCATGTCGGTGAAAAAACTAGCCGGCATTTCACTGCTTTAAATGGTGATTTAAAAAACACGGTAGTCCACAGTTTGTTGTGATAGAGAACAGGGCTGATTGTCGCTGTTAAAATGCACACATGAAGGCTACCGCGAGCCCCTTTGAACTTCAAAAGCAACAAAGTTTGTAATGCATAAAAACGACGATAATATTAAAAACGGTTCACTGGTACAAAAATATATAAATATCTAGTTAGGGTACTAAAAATGTTATTATTAGTCAAGCAGCTGCACTCTAACCGCTTGCTTGAAACTGACTAAATATCTCTGTAAAGCATGGCAAGCTCATAACATGTGCGCAGGATTACCCTCACCGCCGGTGCGTGCTCCAAAGCACCGGGCCGGGAATTTTGAAAGCTTTATGCACATTGGACATGAATTGTACGCATACGGTCGAAATGTCCCCTCCAAGCGATCGAACGGCTACGACAGCAAACGAATGTCTACCGCAAACAAAGGCTGAACACGTGCTCTAGGTATTTTAACCGTCGTAACCGGCTTTTCGGTACACTTACGCACTTATTTTTTTTTTAAATAGGCCACTGTGTCCATTTCCACCTCGAACACGTCCAGTCTTCGTTTGGAATTATGAAAAGAACAAATATCGAATCCATTCTAATAAAAACCGAACCCGAAAAGAAGAAACTTAAAATCAAAAATTACATCCAGATTTACGCCCAAAATCTATGACTATCCTGGAATTTATCTTTCTAATAAATGGGTAGATATATGTAGAATTTGGTTTATTAAACAAGAATAAAAGATATTCGTCTTGTCTCACACTGTTCAAAAGCCTCATGATACCCATATTTTTTAAATTACTAGCGTCTTACTCATGAAAGATCTGTGGATTATTGTAGGACTTATTATGCAACTCATCTAAGTAACGAAAATTTTACTAATGCAGTTACTTTATCCGTAAATAATAATAATAATATCTCTTTATTTCAATAGGTACATTATATATACAGTGCTAAATAAATAAAGAGTAACTCAGAAATTACATGTTCCCGTTGAAAATCGTAAGGTATATTTTTTTAAATAATGGAAAATGATTCAACAAGTACGCGGTAGGTACTCCATTAACCAAGCACTAGTTCACTATGAATAAATTACTTTGATTTCCAAATGAAACTTAATCAAAATATATTATTTATTATAAAGAATCAAATCAAAATCATTTTTGTTTGAAAACTTTAACTAAACGCAGATATTGTAAGAAATCAACTCTTAATAAAAACACAAATGAACTTTTAGATCAGAAATCTACATATGAGGAGGTGATCTTCAAAACGCATTCAGTATTTACCAAAACTGATTTATCGAGATAATGACGAAAAACTTGTTCGATGTGAAGTAAGGGTCCATTTCTTTTGAAAATTTGTGTTTGACAGTTAGTTTCTCTGTCAATAATAATCTCATTAGAAAAACCACATTTGGATATGTACTTTTTGCAGAAAAGAAAATAAATTCAAAATTATTTTACTGGGTTTTGTAATTCAAATGTGAAAAATTGCATTTTTGAGAGTCAATAACTGGAGTAATTTAGTTAAAAATCGAATAAATTCTTATTCTTTAACAAATGTAATAATAGGTAACGTAAAAAATAAACAAAACATCAGAACATTTCTTTCTACTGTCTTTTCTTAGTACATTAACAAGTAATATACAAGGAGTATCGACCGTTGGGAATCGAAGTAAAATTCAAAAATATCGGGTATGCGGTCAAAAAATCGAATTTAAAAACCTTTTTTCAGTGCTAAACTTTCGCTAAAATTTATTAGCTTCATCAGAGCGTTGAAATAGTTTCAGTAGTGATAATTTAACACATATTAAAAGTTGCATACAACACTAGTCCTTACATCACAGAAAAGTTATTAGTAACCATATAAATTGTTTAAAATTGACGAAACAAGTTAAAACATTTCAAACATGTAGTGTTGTATGCAACTTTTAATATGTGTTAAATTATCACTACTGAAACTATTTCAACGCTCTGATGAAGCTAATAAATTTTAGCGAAAGTTTAACACTGAAAAAAGGTTTTTAAATTCGATTTTTTGACCGAATACCCGATATTTTTGAATTTTACAACATTAACAAGGTTAATTTCCATTTTATTTGGTTTAAAACGGCCTCAAACTTCTTTAAAAACACTAAAACAACAAAACTGAAAGCAAGAACTTTCAAATTTCAGGTTTAAAAGTGCGGTTAGAGATAAAACAATGCAATAACTGCGGTTTGAAAAACATTAAGGTCGCCAAATACTGCGTTTTGGGATTCAAACCAAAATAAATGTATCAGTTTGGCCTCTAAATAAAGCGATTTCAGATTTGACACCTAGTCCATTACATTCAGTTCCGTTTTGCGAACACAACGGTATCTCTAACTTTTTCTACGAATTTTTGTTCAATACTGCGTTTTGAAAATCACCTCCTCATATGTATAACATACAGTTGTCTTGTTGCCCATGCTACAGAAGGCTTTTGAAAAATGTACTCTGACATGAGCAAAATCGTAACATGTCTATTTATGGTTCATGGCAAACCACATCGCCATTATCGTCTTGCGATGAAAAAATATCAAGCTACTGGAAGTAAAAGAATATTTTTAGGTGACAAAATATCTTATACAGCGTGTATCATTGGTATGGATTTCTTCAATAGCTCCTTAACTATTGATTACAAAGGAAAGTATCTTGTATAAAAGTTATCGACTATAATGAGTGTTACAGGGTGTTAGGTTATTGCTTGGACAAATTAAAACTGTAGATTAAGGGTGTCAAATGGGATCAGAAAATACGTAGAGATGATGGATTGTCGGGACATTTTGAAAAAATGCAAAAAGAGCGAACTATTGAGGACCGCTGATAGTACTTACGTAGCGAGCGCCTATTAAAGCTGATGTCTCTTGCAGTGTCTCTTGCCCGATGCATAATTGCAATAATTGTTTGACGATTCGGTGTACGACGCTAGGGATACAGCCGCCGATATCTACGCTCTGCGGCACGTGCATTGCACCTAGATTCTCCGTACGTTAGAATAATGTCAACAATTTCGTTATTTGTGTAAGCTGACCCTGACCTCACACTGACCTACACACTCCGAATTCTGTTGAGACACTGAACGTGCGTTATTTGCTTGTCGTAAAACAATAAACCTGGGAATTTATGGCAGGCGATCGCCCACCCGGATGGCGTTCGGCACGTGGGTGTAACAGTAGATAAAAATCAGTAGTTTCCAAACAATTTTTATCGATTTTTGTTTGAATTTTTTCTGGAAAACGAAAGCCGCACCTCTAATGTAAAGGCTTTTTTACTCTACAGAGTGCTCTCAATACGTGGTTTGAAGGTGTCCAGTCAATTACCTAACACCCTGTATATTAGTAAATTATTTTCACATGCACAGCATGTTCCGTAAGTGAGTTATCCACCAAGCTTGTACTTTTTTAAATGGAATACAAAATTTTTATTTCAAATTTCGATAGATTTCTTAATTTTTTATTAAGCAACTATACTAGAATAAACTCTATGAATAATAGTAACATCTTCCATGTGCGTTTACACAGAATGCAGTCAGACAATAAAACTCTTCATTAATTAAACTACAAGTCAAGACATCAAATTCTTCATTATAGATGTGATAGATGAATAGTATCATATTATCGTCCTCCTGAATTATTTACAGAGTAACTTCAGATCGACAAATTTCACTGAAAATACAGTATAAATGATTCAAAATAACTGGACAATCACGTGGTCGATCTTTAGAACCATTTTTGTTCTCAAAAATGTAAATAAAATTTTTCTACGAGCTTTCTTTACGAAGATATAGGCCTTGAAAGATACGAATTTGATGTTGATTTTGTATTAATCAGATAATGTAATTTTATATTTTTATTAATGAGAACCGTAGATACAGGCATGTAAAATGTTCCTTGTTATTAAACATAACTAATATTAAGTAATAAGCAGCAAAAACTCTTTGGAAATATTAACATTACTTTAGATATAAGGTCGGCAACGGTGCAGCGAAAATTGAGTGTCACTATGGTTACCATAACCGGACATGTGAACTTAAAAGAGCCGTTGCTTCTTTTAATTTCTGATTTTTCTAAATTCTTTGAAAGTTTACCGTGTTTTGGCAAGCACGCCTCGACCTACTCCTTCATCAACTTTTTACTTAAGAAACCTAAGAATAGCTAAATAAAATAAGGTATTACGAAATGACAATTATTATTGTGTCAAATTTGATTTTCAAACAATTCAGTGCAAATTCAGTTGTCAATAAAAATGAGGGTACCTATGAACTAGGGTTTTAAATTTGTAAGTGCATCTACAAGATGCAGCGTTGCCTATTTGTGATATCTTTAAACATTTATATTTAGAAAACCATGCACCGTAAAAATATTCTATAAGTATATTTGTGCTCCTATTAACGTTCTCTATCACTACCTAATCGGTGGTGCGATCCTTTTGAATCATACTGTATGTTATCCAAAGTAATCTGAGTGATTTCATTTTGAGACTGTAATAATCTACCTAAGAATTCTCTTGAAGCCTTAATACTTTTAGTGCTTCTTCATACAAAATTTTATTTTTACCAGAATTTACTAATCATATGAGCTCGTTCTGTCGTTTTCATTTTGAAAAATGTTGACAAAATACAGTTAAATGGTGTACAAAATATTTAAAAAAATCTATTTTTTTTTTTATAATCGCTAGAAAATATATTTGAAATCTATTTATGTAAGTGAGTTTCAATTAATTCAGTAGTTTTCTTTTCTTTTCTGTAAAAGAGTAATCTACATTCTTAACAGAACAGAACTCGAAGTGCCGGTTTTTCAATATTGGTTTAAACTCCAGTTCAAATGAACTCAGATCATCTTTCGATCTTAGTTCTCTGCCAATGAATTTGTTGATTAAACTCTGAACTTAGTTTAAATCAATATTGAAAAACCGTCATTAGAAGACGCATGACAAAAAATTAGTAAACGCAAAATGAAGGATACAAGTGTTTTAATGTTCCCGGTACATGTAAATGTAATACTACGGCTTTTCATACTGCATTTTAGTTAATTACTACAGCACTTAAATATTTGCAGCGCAATTACAGATTAAAATTAT
This sequence comes from Dorcus hopei, assembly GCA_033060865.1. Taxonomy (NCBI): domain Eukaryota; kingdom Metazoa; phylum Arthropoda; class Insecta; order Coleoptera; family Lucanidae; genus Dorcus; species Dorcus hopei. Next base: position 24,251,534 of record CM065425.1, read on the forward strand.
TCTCGTCATGAAATTTGATGATTAAATAAATTAGCACAACAGCAGGACATTACTTAATAATATTTCTTTTTTGTATATAAGTACATAAATATATACAAAAGCTATAAAAGTTTTATTATCTAATGAAGTACACTTATACCACAAATGTTGTAATATTCGATTTAATTTGTTAACAGATAGATTGATTTAAAGATTTCCGCAATTAAGTTTATGCCTGACCTTCGAAATCTTAAAATTGTTACTATGGTGCATAATTATCAGGCGTTCTTTTACACAGTATTTAATATGAAAAACGCCTGATAATTATGCACCAACCTATTAATATAAATGAAAAATAGATTTCCATTTTGTATTAATTCAAGTGTGTATGTACGTTTATTCATTTATTATTTTATTAAGAAAGACTTTATTAATCTATTTTTTGTAAAGCATATACAGGTATTTTTTGTTTTCCTTACTTCTCAGCAAGTATTTTATCAAAAGTTGTCGTTTCTTTTCCTTTAGAAACCGACTGGAACAATAAATAGCATTGAATTTACCTTCCCTAACGCATTTATTGGAAAACGAGCACCAAATGCGTTATGATCTAAACTTTCAAGACTAAAGTCGGTGTGTTCGTTGGCTGGTTGCCGTTTGTGCGTCTACCTGGCCAGGTATTTGTGAACCTTCGAATAAGTTATAAACTGTATCTGAATCACCAGGTGAGCAACGCACAAGTATCATCTGCTCCTTAGGTATTTCTCCGTGGGTATTATTTATCGAATGAAGATGATAGTACCGGTGTTCATGGTTATTGCTTAAGAAAATCAAACTAAAATGTATAATTTAATAATTAAGTTGATTCGATTCGATTACATAAACAAAAAAAATGGTACAGTTGAGGAATTGGTAATTACAATACCAATACGTCTCTTCCAATAATTGATCGAGTGCTTTGTTAATGATAATAAAATATTCGTCAATTTGATTTTAAAAATAATTAAAAATGAAAAACAACACTCCTAAAACGCAATCTCTAATGTCATTATTGTTATGATATCCACAAAGAGACGCTAAAGTCTTCTTTAAGACTTCGGGTGAAACCGTGTATTCTTCTCCTACCAACGTTTCGCCTTTTGTTATAAAACAACTTCTTCTAAGCTGCTGATGCTGTTTTTTTTTTGCGGCAGATCTTTTTGCTTTTTGTCTCGTGGAAACTGTTGACTATACAGACTTTAAAAAAATTGAATTAGATGTCTATATAGGGTATCATCTATCTTGAGATATTCTTTTATATAGAACGATAGTAACGAGTGTTCAATTCGACTGTATAGCCATGAAATTATTCTGAACGTATAGCGTAGGGTTCTTCATACGACTAGTGCCACCTGGATTTCTAACCTCACTTTAACTCAAAGAAAACATTTCAAAAGTAAACATTTATTACTGTAACTTATAAAACTTTTTACAAGAGTTATAATAAATACTGCAAGTGTCTACCTTCTTCTTGAAAACATTTGAAGGTTTTATGCTTAATTGCGTTCATCAGATTTGTTAGGACACGAGAGATTCCTTCAGTTCTTGAATTCTATTAGTAATCCGCTGTCTAAGGTCATTTAAATCAGCAACTGACGTGGTAAATAAAATATAGTCTTTTTTTTATGCAAGGTCACAAGAAAAAGTCACAAACGGTTAAATCACAGGACCTCGGAGGTCAAGGAATTACAGTGTTCCGACTAATAATTATATCTCCAAAAACTTCTTCAAAGCACCTTGCCACAGAATACGTCCAATTTCCATCAATTTTTGCACGGATATTTACAAGATACTTGCCAAAATATTCCAAAAAAACTTTGAACAGCTTTCGAGTTTTGTTGACACAAGATTAATCGGCTACCAGCGCGGCGTCAACTTGTCAAAGTTGAAATATAAAAACTGAAAAAAACTTAATCACGACATAGGAGAGAGCGAGAATGGTTTGGACATTGGGATACTCTGGACATGCTCATATTTGGCGGTTAAAATCATTATACTAATGTATAAATATGACAACAGGGTGAAGCACTGGTAGCTTGGTATTTGTGTGAATTTAGAAGGCGTAGTTTTGTGTTTTGCCTCACTTATCACAATTTAACGGTTTTTGTAGTTTTTGATGTAATTTTGTGATTATGGAAATTCACTGAAAATACCTAAGATACATTAGCAAAAAATTTGTCTAATAGAAGATCAGGTACTAAGTTGATTATTTATGTCATTATTAATGCGAGTTTCATTCTCTTAACTTATCATCTGGAATTGTAACAAGCGTTTTGTAAGTTAGGTACTCTTAGGGATACTTTGGATAAGTTGTCCAATGTATCCCTGTACTGTCCAATGTATCCTGTACTGTCGAATGTATCCTGTATTCTCTAAGTAGATTTTGAAAAATGCATTTCTGTTTATTTTTCCTAGAATATAATATGCCCCGAGAATACAAGAAACGTACTTTTCCAGAGGGTCCCCTTAAAGAAGCAGTACTATGTGTTATTAATGGAAATATGTCGATTAGGAAGAGTGCTGAATTGCATAATGTTAAAAAATCCCGATTATGTGATTATATTAAAAGGGCTAAAGCAGAAGGTATTGAGAGTGTATCATTTACACCAAACTTTAAACAAGTTTTGTCAAATGCAATGAAAAATTCTCTTGCGGATTATTTGGTAAATTGTGCCAACATGTTTTATGGTCTCACACCTAAAGCTGTCAGGAGATTGGCTTATGAATATGCCCGAAAAAATTCAATTGAAATTCCACCCACTTGGCATAATAATGCTATGGCAGGACGAGATTGGTTCACTGGATTTTTGCATCGTCACCCCAATCTATCAATAAGGACACCAGAAGCGACCAGTCTTGCCAGGATGACAAGTTTTAATAAGCAAAACATTGAAGCTTTTTTTGATAAATTGGAACAGTTGATACAACGTTATGGCTTCACAATGTTACAAATCAATAATCTAGATGAAGTAAAATATTTTGCTCTTTGCAGTTTCCAATAAGCTTATTCTTTCTTTTTGTTTGTTTTATAGACAGGCGTCACGACCGTGCAACGTGTTCAAAAAGTGGTGGGAAAAAAAGGGCAACATCAAATTGGTCAGGTTAGTTCCAGGGAGAGAGGTGAACTCATTACTCAAGTAGGCATAATTTTTGCTAATGGTACGGCTTTGCCACCTATTTGGGTATTTCCAAGACAACGCTATGATGAAAGAAAGATGATGCATGGTTTATCTCAGATAGGAGCTTTAGGACTGGTTCATAAATCTGGTTGGATGACCTGTGAGAACTTCGTCCTAGTTCTGAAGCATCTCACGAAAAACACTCACTGTAGTTCGGAAAACAGAATTCTATTGATATTGGATAACCATGAATCACACATGTCACTGGAATCAATTGAATACTGCAAATCCAATGGAATCGTTATGCTGACTTTACCACCGCATACTTCTAATAAGACCCAGTCGTTAGACCGGACAGTATTTGGTCCATTCAAAAAATTTTTTAATCAAGGGGCAGATACTTGGATGTTGTCAAATCCCGACCGAACATTGAGTATTTACGATCTACCACAGTTATGTCCAGTTGCTTGGGATCGAGCAGCTACTCCAGTGAACATCAAGTCAGGATTCCGATGCACAGGTATCTGGCCCATTGACCGGAATGTTTTTTCAGAGCAAGATTATTTATCATCCTCTGCAACGGACCGCGTACCACACCAAGATATATCAAATGATGCTGAAACTACTCCAGCTACTCCAATATCCATGAATCCTCTGACTGCTGCTACAGCCGTGGTTTTGGAGGCTTCTACAGTAGCATCTACATCGTCCACAAAGCTGCAAAGTTCCAATCACTCAACATCAAAAGAAGACAGCTTCCTAATTCCGGAGGTAATACTACCATATCCAAAAGCGGCCCCAAGAAAAGCTACTACACGTGGGAGACCAAAGAAAAAATCTATCATTGCAACTGACACCCCTGAAAAAGATGCCATTGTAGGGTTGTGTTCATAAACTATACCCTCATGTGCACTCTGGGTGTATAATTGCATCTTTCTCACTCACAATTTTTCACTTATTTTGCGTCTCGCTCATCAGTTTTAAGAAGTCTAGTGTTTACATGATTTCCAGGGCAACGAGCGAACTTTTAACGACCCACTTTTAAGTAGGGTGTAGAAAATGTGTTTGTTGCTATGGAAACATATGCCCGATTAGTTCTTTATCATTCTTGTATGAGAAACAAAATATATAAACTCATTTATGCGAGAGAGACCACAATATTACCCGGGAGTGATCCTAGAGTGTAATTTATGAACACAACCTAGCTAGCAAAATGAGAAAAGTCGTAAAGCGTGATGTCAAAAGAGTATAGAGAAAGATAGTAGAGGCTTCATCAGAAAGTGAAGATGAAGTATTTATTGCTAAAGACAGTAGTGATGGTGATGTTGAAATATTTGTAGACTCTGGTGAAGAGAATGAAAATGATGTGAAAAAAATTGAATCGTGGAGACTCTGCTATCATAAAAGTCCATAGGAAAAAATTAAACGATAGCCAAGACCACAGAAAAATTTTTAACGGACTATGAAGTGCAGTTTTATAAAAGGCACTTTCCTTCATATCGATTTAAGGAAACAAACGAAATATGTTGTGTGCCTTTTGAAGATGTCAGAACTAAATTGCCACAGCCTCTACAAGATAAACGATCTAGGTATTTAAATATGGTATATTTTAACCGGAACTTGGAAGAGTATAGTTTATTATAAATTTAGATTATTATTTTTTGTTATATTTCATCAATTCAAAAGTGATATTGATCTTTTAAAATATTGTCCAATCTATCCCCCTTTGCGAGGATACTCTGGACAAAAGTTTCTCTCCACGAAATATTTTATTATAGTTATAAAAATTTCTTTATGTGTGCAATCCTAAGACAAGGAATTATGATTTTGTATTCCAATCTACCAGCCGCTTACCGTAAACTACTGTGACAAAATTTATTAATAAAAAAGAAGTGTCCAAACCATCCCCGCTCTCCCCTACGTTCCTGTCCCTGACAACAAAAGCGTGTTACAGTCTACTTGGCCATATTTTTTTATTGCACGTTCGTTATAAGTAAATTACAATCGATTTACAAAAAGAAAATATAATCAAAGTGTTTAAATAAGGGAGATGGATGTCATCTATGGTAATTATGCCCATATAGAGTGATAGTGACCTCGTGTGCAAGTGCATCAATTGGAAAAGACATGATTACGTAAATATTTTCAATGTCAACCAGTGTTGACCAAAAGTGTAATCATATCCCCTTTATTAAAAAACTTTTATTATGTTTTTTTTTTTTTTTTAAATCGATTGTAATTCACCTATGCCATCATTCTATAAAAAAAAATAACTCAAGATAGATGACACCCTGTATAATTACACCTTAGAACTAAATAGTTCGTCAGTTTTTTGTCTTTAATGAATTTAGTAATCGTTAGTAGCGAAATAGAGAAAGAATCAACAGGAACAACAGCGATAAAGAAGTGCTTTTATAACAAAGGACGAAACGTCAGCAGGAGAATATTGACGCGGTTTCACCGGAAGCTGTAAGATGGATAAGGGCCGCGGAAGCCTTCATGTTAATCTAGCCCTTACAATACCTACCATTTTTTTTGTTTATCAGATTAAAAACGACAGGAATAATATAAAAATAGTTATTTATCGTTTTAAATAACATTTTATCCATGCAAGAAAATTAAACGCGAGAAAGAAGTTTCTTAAGTAGATAAAATGCATCTAAAACACACATTCAAGACAACGTTTCATCCACAATCACCGCATTTATGGAATCAGAATGAACGAAATTTAAGTAAAAAATATTCGTATTTGTAAAATGAAACGTGACAGGCTTTGTCATACCTACTGATGGTACGTTGTTTATCATTATCCACTAGTGGAATAAAGTTACTTTATTCCACTGGATAATATGTCACTTTAAATGCTTCATAAATGTGGATAAAAGTCCAATTATAATGTGATAGTGGATAAAATATATGTATTTATTGTTCGCAAAATATTAATATCAGTTTAATGAATTAAGGTTTCCTAATTTGACTAAAAAATATTTGGAAAACCAGTAAGAAAAATTACCTAAAATTTCTACGTTAAAAATAATGTTGTAGCTTCTTGTCCATCCAAAATTTCTCAAAGAAATTTGCAATAATAATCCTTGAATAATACTACTATTTAAAAGGTTGACGTCTTACTATAATTTGATAGTTTTCTCAGGAAAAACAAGGTTATCAAAATTTTATTTGAGTGTTGTCTTTACTCTGATTACATAATATGATTTTCTAATTATAAAATTTTTCACATAAAAAGGTTAGCTTCCTAATGAATTTCTTCATACAAGAAAGGCCACGATAAAATCAAAATCCTATGTTTCCGCATACACGCGTGATAGTAAACAACATTTAAATAATAAATTCACAAAACAGATCCACCGTTTCCTTTAAAATATTACTACTCGTGTCACTTAATTTAAAATCCTTAATTGCGATCAATTTACTACTTACATAATTTAGTTCAACATCCTCTAAATTTAAATAGTAGAACAACCGTACTGACAATTCTTAATTTGATTTATGCCCATTATTTAGGCAAATAGAGTAATTGAAAATCTTTTCCTATCTGAATACACGCAAAATGTATAGGCGAGGCAAAAAGTGACTGACTTCTAATCACACTAAATTCAAAATTATTACTTAGGGTAATTGCGGTGAAACTTTAAAACGTTACTTAACGCTCGACCATTTCGTATTAAATCTAGTTTGCTTTTACTGCGTGCGGAATTACTGGAGATACCTAGGTACCTACTATGTATACCTATACTACGTTCACCGTTCGGCTAATACGTCTGCTTCAATTAAAACATTCTCCACATACTTGGACGACAGTTATTAATTAGAAGTATCAACAAACTAAACGGAAAATATTTAATTAAAGGCGATTGTAAGTACAAGAACAAGCGGCGAGGGTACGTTTTCCTACGCTAGTTTTGTGAACGGTCAAAAGCTCACACGCAATAGTTACATATCAAGTGCGAAAGATTCTCTGCTCTCCGAACGTCTTCCTTCATTCCTTTCATCGGAATGCCGCACATATTATACCTTTTCCATTCTTTCATTAATCTTTGTACTTCTATTTAGCGTTTAGGACAAACCTGACATTCTTGAAATAACTTCGTACGAGTGCGTTCAATTGATGATTATTATATTAACTTTAAGTAAATTCAACATCTTTTACAATAAAAAAAATATATATTGGATTTCAGAAAAAGGAATACAAGCTAATCTAACAAATTAATCAGCGATCTTCTCGAGTAGTTATACGAAAAAATTTTGATGAAAAAATGTTTCGATTCTGGAAACATCTTTAATCTACCTTACAGTGTAAGATATCACTACCTTTCCTGGTTTATGTCTTATTGTTAGATGCGTATTGGTGCTGGAGGAAATAAATCTTTGAGAATTAAGATATCCAGGTTAATTACCATCTTGTAATTGTAAATGGTGTTGGGAAATTTACGTAACATATTACTGTGGTTTGAGCATATAAATTTTTAGAAATATTTTGTAATCTCAGGGTCTAGTGATTTTATTGTTAAACAATTTCCGACACTGCACGGGGTTCATGTGCGGTGATAGATAAGTGTAAATAGAGATGAGACTCTGAATGGATTTATTGAAGTTTTATTGTGGAAATCTACGAGCAACGTGGTAAATGGGTAAGTAAAAATCAAATATCTTAGTGACAAATTTATTAAACACAATAATGCCAACATTTACAGCAAATGTCAAAAATTTTATTACGCCGTAACTAAGAAATTGTATCAGATAAAAACATGTACATAAGCTATGATATAATTTGGAACGGTGAACTGAAATCAATAAATCTCGACCTCAAATTCATCGTAAACAAACAGGTAAATGGTTTTCAGAGACCGCTAAAGCAAAATGCCTTGTTCCGAGTCCCTTAAAAATTCTGAAAATTGTTAAATGATTGTAAAACATGTTTTTTGTAGAAACTGTTGAAATGTGATGTAAAATATTTTGAAACTTTGAAAAATGACACAACGACTTATAATTATTCTAAATTGTAAATGCCATTAACAAATTAAAATCGTACCGTTTTAAGAAAACAGATCTAATTCGTGTACGATCAGTTAAATCAAATTGTGTGATGTTCGTGTTGAAGTTTAACTTTGCAACGACACAACGACTTATAATTATTCTAAATCGTAAATGCCATTAACAAATTCAAATCGTACCGTGTTAAGAAAACAGATCTAATTCGTGTACGATCAACAAATAAAATTGTGTGATGTTCGTGTTGAAGTTTAACTTTGCAACGACACAACGTCTTATAATTATTCTAAATCGTAAATGCCATTAACAAATTCACTATTGAATCAATCAGAAAAACAGATTCTATCTGTATTCAACAGGTTACATACAAATGTGTGAAATGAAGAAATGTCAAGTTAACAACAATTAAATAATATTAAAAAAATTAAACATTTTACCATTCTTGTAGAGATGTTATCACCAACACTGACCAAGGAAGACCTAAAATGCATTAAAAATCTTCCCACTTATATAGGAAGAAAACTTAACAAAAACTTGCCCCAAAGAAAGATTAACCTTAAAATGCAAAATTAAAATCAAAAATACAACAAAATTAAACTCGAAAACTTGATTCTATATAAACCAAGATACTAAAAATTAAATTATTTCTTTGTAGGTCACCCTATAAGCCCGAGACGTAGGGCCTCCACTTTGTATATTTTCACCTTGCTCCCGTCAGGAAGATGCAGCAGATATCGGCGTTTGTTCCCCCGGTGGTTTTTGAGGAAGTCACGAGGAAGCTTTTTGATTGCTTCCTCAAATTCAGCAGCCTGCATTTGCTGAGGAACGACCGTTTCTGGAACCGCAGACCCAACCTTCCTGACCGGGACGTTTGGCACCTCAGGGACCTCAACCACAGGCCTCGTTGGAGTGGTGACGTAATCAGGCATGGCCTCGGTGTCGGAGTCATCCCCAAATAACTCTCGAAATTTTCCCTTTAGCCAATTTGATGTTGTAGGGGAATCAAGGCGCAAATGTTCGGTATCGAGGTTAGGTAAGTTCTACAGAAAACAAAAATTTTAACAAAGGCAAAACCTTAATGCAAACTTAATTTTCAAAATTCTAGGGATCTGAAATATAATAGAAAAGTGACACCAAAGGCCAAAAGAATAATCATTATAGAAATAAAATAAATTCAACGTGCGTATCCTTTTTTATGTTTTATTCTCATATAACTGAATAACACAGCAATATGTATGATTAAGTCTAATTTGTCCGTTCGAGTGAGTTATGTAAATTGTTTAAATTTATAATGATAGATTGAAACATTTCATTCATGTGAACGAGGAAACGAGATGAATGAAATAACCCATTCCTCCACTCCTAAGCACCCAGGTCATGACACAACTCGTTTTCCTACATTTCATTTTCTTTTAATTTTTCGTTGATCCGCATCGTGTTTCTAATTTATTTCTTTCTTTATTAATTTGAATGTGTATTTAGAGGTTTTCTAAGGTTTGATTTTGTCCTTTTTATATTGCGCAAGTATAAAACATCTAAATACAATACAGCTTCGATATCTGGACTCCCAGAAATCCAAACTTCCCAATAAATTAAAAATAGAATGACACGTTTATATTTTGTATCCCTTAATCCGGACTAACTAAAGGGTCCGTAATCCTGATTCTAAATTTCTCGCTGTAATAGCCTATAACACAGGGAATCCCCTAATCGTTACAAAAGTAACATGCCCTACAAAACATTAATTCTCATGTCAACTGTCTGACTAAGCTTCATTACCACAAGAGCCTCTGGTCACATGTCTTGTCTTTTAAAGACAAGGTCATTTTCAACTCTTTGAAGAAAATTAATTCGAAGGATGCTGTTTATCGAAGGATTCTGTTTATCAATTACCAATTTTAAAGAGGTTCCAATAATCCGAAATTTTCACTAATTCGGATGGACTTGGTTTTGATTGATCCGGTTTTATCGAAACTTTACTATATAACTTTTATTTTTCAGCAAAGGAAACTTGTAGTTTAAGTAAAGCCCGGTAGAAAGTTCTCTATCCTTCTGTTAAATATATTTACGGCAGGAAACAAGTCTCTCACTTTTTCGTTCATTGCTTATTGCGTCTTACGCCGAACTCTAATTTTAAGAGATGAGTGACGTTATAATTAATAATAGAGAGAGATAAATAAAAATAAGAAAGAAAATTGTTTCTTTGAACTGCCAAAACATGGAAAAAACCGATTTTGCGGCGAGATTGATCGCTGAAAAACCTATAGCACAATGTAACGCTTCCACCACATCTGCGGAAAGATGTCGTCCAAGCAGACTTTACTGGAAGACGAGAGTTTCCCAAAAATTCGATCGTTGCGTTACTGATGACATTTTGATATTTACTAAATATCATACATACTAAATACATACATACACAACCCTTTCATACTAAATATCTTATTTGACTGGAGGTGAAATAGTGCACCAATAAATAAATAAATATGAAAAGTAAATTGCTCTAAAAAAAATTAACATCAAAAACTTTGGGCAGAATAATTAACATTGTATGCAAAAGGGATTCACAATTAAAAAAAAACAAGCAAGTTAACTGTATAATTGAACGAATAAATTACTACAACGTTTGTCAGGAAATACCAAATAACTTGATTAGCCTTAAAATAAATTGTGATTTATAATTAAATGAGATTTAAAAATAATTCTGAAATAAGAATTTCAAGAAAAATGAATAAAACAGTAAGTAGTCTTCTGTACATAAACTCCTTTTACATAAAAGATGAGGGAGGTTGCACCTTGATTTTCTAAACCTTCATCCTTTGATATCTCTTTCATTTCGCTCTTCGTTTTTCCTTTTCACCCAATCGTGATTTGTTTCTCTTGCTCTTCCTTTTGCTCTTTTTAAATCTCTTTTTATTTTCATCATACTCCGTATTTGGACACTTCTTGTTCTTTATTCAATTTTTACCATGGTTACACCTTCTCATTTTTTATCGTATCCAATCCAATATTGTATCCACGTTTTTTCTCAATATCACTGCACTTTTGTGTTTCTCTTGCGTCATCTATGATTCATTTGGAGTTAAATTTCTTTCTAGTCTCAAACTTTCGAATACGCGCAACAAAAACTAATCGCAAGTGCCTGAAACGATGAAAACTCTACCGAAGGGTTGTGTTTTAACTCTTCATTATTAAGTGCAAATGAAAATATGTGTAATGAAAACATACTGAAACAAACAAGTTTCCTCACGTGAATACCTAAATGAATCTGTTTCTTTTATTTAGACACTTAACAATTACTACAATACAAAAGTAATCCAGTTTTCTATTGTACTAAAAGTGCACAGATATTATAAAATAATAACTTAGGAAAAAAAATATTCAACAGTTCATTGTATTCTAGTTTTTATGATTATGAAAGTATCGCATTTTGCGTCGTTAGTACACCTCAGACCCTCTTTTTACCTAAGGGTTGTTACCTGAACTTTCACACATACAAAAGCTACACCCTGAATGCAATGTCATCAACAAAGCGTTCGCAGTTTTCTATTTTGTCAGAGAAATACGAAAGCAGTAACACCTGGACGTTTATAGTTTACATTTTCAAGGTTCTTTACTTGAAAATCCAAAATCATTGTTAAAAAAAGATGGGAAGCACTAATTTGGTTTTGATTTATTATTGAAAATCTGCTGGCCAGATATTAAATTTAATATCCCTTTAATTGATATAATCCTCTTTTACTCCATTATAACGTTGCCCTATCTGGGAATAATGGGATATTTATGTTCCTGGGAAACTAGCGGTACCATGGGGGCAGTAAATAATACCTGTGTGTAAATTTTCAGTTATTTATTACTCTTATATACGTACATATACGTATGTAATTCCATTACATTTCCATAAGTGATTGATGGGACATTTTCTACTCAAATAAGTCCGTCATTCAGAGTATTAAAATCGAACGACATTATTTCGTGTTATGAACCAGAGGCAGAAAGTTCTCCAAATTAATATTGCTCATAAATTAAGTGAAGTGAACGATTTTACAGAAACTGTCGGCCCTTGGTGACATATTATTGTAAATCAGATTTAAAGAGATAAAGCATTTGGTATTAAATTATATTTCTAGTGAAATAATACCAAGTGCTTTATTTCTTTAAATCTGATTTAAGTGAAGTGAAGTTGAATGTTAACGAATTGTATAACATCGGCCATAATAAATCTGAATTGATAAACAGAAGAAAATCTCTTTTCGTATATTCTGCCAAGGACGTCATCTTTTTAAATTTATTAAACCGAAAATGTAAAGTTAAAAAATTCTTCTTGACAACTGTTTGTTATTTTTTAATCTTCGTGTGTGTTCCCAAAATGAACTTACATAACCGCAACTATATTTTAAAATTCATTAAAATTAAACTGAGATATTGTTAACTAAGGAGGAAATATATACACTGCTCAAAAAATAAAAGTAGTTATTGTTCTTTCTTGGCGTAGTTTCATTTACATTCAATCAAACTTATATTTAAAAATGTTCAGAGTGTTGGTTGTTGGACATACTTTTATTTTTCGAGCAGTGTATTTATATTTCTAACAACTTGAGGAGATTAACCATTCAAGTGTCGAGGAAATAAATTCCTAGCAAATCATTATCTAATTCAAATAATAAAATGTCCTGATAGCATGAATACTTACTAAGTGCAACATAGTAATAATATAGTGACGATTTACATAGCAAAAAATTCAGCACTCATACGTTTAATATGAGCAGTCATTTGCATATCTAGTAATCGCGCTGGCTTATCGCATATGCGAACAAGTCTAATATAGGAAATCTCTTGAATCATTATACGTTCCTGATATAATAACTGACAATTTACTGTTACATTTTCTGTTGCGCATCGAGTTTTGCATAAACATTTTCGTCAAAACTCCTTGAGGTCCTGCTGCCCCAGCATAAAATATGAAAGGTCCTGCGGCTCGTCTTGCAAGAAAACGCATCGGCTTACCGCAATAACTGAAGGAAACGTATTTACAATCCCGAACAACTCCTTTTGCTTATGCGTTCCTAATAAATAAATTCGGAGTATTTAATTGTACAATCGTAAGTTGCGTTCTTTAAAGAACGTTCAAAGTGGTAATACACTTCACGCCGACGTAAACAACGTCCTGCTTGATTCACTGCTTTCCTGATACAATAATAATAAATAAATTGAAATTAATAATAACAGTTGAGTTGGTAAATAATATAATAGCAGTCGTGTTTGTAATAATTGTTGAGCGCACGGTACTTCTGCTGCCCTCTTATAAATGAATGCAAAAGTAAAGAGGGAACACAGAAAACTACACTGGGACCATTAAACTGAAGGTATATATTATAATTTTGCTTTATAGATGTCCTTTATATTAAAAACATATGTAAATAAACATTTTTTAAATTTCTAGCTGTTCTAGCTTTCTCTTAAAATGATATTCGAGCATCACTTCCAAGGTAGTAGAATAAAAGGAAACTTTTCACTCAAAGTAGTAGAATAAAAGGGTTTGCATTTCAAATAGGTGCAAATAGTTTTGGGAAAAACAAAATGCTGATCGTGAAATTAACCCTAGGATGTATAAATCGGACCTCCCACGAAGGTGCTTCATTCCTTATAATTTATTTAATATATTCTCAATCGAATTGAGCATTTAGATATGCTCTAAACTCGTTTTTGTCAAGTTCTGTTCTAATCCAAAACATTTCAGATTTTTCAGAATTTGAAAAAAGCAATTTTTGCATTACTAATGTACAATTTTACATATATCGCCGTCCAGACCGTCTCATCTTGTCCTTAGTTGACTATATTTTTATAACTTGTCAGAGACATGTAATCTACGTGTTTGTATCAGTCAAAAATTGATAGGTAAGTGTTACATGTATAAATACTATTTGTAATGAGCAGAGTATTAGATTATCCAATACTTGTTACTCTAAAATATAATTTGTCTACAATTACGTTTACATATACATTCATAAACTTAACTTAGTAACATACAGGGTGACTGTTAATTAACCCGACAAAATGAAACCACGATTAGAAGCGATGTCCGAGAGAATGGGAACAATGTTAAAAAAATTCTTTCTACTTTAGTTTTCGAGAAATATTTAATCACAAATTAGCCCCGAAACGACGATGCGCCCCTGGTTAAAAGTCGAGGAGTAGATGAACGAAGTAAATGCTGTCGTAAATTTTTTTTATAGTTTTATGATACTGCGGCGTGGCCTCGTGAACTTGATCTTTAAGTGGAATTTCATAACTCCGTTTATAGGTCAACGCCCGACGTGAAATACGAACTCGAAAATATTTTCTTGACAAATAACGCATGCAGAAAATTACCTGAAGCAGATTATTCCACGCAAAGAATAACAACACTTTGAACACCTGGTAAACAAGCAAATCAGTAAACTCATACGTAATCTGTTTCGAATGTTAATTATTATAATTTCGTTTTGTGTGTGAGGAATTATTAACACAAATCTATCAATTTTTAACATATTCAAACGCGTTTACAACTCCACATGTGTTTTTGGCGCACTGGTTGTAAATCGTTCCTCGTTCTACCGTACACATTCTTTTCACTTTGAATTCAATTCTTAATAAATTATGAACTATTCCTTATTATCATATTAATTCAGTACGCGATTTAATTAGAAACTGGATGCATATCACTAGGAATGGGAATTTTAGATAAATACCTATTTACGTAGATTTTAGGCACAGAATACACAGAAGAAAAACTCTCAAGTGGGGGTAAAGTTTGCGCATCCAAATGGCGCAGATGGATCTGCCATGTTTTAAGAGGAGAATTGCAGTGTCGTAACCGACATTATTAGCGTTTGTTGCTATAATAATTATTTGTATTAGTATTTCTGTGGCGGTGTTTTGTTTGTGGTAGTTTGTGTGTTTGTTTTTTAATTTCTTTGATTAAACATTTATAGACATTAATATTACCATTAGTAAACGATGAGTAAACGTAAGAGTCGAGTGGTTTGTGCAACAAAAAATGTCAAAGCAAAGTCTACAATGGTTATTTGGTTTTGTTTTACTTTTCCAAATGAAGGAGACATGTAAGGAAGTATTAAATTATTATTAAATTATAACTTATGGAAGTCCCAACTTCGGTCCCACATTTTATAAATACGGGCCTGCTCCTCTCAAAACATGGCTGCTGCTGGCTGACAGAGATCAAAGGCGGCATCGCCAAGTTTGCCTTCTGATTATTTCTTATTCTATGTTTTAGGCATCAAAATGATATCAAAATTTATTTCAAGTAATTCGCTTCAATCTGACCTGCATGTGATTTTGCCTAAAATGCCTATTTTAAGGTTATTTTGGTTTATCTGCCAATTTTCTAACTTTTTAGCTTAAATTAATACCTAAACTACGTGCCAATAAAAATGCACCACCCAGAAGGGGTCGAGTTACAAGGTTAAAATTTTCACAGTTTATTTCTCTTGGATAAAGTAATTGATTTCACTTTGAAAAAAAAATAACAGAAATTAAGGGAAAAAATGTAATAATGCGGCATGCCAGCACGGTTAACAATACATTCCCTAACTCGCCGAGGCATGCTCCGAATGAGATGATAGATGTTTTCTTGAGGTACCTCATCCCAAGCTTGCTGTAGGTGACGACGCAGCTCCTCCAAACTGTTTGCTTGTTGAGGAATATGTCTTGAACGTAGACCCATCATATCCCACAAACATTCTTTGGGATTCAAATTCGGAGAACCAGCTGACCAAGGCAGAACTTGTACCTCTGCTAGTTGCAGAAAGTTCCTACAAATTTGTGCGATATGGGGTCGGGCATTATCTTGCTGGAAAACTACTCCTGGGTGTTCATTTATCAGAGGTAATATCGATGCGCATTTAATTTGGCTCTGATGAATACCAAAGGGGATCTGCACTCGATCCCTATGGAACCTCATACCATAATACCTGGTGTTACACCGCCATGGCCTCGTACAACAAATTCCATATTGCGTCTCTCTCCACGGAACTTTCTCACCATTACTCGACAGTCATTTTGCGATTGACTAAATTGGGATTCGTCACTGAACATGTCTTGATCCCATTCAATGACCCACTCACTGCTTCTTTCTTCACACCACTGAAGTCTGGCTGCCTTATGCTATTGTGATAGTGGAAGACGTCGACACAGCCGATACGAGTGAAGACCAAACGATGTAATACGTTGATAAATGGTTCGACTAAATACCCTTTGTCTCAGATCCCTTATCCAATCCACTCCAATTGCAGCTGAAGGGCGAAACCTATCTCTTACAGCCAATTGACGGAGACGCCGAACTTCACGTTCATTAGTTTTTTTAGGACGTCCATTTCATGGTCGACGGTGTTGGATGCCTTCCTCAGATCATGATGTCCATGCTCGAAGCACCGCAGAATGGACTAATCCATAGTATGCACCGTACCAAATTTTGCAGATCTGTTGGAGAAAAGCATTTCAAATCTTATTACAGTCTAAGAACCGTTTTCTAATAGGATTTTAAATTTCAAAATTTGTTGCAAGTCGATTTGATTGCAAATTTAAGTCAAAAATTGGCCGCGTGATGTCGCGACTTAAACTTGTTTAAATTTAAAATTGCTTTGAATTTAGTCGTATTTTGAAAATGGCCATTATTCATATAATTTTAAACTCGCTAAGTAAATGCATGACGAAAAAATACACATTTTTCTTACCTATGCATTACTGTTTTTAAAAGCTCGTGAATAAATGAGGAGGGGAAAAACATTTCTCAGAATAGCAGTTGCACAGTAAATGAGACCACAGACGTGGTGATATTTGGGCGATTCGATCGACAGCAATCATATCGGGCGACCAGATTGCATCAATATCGTCCGATTACAAGCGATATTTTGATCGCCCGGCTATTTTTTTCGTAAGCACTTGATGCGTTAGTGAAACCCCGTTTATTCTGGCGATTTTCGTGCAATATTCGGGCGATCAGATTGCAGCGAGCAGATAGCTTGAATATCGCCACATCTGCGGTCGCTTTATGATGGCAGCAAACGCGTAAACGAAACTTGGTGAATTTAATCCGTGTGTAAGCTCTAATTATAGCTTATTGTATAATTTCTATTACCAAGTTGTTGTACTTACTATGACGCGAGCTTTAAAGTGTCAAAAAATAAACGTAGATTCTTTTGTGAAATAAATTTTGAATTTTTCGTTATTTTTTTTTTAACCTATTTTACCTGAAATGTGATTTTTGTGTCCTAAAATGTATCTTTTTTGCCTTTTTACCTACCTATTTTCAATAATTTTAATAACTAAAATTCCCATCCCTACATATCCCTACATATAACCAACGACGTTTCAATAAAATAATAAAATTTTAATAGTCGGCGATGAACTTCAGAACTAATAAATCGTTTCACATTTTCGAAGAAAACCGATTCGTTTAAGCGATATCTTGCAAATGTAGTCATCATTCCTTTGTGGCGATAATTATTTATTGCCAATTAGAATTACGCATAATACTAGCGACATTTAAAACAACATATTCTATCTTAATAGTTTTATTGTCTCCCTAGACGAACATTTTAGTATCAGCTGCCTGTCGAACCGTGCATTTGACCCCTGCGATCACCAGATTAAAATCCTTGCGATTTTTTTTTGTGGACGAAACAGCTGGTACATTCCGCTCTAGTAAATAATCCGCACGAATTAACAAACAATTATTTACGCAATTATTTGTGAATTTATTATTCGTATTTCCTACGAAATTCCAATTATTTTAGAAATTACTAATAATTACGTCGAAACTTGCCTTCCCCAGCTGTTAAACGTGTAATTAAAACCAATTGAGATGTGTGTCAAGGTCGCTTTGTGTGCAACCGAGAGTCAATTAAAAACTTTATAGTCCTATTATGCTGCCGCATTTATAGAACGTGGCCGCCGTATTTCGAACGCAGTGCCGGAGCTTGATTTTGAGGTAATTTTTTAATAAATTATAAACTGTTCACAAGAATTTTTTAAACACTTTTCCCGTAATCTGTGACATCGATTCTCTTATGCGTTTTTCTTTTGTCAGTACAATTGCCATTCACCCTGTATACTTGCAGATTTGCATTTCAACCTAAAGCCCAGCTCCACATATTGCGATGTTTATAAGCAGAACCAAATATTTTTTTTAATTTTCATAAAGAAATAATTTTGTAAATATTAGAGTAAAATTCAGAGTAATGTATTATTTATGTTTCACAGGAATTTATTTGCATAATTATTAAATTCAAGTGTGTTTTTCAGTTATATTAAGTTTATGTAAATATTTTTAGAAATAGGCGGTTTAAAATTACATATTTATTATAAATAAAATATTTAGAATTTTTAAACTGTAAATACGTAAGATTTAAGCTCAGAATCGTAATATCATGACGACCCGACGTTTGAAGGAAACTGTAAGCGGCAGTGAGGAGTTCTGAAAGTGAATCAGTGAGGGCGCCGCGTTGAGCTATTATAAACTAAAGCGACCGGTACAAGTATCATTACATCATGCCTTCGGTTTACGTGCATTCAAGTTAGTAGCGAAATTTAATTCGGATCTAATGTAAGTAATCCCTGTTTTTGCAAAAAACCATGCGAATAAATAAAACTTCGACTCTCTGAACTCCTTCATGTATTTGTTTATACAATTATTCAGAATTTGAAATTAATAAACCATTGTTTTCTGTCACCTTCTACGAGCATTCTTCTTTATTTATACACACACACAAGACACGTATAGTGACGCAGATAATTTTGATGTGAGGGCTCACGAATGCCATTTACATCCAAAATTTATCACGTAACAAATACACTCCCCGAAGGAAGAATCCAGTCTACAAGATACACTGCAAAATACATCAGCAGAGCAGGAGCCGTCACAGACATCAACAAATTAAGAATAGCGATAAACAAATAAAATTTTAACTATAAACAAAACGACTGATTTTATGAAGGCAAATATGTATTCACAATTGAAACATATTTTTATTAAAACAGAATATTCTGTAAAATTACTGAAAGTTACTGAAGTTATAGGTACTTTTTAAAGGTACACTCTGTTTATGACGTACAGTTGACTTCAAGAAAATTGAGTACACTTAATTTTCGTTCGTGCCAGTGTCACTTTTGATTGAAATGTGACGGCGGTTGATTGAAAGTGACAAAGTTCTAATTTCTTCTAAATAAGAGGAAGTTGGTCAACACAGACTGTATCCAAACATAATTTGTAAAAAGCAAATATTTAAAGATAATAGAAATTTTGTTTTTTTAAGTGCTCTGAAATTCTAGTTTTAAAATTCTCATTTTTACATTGTCAAAAAATGCATGATTTTGTATTTTGACTTTTTCGATATACTCGATTTTTCTACTATCAACTGTACTTTTTAAATGCTTTTGATGACCTTTCAAAAATATAAAGATTTAATATTTTATATCCAATGGTTAACAAGTTAAAAAAATTCTTTAAATTTAATATCCTATGTAACAAAAGATGTCTAACATAAACTTTGTGACGGTGAATGTATGTACAGGGTGGATCAATTTCGATGTCTCTTATGGGCATCTCTGTAACTATAAGAGATAGAAAAAAACTAGTGGCCAAGCCTCGATCTCTTTTTTAGAGATATAGTCAATAGAGTAAACAAAAATTGGCTATCTTCTTTTGTTTTCGAGTTATAGGCAAAAATTGACATTTTCGACTTTTCGTCAATCGCACATATCTCGTTTATTTTTACAGATATTAAAAAAACTGGTTTGACATTATTAGGACACTCTTTTGAGTACAATTCAGTGGCGTAATTTGTTTCTTGATATTTAATAAAATTTTCGAGTTATAACATAAAGTTATATTTTTTTAAATGGAAATCATAGTAGGCAATGCCACCATTAAATAGAGATTTTTTTTTCTGTTTTCAAAAATATACAGGGTGTCCACCGAGTGCCGCGGTCTTCTCTACCGCCTATAGTATATAAGATAGAAAAAAATTCAAACGAGCTAAAATGTAACTCAGTGAGCTCTACTTCATAAAATTATTTTTGGCTATACAGAGTGTTCAGTAACTGAGAGCCATACCAAAGTTATATTTTTTCAAATGGAACATCCAGTATATTTTTATATATTTCGAAAGTACGCATAACGAATACGTAATAACCAAAAATTTAGGAAGTTTTACGTAAGAGTTTGTAAGATATTGATGTTTAACTGTAAAAAATTGCCATAATATGAGTGCTTATATCTTTGTTACTTATTTACATAACGTTATTTTAATAACATTTTTACTGTATTTAATGTTTCCTGGCGTTTCGAATCTTTCTTTCAATCTTTGAAAAACTCCATAATCCGAGTGTCTTCTCATAGGATACTGCTGCGAATATAATCTTGATGCCAAAAGACAGTTTTGGTTGTCTTTTCCTAGTAGGTATGTCATGTCACGTAACTCTTCATTATTAAAATGCATTTTGTTATCATAAAAAAATACAAAACTGTAAAAGTAGTGTTATCTACTAATCTGAATAATTGTTCTGTTGATTAAAAATTTATAGCAACTGCTTTCCTATTTTCTAGCAAACGGCAACGTGATTCTAAATTTTATTTTTTAAAATAATTATTTTAAAGTTATTTAGATATTTTCAAAGTAAAGAAAAATAGGAATTATTTTAACAGGAACATATTCAATTACTTTCAACAAAAAAGAAAACATTCATTGATTTATCAGCAAATCAAAGCAGACGAACCGGACAGAAAGGCTAAATAACGTCAATATTGAAAGAAAGAAAAATTATTAATTTTTGTCTCAGGACTTCTGCAGTTTAGGCAAATACATTTGGCGTTTTATGAAAGCTTATCAAAACAGTGTTTCACGAGAGTCTAGATATACTGGGTGTTCCATTTGAAAATTTTGAGAAAAATTATCTTTCGCAAAACTCAACACCCTGTACACATAATAACTGGTAGACCGAAGCTGTTTTGAAATTTCTGTAGAAAAGGTATTGTATTGAGTACCTACAAAAATTCAAGACGAAATGTAAATAAATAACAAAGATATAAGCACTCATATTATGGCATTTTTTTACACTTAAACATCAATATCTTACAAACTCTTACGTAAAACTTCCTAAATTTTTGGTTATTACCTATTCGTTATGCGTACTTTCGAAATATATAAAAATATACCGGATGTTCCATTTGAAAAAATATAACTTTGGTATGGCTCTCAGTTACTGAACACTCTGTATAGCCAAAAATAATTTTATGAAGTAGAGCTGACTGAGTTACATTTTAGCTCGTTTGAATTTTTTTTCTATCTTATATACCATAGACGGTAGAGAAGACCGCGGCACTCGGTGGACACCCTGTATACTTTTTAGGGTTTATTTCTTACAATTAATGGAAAAAAACGCCTTTTTTAATTCTTGGGTGCATTATATTCTTAGTAGGCTGGTTTCAACAAAGGCCGACAATTTTTTTGTTTGTTTTTATTAAATATCAACTCTTATTCAAATATTTTGACAGTTGCAGCCGCGTAAATAGAGGAAAAGATGAGTCACAAAGATTACAATAATACCAATACCATGTGATTTGGGTCAAATTCGAAATTATGTAACTTCATTTAGGGCGTGTACCGAAATTACCAAATTGTAACCGGGTTGGTTGTGGTTGCTAAATATTGCGTTCCCTAAATAACAGATTCCATTTAAGAAACGCAATATTTAGATACCACAACCAACCCTGGTTACAATTTGGTAATTGCGGTACACGCCCTTAATATTTAAGTTTAAAACGTATTTTTTTCGATCAAATATGCATTTCATGGGATAATAAACTAAATTATATGTATAAATTAAAAACATCTTAAAAATAAGAAATTTGTTGCAGAAAAAGTTAAAGAATATTGAAATGTAAGTAGATAATAAACGCAACTCTTGATATATCACAATAAATAACTTAAAATCAAGAAAATAATATCAAAATAAAACCACAATTTAAACACTGCCGCGCTAAAATACGCAGCCAACTCATGTTGTGATCCAACCCAGCTCTTTCGGCGCTAGCTTTCTATCTCTTATGTTCATCGCAATACCTCTCACTCTTGTGCTACCCGATCATTAAATCTTTGTTAATATTTAATAAAAACAAAAGAAAATTGTCGACTTTTGTTGAAACTAGAGAAGCTAGAGAAATTAAAGAAGCGTTTTATTCTATTAACTGTAAGCAATAAACCCAATAGAGTATATATTTTTGAAAACAGAAAAAAAATTTCTATTTAATGATGACATTGCCTACTATGATTTCTATTTAAAAAAATATAACTTTATGTTATATCTCGAAAATTTAACTAAATATCAAAAAAGCAACTACACCACTGAATTGTATTCGAAAAAGTGTCCTAATAATGTCAAAACAGTTTTTTCATATCTGTAAAAATAAACGAGATATGCGCGATTGACGAAAAGTCGAAAATGTCAATTTTTGCTTATAACTCGAAAACAAAAGAAGATAGCCAATTTTTGTTTACACTATTGACTTTATCTCTAAAAAAGAGATCAAGACTTGTCCACTAGTTTTTTTTCTATCTCTTATAGTTACAGAGATGCCCATAAGAGACATCGAAATTGATCCATCCTGTACATTCAAGTTTAGGTTTCTTAAAGAACTCGTTTTTTTTATAGTAATCTGCATTACCTGCTCTTTCGAAAAATGTAATTTAATAATGGTTTACGCGATGCAGTTAAAAAGTTACGACCAATTAAGTGTAAAAATTGCCAAAATAACACATTTGTGAACAGAAATTTCATGTGAAAATGTAATACTAAATTACTTACATTTTCTTCACATTTTTAAAACGTAAATAAAAATTTTACGGTTCGTATATCGTTGATATCTAATTAATGTGAAACAAAATAATTTGGTTATAATTCTTCTTCTGTGTTGACAGGTGTTGCATTTAATATGACCCCAAATGTAAAATTGAATTGGAATCATAACTCGGGATCGTACAGGCAAAAGATAAGAACAATCGCTGTATTGGGAGATATGGTCCTTTTCCTTGGCCCGTCATATTAAATCGAACGTCTACGCCAACACAGAAGCGGAATTATTGGCTCGAATTATTCTTGCTTTTGATTTTCGTGATCATCCTCAGATATTTCGAAGAATTCGTCGTTCAATCGTACACCATTATAACTTATCCATCCAATAAGGTAGCCTAAATTTTGAACATTTCTTATAATTTTTAAAGTTTTCTTAATAAATTGAAATAAATTATAATTGTAATAGCTACCTGATAATAAATAGAAACGATACTTTTTACATCGAGATTATTTCTAGTCCTCATTTTCTTTATTTCGTTTTAACTTGATGTGGAAATATTTCCGGACACAATTTTATTAGTAAAAGTTGCTTAATTACACGCCCTCTACTACTTCTGAAAGTTAGGAACAGTTTTTCTGAGATACCTGTATATTGTATAAATTGAGCAGTGGGTAGCAGAAATGGTAACTTAGTAATTATTAGCAGTTATAGCAATAACATTAAAACCAGAAGAGAAAGACATGCAAAAAGCAGGTGTATGTATGAATGATAAACGTAATTTAAAAAAATATCACTGCATAATCAAAAATAAAATACTTAATAAAATGAATTATAAATACAGGATGATGAGAAAATGACACACCTGCACCACATTATTATATTTGCTGCTTAAAATTAATCATAAAACCCTTTTCAAAGTCTTCCTATCGTATGTAGTTATAGAACTACAGAAATCCCCGAAGAATTTAATTTGGGATATCATCAGCGATATCTCAATTTGTAACATACATTTTACAGTATCTTAGCGTTGCTATGGTCATGCAGAATTTGTTGTTACTGCAGTAGAGTCTCGATATAGTGAACATACCATATAGTGAACTATCCACTGCAGTGAACACAAAAATATACATTAACCTCTAAACAGTGAACAAATTGTACCTCGCTAGAGTGAATTGCACAAACAGTACATACATAGGGACTTCCCCGAAAGCGTGATAACGCGCTTACGTCTGGAAAAGCAAACAAAATTAACAGTAATAACATAACAATAATAATAAATAAAGTAGTAACCACACTGTAAGTATCACTGTTATGTGTTTTTATCTGCACTCTAAACAGTGAACAACCTCGGTGGAGTGACAAAGCCGTTCATCAATTAGTTCACTGTATCGAGACTCTACTGTATTATAATGCATAGGTAAATTCTTTTCTGTTTATTTGCACACATCACTAATAATAATACCTTTTTATTTTACGTCTTAAATTCATGTTCGCTTCACTTTCTGACAAATTTCTCATCTATCTACGTATTTGAAACCTACTAAACAAAATTCATAACCCTCTAGCCTTATTGACACAGTAATTGAAAATCGTATTAAATATTTACAAAACAAAACATAAACATTCAGAATAATAAAAAAACAAAAATCTAATAAAAAAACCTTTTGATTACATTAAAAGAATTAAAGAATATATTTAAAATTAAAACATAAATATAAAAAAATCACATTAGACAAAAATATATTTACCTTATGTTTCTTTTGTTTAGTTTCCCTTGACAACTTGTTTATTAATTATTTACTCTGAAGGAGTTTCCAAAAGTACCTACAGCGAAACGTCGACATTTAGGTATACTGGTTTTTTGAATTGCCTTATCAATTATTATTATAAATTTTGTGAAAAACATGTAAGTAGGTAGCCATTAATACCAATGTCAGAGCATAATATACCTTGTAATAAATGAGTATATACTATGACATCAAAAATTATTTTGGTCAAGGGTAGTTATGGATTTTAAAATTATTATCGGAGCTAGGTGCGCGCATTGTATCAATCATTTTTTGATTGTAAAAATTTGTCAAGCAGTTCTGAAAAAGTTTACTTGCTGTTATTTCTTTAGTTTCTTGATTTTACTTGCTGTTAATAGTTTCTTGAGTTTATTGGTTTTGCAATTTGTGTTTTAAGTTTTTGCGTTATGGTTTTCACCACAGAACAAAAGATTTACATGATTGAATCCTATTTCCGAACTGGTGTGCTTGTTAATGGAATTTGGAAATACAGTCAGGGTTTGGATGATTTTCGAAAACGTTTCCCAGACTTGGCTGTAATACTGAAGGATTTTTATGCGTGCCTTACAGATTGTGTTCATGTGTTTCGAGAAACTGGGTCTGTAACTCTTAAAAAAGATGCTGGAAGGCCAAGCGTTCGGACAGAAGTTGTTAATGATGTTCGTCAACATATGGAAGAAGATCCTAGAAAACCTATAAACCGTCTGTCTCAATTGGACTTTCTCAAACTCAAACTCAAACTCAACTTTATTACATACACAGCCATTTTTACATGGATGTACAAGTCAAATCTATGATAATTTAACAATAAGTCAAATATCGCCCATGAACATACAATTAAAACTCGCTATCTAATCTATCCTCTAGAAATTCATTAATGGAGTAATAGCATTTTTTACAGAGTAAATTCTTGATCTTTTTTTTAAATATCTCAAGTTTCTCTGATATTATTGTACTAGGCAATTTGTTAAAAAGCTTAATGCCTAGAACATTAATCGTGTTTCCGAATTTACTCGTACTGTGTTTTGTGATGCATAATAAGTCCTTAGTGCGATTGTCACACCCATGACAGTCAGAGTGTTTGAGCAACTTTTCTTTTTTTTGCCATACGAAAAGTAGGCATTTGAATATAAACAGTGAAGGGAAAGTTAGAAGACCCTCTTTTATGAATGTTGGTTTGCAAGATTCTCTGAAGTTTAAACTAAATATCAGACGAATTATTCTCTTTTGAGCAACAAACACTCTATGACTGTCACAGGCGTGACCCCAAATTATTACATTGTAAGATAAGATGCTATGCACCATTGCATAGTAAACTGTAAGTAATTTTTCTTTTGGTAACATATTTTTTAAGTGACGTAAGGCGAAGTATGACCTATTGATACGTTTACATACATAGTCTATGTGCTTATCCCAAGTCAATCTCTCATCAATGTACATTCCAAGAAACAGTGTGGATTGCTCAGATTATATTGCCGTTCCAGTAACTGTATAAGATTTTGTTCCTGAATCTTTTCTGTTAAAAAATTTTATGACGACCGTTTTTTGAGAATTGAGGATAAGCTTGTTTTTATGACACCACAAACTGAATTGTGTGCTTAATTCCGAAACTTTTTCTTGGAGTCTCTCAGGAGTCTCAGCTGAGACCACCATAGTCGTATCATCGGTAAACAAGGTTATTTTATCAGTTATTACATGTTTCGTTATATCGTTAATAAATAATAGAAAGATCAGAGGTCCCAAGACAGACCCCTGAGGAACTCCAAGATTGATGTCATATTCAGAAGAAAATGTACTTTTTACTTTTACATACAATTTCCGAGATGATAGGAAAGATTCTATCCAATCTAAAACTATACCTCTAATACCTAGTGCATTAAGCTTACTACATACAAACGTTATATCTAAACAATCAAATGCGCGGGAAAGATCGAAAAAGAGGCCAGCTACATGACGACCATTGTCAATGTGTTCATAAATCAGCTGCAGCCCCTTCTGTCGATCTACCCGCGCGAAATCCGAATTGAGAATCTGTCAATAGACCGCAAACGTCCGCAAACTTTCTCAGTATATCTGAGATTACTGTCTCAAAAACTTTGGAAATGGTATTCAGAACCTATACAGAGCGGTAGTTATGTCTACCGCATCATTTTTTTTGTAGATTGGGGTAATCACTGCAGTCTTCAATGAAGAAGGAAATGTACCTGATATAACTGAATTGTTAATAATATGTGACAATGGTTCGGCAATAATATCTTTGGTTGCTTTTAGAATTTTGAGTGGGATGTTATCTATCCCAACACTGTTTGTGTTCTTAAGGTTACCAATGATTTTCTTAATTTCTGATGTATCCGTTGGTTCAAAAGCAAATGACCTGGGATTAATACTGTCCAACGTGCAGTTCGCCGAATAGTTGTGCCCATAAGCTCGTCTCAGACTTGTGTCGGCAATACTAGAAAAGTGCTCTGCAAAAGCTTCTGCTATCTGTAATGGTTCAGAATATAATTCATTATTAATGGTCAACCTGAGTTCTTTAATTTGATTGGATGGATGTAATTCTGCATTAATTAATTTCCAAACGGTTTTTTGTTTGTTAGGAGAATTTTCTATGATCTTACCAAAATGTTGCTTTTTAGTGTCAATGATTATTTCATTACAATTTTTCTTTTGAATCTTATAGTTGTCTATAATATCAGCATTTTGAGTCCGACACATAAGCCAATGCAGGTCTTTTAATTTATTACTTTCTGTTATAACGCGATTATCAAGCCAGTTTTTGTTTTCTTTAATATTTTTAGGATTACAACGAACTAGAGGACAAGTCATGTCAATGCTCCAGAGTAAGGTGTTTGAAAATTCGTCAAAGAGCGAATCGGTATCAGTATCGGTACTAAAATTCTTTAATAAACTGTCAGTAGAAAGCAAAACTTCATTTAATTTAGTAAGTGTTGCATAATTAATCCTCCTACGTAATTGATAATTTATCTTACTTTTTTCACTAGCAGTGTCAACACTGTTGTGTGTGTGAAAATTAGAAATGATTGCGAGATGATCACTTAAATTGGGTTGTATAACTACCGTGCTGCATGATTCGTAATTTACACTATCGACTATAATATAATCTAGTTTTGATTCAGAACATAGTGATTTATCATTAAAACCTAATCTAGTTGGTAATTCAGAAGTGTATTTCAAGTCAAAACTTGTTAAAATGTCACAAAATATTTTCTTTCCTGGCTCGTTACTCAAAAGATTTATATTTAGATCTCCACATAAAAAAAACATTTTCAGTACTTTTTTTGCAGTACAGCAGGGATTCAGTAAGTCTTTCAAAAAAGAAATCAAAAGAACCACTAGGTGGCCTATAAACATTTAAAATACAACATTCAAATGACCCTATTTTCAGTTTCAGCGTACAAGACTCAAAATGCATTTCGTCAGCTTCATCATATTTACGATTCAAAGGCATTGATTCCAGATGTGTAAGGTTTCGTATGTAGATTAAGGACCCTCCATGGATATATATGTTTCTCCCTACAGAAGCTCGCTGCTAAAATGTAGCCAGGTAATTCCATGAGGTCAATGATATCCTGGGAGCACCAGTGTTCCGAAACACATATGACATCTGGTAGAATATTGTTTGCAATTATCAGCATATTATCAAGTTTGTTACTTAATGATTGAACGTTGACCTGCATTATTCGCAAGTTGTTGATGTGTGTTAAATCTTCTGGACAAGTGTAGAGGCTGCATCTTGAAAATTCTCCTCGGTTTTATTTTTCCGGAAGAAAAATCTTCTTACTGCCGCTCCAGTGGGCCAGATTTCTGGGTTGTAGACTTTGCGCCAATGCTCAATAGGGCATTCTATTTTGAATGATGCTGAAGTTTCCGTCTTTTTTAGCAACGTACCCGTGAATCCAATATCTGGTGCACTTTGTTGCAAATAATCGTTTAGTATTTTTTCAGTAGTCTCTGGTTTTAAACGGTAAACATGTCCGCACTTTGGTATGGCATTCACAGTGGTTAGTGTTTTATTGGTACCGATTACTGGTTTTCTCTTTGAGTTTATTGGTTTCTAGTTTAATTTTTTGTCCGTTGTTACTTCAGGATGACTTTCTATGTGTGCACTGCTGGGCTTCAATTGTTTTTTCACTACATCCGTGTATTTGACGTTTGGTTTTGCACTAGTTATAATTTTATCTTTTTTGTCTTCTAGAATTTTATTTTTAACAGCCGAGGTACCAGCAGTTTTTGTGTTAGAATTGTGCAATTCTTTAATTGTCGTTTTGATCTCGTCCTCGGATATGTGGACGCATATGGAACTTGACGGACGATTGTGAAGAAGAACATAGGCATGCATTCATATAAGATGCAATCATATCAAGACCTCTTGCCGACAAATCACTTCAGACGTCTAGCGTATTGCCACTGGTTTGTCAATAATTTAATGAATGACGATCAACTAAACTTAATATTTTTTTCTGATGAGGCGTGGTTTCACCTTTCTGGGTATGTTAATTCACAAAATGCGCGAATTCACAAATGCGCAAATACGCACATTTTTGTTGAATCTCCGCTCAGAAAATTGGTGTCTGGATGGCAGTCTCTCGCAGAAGAATAATTGGGCCCATTTTTTTTAATTTTACTGTCAATGCCGAGAGATACAAAAACAATATTTTAACGAAATTTGTTCAACAATTACACCATGATGAAATTCAGCGTGGCTATTTTTAACTGCACGTTGCAACGGCACATACGACATGGGACACTATAGCTTTTCTCTGCGAGTTTTTTGATGACCGATTGATAAGTTTAAATATACAAGTTGAGTTTCCGAGATCACTTTATTTGACCGACATGGACCATTTTGTGTTTCCTTACTTAAAAAAACAGGATTTTCAAAATTGCTGTAGTTAATTTGCAAGAACTATCACAAAGCATTGTTGAAGAATGTGCAACCATAATGCCAGAAATGCTGCAAAATGCTTTTGCTAGCATGAGAAGGCGCGTAAATTTATGCATTGAACAAGGCGAAGAACAGTTTCAGCAGTTACTTTAACTTGTCTTTTCTTGTTGAAAAAAATGTTATAATTCTTCCATTTTACTTTTAAAATTAGTCAACATTAATTCTAGAGATAAAATAATATTGAAGTTAGAACTACAACGCATTCGGTGACATTTGGTGACATTTGCATGTTATTATTTGAAAACGATGATCTAAACTAAGACAGTCGCTTTCCATTTCATGACCGCCCTTGATCAAAATAATTTTTGATGTCTCGGTATTGTATGTTACGGGCAATGTCAGCAGGGAGTCAGCATTGTCCGGAAAATGTCAACTTTGCACATCGCTGCTTGGCAAAGTCCGCAGAAATAATTAATTTGCGAATTTGGCCCGGTTTAATTAGGGCAAAATCGACACTGTCCGATCAGCAGTGTGCGAGGTCAGTAACGTTTGCCCTAATCGGACCAAATCCGCAAATTAACTATTTCTGCGGACTTTGCCAAGCAGCGATGTGCAATGTTGACATTGCCCGGACAATGCTGACTCTGCACACCCTGCGGACATTGCCCGTAACATATACATAAATTTAAGTAAAAAGAAGAATGTCTGTATAAACTGCATCAAATCGTCATTATTAAATTAAATTGTTAAATAATAATTATTATTAAATGTAAACATTTACATATTTTGATATTTCGAACTGATTAATTACATCACAAACTCTTTTAAACGGACACTAAATGGCGCACAACTTTACGTTTCGCTATCGTTTGACAGCTGTTTGACAGAGTATGTGATACAATTTTCATCGGACAAGAACCAGCTTTAATTATGATTAATTATAATTACAAGCTTTGTGATATTACAAGATTCATTGTTTAAGAACGAGATATGTTTCTTTGGCGTTAATCTAATGGTATTGTCGATTGACTACAGTGGTACTGTGCACTCAGAATACCTTGTGCAACCAGAGCAGGTGAGTTGAAAATACTATAAGACAGATGTAATCAAGAATCGAAAGACGAATTAACAGCAACAAAAAATGAAATAATTAAATTTCACTCGTGCATTTTAATTAACACATTTTAGATGAAGAAGAAGTTTATTATAATATTACCTTACACTTTATTAAATTAAAATTCTGATTTCATGTTCAACTGAAACGCCGAGGAATATTTTCCTGGATGATAACCTGTTTCATTCTTTTATCTTAAAGCTTCTTGCTTTGCTATTAATGTCATTTTAAATTCTTTGATTCGTCCAAAAAAAGACTAAGGGCCAGTTTCATAATGGAACTTACAGGAGGTTTTAAAAATTAAGTCACATTCTCATGTGTAAACAAATGTGTTTTCATATTTGTTTTGACACCTGAAAGTGACTAAATTTAAAGTATCCTTTAAATTCCATTATGAAACTGGCCCTAAGAACTGGATTCATAATCATAAGTTAACTTTAATTTTTTGTTATATGCTGACATGTTGTAACAGTAAGTAGGTACATTGTAGTCTCTATAACGTAAACGTCTCATAACATGATCACCCTTATGGCTAAACGTGAACAACTCTGCAGGTTCTAAAACGTAAACGACATATTCTAAAACATGAACGCTGATGCTGATGCTGATATAAATGCATTTAGACACTTTATCAAGTTTCAACAAATCTTGGGATGTCCACGTTATAGAGACTAAAATATAATTGTTTTCACAGTTGTACTATGGAAATAAACCAGAAGTTAAAGTTTACTTATGATTAGTTATAATGTCGGTATTAAGGTACAGGAAAATTTACAGTGAAATACTCAACAAATTCAAATTTAACAAAATATTGATGTTGTGATGTTATTAAACGAAATTTAAACGTGTAGAAAGTATGATATTTACAACTTTTTGGAAAATTTCAATTAATGCCTCTGCATCTTCTAAATATCATTTAAGAAGTTGACGATTTTCAAAGAGAAAAGGGGAGGGGCGTGTCGATAACTTTCTATTTTGATAGAATCGGCAGAACATAATACAGGGTGTTTACGGTCTTCTTTGTATCATTTTAGGGGGCGATAATACATCTCAGAAGGAGTCGATAAACCTTAAAACACCTTAGTAAAAGTCGACCGATGTGAACCTGGCGCCCAACTTCATCAAAATTTTTTTTTAATAATTTAGTGGGTTTGTACCCCGTTTGTACCCGTTTGTACCACTTTTTATTTCGTTTGTACCTCAAAGGATAACAAAATAAAAAATAATTAAAAAATAACCGGCGCCCAACTTTAAGACATTTTAATTTCGTTAACGCCATTCGATAGAGAATCGTTTGTACCTGTTTGTACCTCTCTTAATTTCGTTTGTACCTCAAAGAGAACGAAATAAAAAATTATTAAAAAAATAACCGTCGCCCAACTTTAAGATATTTTTATTTCGTCAACGCCATTCGATAGAGAATCGTTTGTACCTGTTTGTACCTCTCTTCATTTCGTTTGTACCTCAAAGAGATCGAAATAAAAAATTATTAAAAAAATAACTGTCGCCCAACTTAGAGATATTTTTATTTCGTCAATACCATTCGATAGAGAATCGTTTGTACCTGTTTGTACCTCTTTTCATTTCGTTTGTACCTCAACGGGAACCGAAGTACAGCGTTTTCAATGTTTCGAAAATAACGTTAAGCCGGTACATACGCTATTTTTTAAGGTATCGAAAAACGACCAAGGGGGCTCGAAGGAGAATCGTTTGTACCTGATTGTACCTCTCTTCATTTCGTTTGTACCTCAAAGAGAACGAAATAAAAAATTATTAAGAAAATAACCGTCGCCCAACTTTAAGGTATTTTTATTTCGTCAACGCCATTCGATAGAGAATCGTTTGTACCTGTTTGTACCTCTCTTCATTTCGTTTGTACCTCACAGGGAACAAAATAAAAAATTATTAAAAAAATAACGGTCGCCCAACTTTAAGATATTTTTATTTCGTCAATACCATTCGATAGAGAATCGTTTGTACCTGTTTGTACCTCTCTTCATTTCGTTTGTACCTCAAAGAGAACGAAATAAAAAATTATTAAAAAAATAACTGTCGCCCAACTTTAAGATATTTTTATTTCGTCAATATCATTCGATAGAGAATCGTTTGTACCTGTCTGTACCTCATTTCATTTCATTTGTACCTCAACGGGAACCGAAGTATAGCGTTTTCAATGTTTCGAAAATAACGTTAAAGTGGTACATACGCTATTTTTTAAGGTATCGAAAAACGACCAAGGGGGCACGAAGGAGAATCGTTTGTACCTGTTTGTACCTCTCTTCATTTCGTTTGTACCTCAAAGAGAACGAAATAAAAAATTATTAAAAAAATAACCGTCGCCCAATTTTAAGATATTTTTATTTCGTCAACGCCATTCGATAGAGAATCGTTTGTACCTGTTTGTACCTCTCTTCATTTCGTTTGTACCTCAAAGAGAACGAAATAAAAAATTATTAAAAAAATAACTGTCGCCCAACTTTAAGATATTTTTATTTCGTCAATATCATTCGATAGAGAATCGTTTGTACCTGTTTGTACCTCTTTTCATTTCGTTTGTACCTCAACGGGAACCGAAGTATAGCGTTTTCACTGTTTCGAAAATGACGTTAAAGCGGTACATACGCTATTTTTTAAGGTATCGAAAAACCACCAAGTGAGCTCGAAAGAGAATCGTTTGTACCTGTTTGTACCTCTTTTCATTTCGTTTGTACCTCAACGGGAATCGAAGTATAGCGTTTTCAATGTTTCGAAAATAACGTTAAGGCGGTACATACGCTATTTTTTAAGATATCGAAAAACTACCAAGGGCGTTCGAAGGAGAATCGTTTGTACCTGTTTGTACCTCTTTTCATTTCGTTTGTACCTCAACGGGAACCGAAGTACAGCGTTTTCAATGTTTCGAAAATAACGTTAAACCGGTACATACGCTATTTTTTAAGGTGTCGAAAAACGACCAAGGGGGTTCGTTATTTTTTTAATAATTTTTTATTTTGTTCCCTTT
Source organism: Dorcus hopei (assembly GCA_033060865.1). Taxonomy (NCBI): domain Eukaryota; kingdom Metazoa; phylum Arthropoda; class Insecta; order Coleoptera; family Lucanidae; genus Dorcus; species Dorcus hopei. Next base: position 24,285,337 of record CM065425.1, read on the forward strand.
GAGGTACAAACGAAATGAAAAGAGGTACAAACAGGTACAAACGATTCTCTATCGAATGGTATTGACGAAATAAAAATATCTTAAAGTTGGGCGACGGTTATTTTTTTAATAATCTTTTATTTCGTTCTCTTTGAGGTACAAACGAAATGAAGAGAGGTACAAACAGGTACAAACGATTCTCTATCGAATGGCGTTGACGAAATAAAAATATCTTAAAGTTGGGCGACGGTTATTTTTTTAATAATTTTTTATTTTGTTCCCTTTGAGGTACAAACGAAATAAAAAGTGGTACAAACGGGTACAAACGAGGTACAAACCCACTAAATTATTTAAATTTTTTTTGATGAAGTTGGGCGCCAGGTTCACATGGGTTAAAAGTCGTCTCGTAAGTGAGATAATAAATCTTTTATTTTTTAAGTTAAACGGTTAATTTGTTTTAAACTCTAGTAATTTACTACTTCATCAGCATTGTCCACTACAAAAGGTTTTCGAAGTTATCACCATGTTGTTGTATACAAACTGTTGCTCGGCGTACCTACGATTTTACATAGTGTGCAAGGCCCAACATTGTTGACGAATTTTTAGTAAGCAAAAGTGATAGTAAAACTGAATTACTGGTAATAACTTTACCTTTCAAATAACAAACGTAATAACAATTGAACAATAATTTTTGATTACTTTTCGTAAGTCTATCGTTTAATGTAAACAGTAAAAGAATTATTATCTCGCTTATAAGACGACTTTTACTAAGGTGTTTTAAGGTTTATCGACTCCTTCTGAGATGTACTATCGCCCCCTAAAAGGGTACAGAGAAGACCGTAAACACCCTGTATACTGTGTAAATATGCAAAACGAATGGGTTGGGCTGTATAAAATGCAAAATATCTCAAGTAAGGACTAAATTAAAAAAAATAAAAACACTTTTGGAATGCTAGCAATAAGCGTTCTGTAAATATGGTATAATTACATGACAATAAATATAGATCCAATATTATTTAAAACAAACATAATACTTTCATGAAAATATTCACCATTAATTTCTTCACTTATTGCACCGCATTTTTAACCATAGATTAAATTTATGACGTTTAGAATATGGCAATCGTGAATACATGACACCATAATGTCAATCACAATCTAACTGACACTTATGCCCGATTGCACCAAGCAGAGCTTAAATTTAAGTGGTGTTTAGACTATGACATTATTTATAGATTTAACAAAATGATAGTCACATTCTAATTGATACTTAAGTTGAAGTTTAAATGTCAATCAGAATGTATTTGACACTATACTGACCTTACATAAATGTCATATTCTAAACATAACTTAAATTTAAGCTCTGCTTAAAAAGTTGGTGCAACCGGGCATCAAACTTCAATTTAAGTGACATTTAAAATGTGCCTGACATTATGCTGGATCTACATTAAATATAATATTCTAAACACGACTTAAATTTAATCTCTACTTAAAAAAACCGGTGCAATTGGCAATTAGTTGCTCGATTTTTATTTCATTTCAACAAATAATAAGTAACAATGAGCCAACAATTCCGTTCAATTTCCTGTTGAACTCTAATAGTTACATATTATTTCGTTGACTGACGATGATGTGGGCACTCCAATATTCTGTTCACAGTTTTAGAACTTACTTAACTTAACTTTTGAATACATGAAATTGAGTTTTGTTGCCCTGTTGTCCCAAATTTTACTGAGTTACCTGAACGCAAATATTTTTTTCGGAACAGTGAAGGTAACAATGTGCGGCAACAGTGTTGAAAGTTGACATCGACAGTTATAATAATTAGCCTGTCGAACAGAATAATAAAAAGGCCCACAAAATTTAAGCTATTTTAATGTTATTTTTCATGAACTGGCGGCACCGTTAAATCCTTTAACACTTGTCAATTCACAAATTATCGGTTTGGTATACTACTAATGCACTATTTCTTCGTAGGTACTAATTTAACTAACAGATGAGAATTTTTCGGAGATAAAATTTATCAAACTCTAATTTTACGTTTCTGCACAATTTAATAACTAATTAATGTTAAATAACATGCCCTGGAAATAACCTAGCATATAACTTTATCTAAAAGGTTAACATCTGCAGAAGATATCGAATATAAATCTGTACACTGTACGATAAAAGGACGGTATCTTCAATATATCAATTCAAATTTATAGCTTAAGATTAAATTAACAAAAACACACGGATGTATTGTACATACGATATGTAAACAGATTTATGTGACAGTGACTTGCACGATAGTCAAAATAAAGGAAGAAATATATTGGAGTAAACGAGATGAAGACAAAGACTTGCAACAGGGATGTGCAACGCGCAAGTTCGATCCCACTCATAAAAGTCTTTGTTATTAATACACTTAATACAATAAGTTTCTTTCTTTGTCTTGTTCATTATCAAATTACTGACACAGAAATCGGGTGACAGATTGTATACTTCTATTATTCTATCTTTTAGCGATTACATTACAGATCTGTCTTTGTATACTTACCAAATATTTAACGTTCTGTTACTGTTAAATTAATGATTTTGCGATTAATAAATTTGAGGGTTGATAACAAATAAATATACAATAAAATAAAATGGAATAAACATAAATTTATTTTCCAGTTGTATGATAAAAATACATTTGTCTGGGCTATTGTAAACGTTTTTGTTGAGGTATGCAATGTTCTCATATTGGTCTATTGTTGTTTGTATCGAAAATGAACACAATTCGAGCGAAGTGAGCGCGAAAACGATGCGCGGAGCGTTGCGTTGTCGCGTGCACTGCGCGAAATAATTATTGCGTGAGGTGTACGTTAAAATTTGCAAGAAACGAAATAAACAATCGAACTTTAAATATTAAAATGAAAACAATAATATATTCTTTTTTAAATGTATCTACAACTCTATAACATAAATCCGAGAAATTTTTAAATGCTTCTAAATATTCAATAAACCAAACACATTGATTTTACACAAAGGTACTAAGTTTTGCACATGCAAAATTGGAGCAATTTGTGTAGGCAACACTGAGATATCTTTTAAAATTTACTATCATTAATTACAAATATATAAGATAATATACATTTGTGTTCATTTTTATCCGTACTTCAAGGATACTCTAGAAATATCTCTTACACTCGTTAATCGTTTTTCAAGTTGCACGTAATTGGCAGAGGAAAGAAATTTATGCTACTTTATTGACAAAATCTGCGACTTTCTGTATTTCTGTTCGTTTATATGATAAACGATTAACTTGCTGTTCTAGAATATGCTTGCAAGCTAATTAGTGCTAAATATTAAATAACAAATAAAAAAAAATTAATAAAACAAAGTGCACGACTTGTAAGGTATTTACAATATTAAATACGAAACTGAAATTTCCATTAATTAATAAAAAAATAATAAAAAAGAAAATTAAGTATATTTTTCAGTAGCGTTAAATCTACAAGTATTGAGCTTAATTTAAAAATAAATTCATGTCCCTAAATATATTTACAATCGATATTTAAAAAATACAAAGCAACATACATGTCATGGAGATCATAAAATTTAAAAACCTAAATTTTAATCAGATCACCGACTTTTTTACTCATTGCGTGACACAAGTTCATTTTTAAGCACTGCAGTGTTTATTAGAAATAATTATCACATTCTTCTTAATTAGAAAATTTCACGTTTTAAGCGTTTTTATTATTACACGTGTTTCGAATGTTTTGATTCGGAGTATTTTCACTAGGCATGCTCGTAGATGTTTCTGCAGGCATTAATAAATCACCTCGTACACTGTTGCCTTCTTGTCACCTGAACCTGTCACTATGTATTTATCGTCGGTGGATATGTCGCAGCTTAACACGCTTGACGATTCTTTTGACTGAAAAAATTAAATTTCTATTATAATCTGTTCATTCATAAATAAATTTAAAAACATTATTACATGCATGACAAGTTTGTTTATGTAAAGAATCCGAAGACTTAAGAACACAAGTAAGTCAGTGCATTTGTCTTTCGCAAACAAGCAAGTTGAAATGATATTTCCTAGGAAAATCCATAATTACGTCTGTAGTAAGCATTTCAAAGAAAGAGTTCATTTAATTACCTGGAATATACTTGCTCCATATGGTGTTCTCCAAGCATTTAATAAATTATCCTTACCCGTCGATACGAACCATTTACCACAAGCAGCAAACCTTAAACTAAGAACACAGCTTTCATGTAGATGGAGTTGGTATTTATCGGGTTTAGCTGCATGGAGTACTTCCACATTCGAATTTTCCATTCCAACAGCAAGCCAGTCACCTGTCGGACAATATCCGAGTGAAAAGATCTGCGAACTGAAGTCGTGCTGTTGCAACTGCCGGCCTTCGCGCAGGTCCCAACTTCGAACTGTATTGTCCAAACCGCCCGTCCACAACTTAGTACCGTCCGGAGAAATGTCTATACAAGAAGCACCGTCCGTGTGTCCCTGGAACTGTCTCACGAGTGTTTGATTGTGCAGGTCCCACACTGCAATGTTGCCGTCCGAACAACAACTGAAGCACACTTTGGAGTCGGGACTGATGGCCAGGGCGTAACATGCTGGAGCACTGGATGTCAATTCCGCTTTGATTCTGGGAGTAGGACTTGCTAGATCCCAGATTGAAAGGTTGGATGCTTCACCTCCGACTATTAATGTTCTTCCATCGGGCAGAAGTTTCACAGATCGTATGTAGTTATCTCGTTGCTGCAAAAGAAAAAATAATGAGTCAAATTAACAACCACTCTTAGACGTTGACTGACGAAGACTCACCAAACAATCAAGTTGGGAGACTGGACTTTTGGAGCCCGGCTGGCTAATATCCCATACTTTGACGCAACCCTTACCTCCAGTATACACATACTTGGTCGGATTGGATATTGTGACAGCACAAACTACTTCTCCATGACTGAGCGTGTTAATTTGTCTAGCATGTCTTGGAATTCCTGGACCTATCAGAGCATCTGGTGGAAAAGGAACGGGCTGCATTTGACCATCAGCGCTCACATGAAACGAATAAGCCCTAGAAGCGGAATTTTTTTAAAAACTTCATTTTGCAATTGCACGAAATAAATCAAAGAGAAAAAAATTCATATCAAGGACAAGAGAGTTCAAAAGTCAATGAGTATAAAACAAACGGTCGAAGAGTCACTTAAAAAAATAAAATCCAAACCAAAAACCTGGAATAATGTATAAGATAATACAAGAGGAGTGTAGGAAAGAAAGTATAAAAGACTGGAAAAAAGATTCATAATCAAATTTAAAGGAGACTTTAAAACTAAAGTCACATTCAGATGTGTAAACAAATGTGTTTTCATATTTGTTTTGACATTTGAAAGTGACTAACTTTAAAGTCTCCTTTAAATTCGATTATGAAACTGGCCATTAGAGACAAGAAAAAATTTTCCAAGAAAGGAATGCGGTAAGAACATAGGCGAGACATGTATGTAAAAATAAAAGATGCTTACGGTTTTCCACCTGGTATTCCTCCTAGTCCTGGAAGTCCAGGAGCTCTCATTTGTGAATGTGGATCATATCCAACCTGTAAGGGTGGCCTTGGGTAATTATTTAAAGTCGGCGGTAAATTATTATGGATAGCTCCATAAGCTCCTGCCGCAGCAGCAGCTTGTAACTCATGTGGAGCAGCCCCTAAAACAAAAAACTTTAAGTCCTGCGAGTAAACCACCTTGGACCAGTATTGTCAACTCCCCGCTACATGTCCGTTCGACTGAAATTGGAATAGCGGCAATTGACGGTTTACGCAACGTGCCAATGGTCGCGTTCACCAGAAGTAATTGCTTGCAAACGGTTGGCCAACTGTTGGCAACTTTTCTGATGAACGGGTGTTTATATTGCAAACATGTTTGGTGTATGATTGCTATCAGACGCCATTTTTTAAGCGTAAAATTTTAACGCTGAATTCAGCAGCAAATGTGTTGAAAACGTCAAACGTGACATCATCAAAGATGCACGGTCTTATTTGTACAATAACCTAATTTATGAACGTAACCGAAACGGAACATATGCATAAACTATTAAAAGGTAACACGTAAACAAATCACAATTCGAAGGAATCGTTCACCAAGGGCCTATTCCTGAATAGCATGGAGTAGTAATTATTAGTTACTAGTTATTAGTTATTATTTCCTCAGAGGAGAAAAGTGCTTACCAATAATACTAATATTAGTAAGCACTTTTCCTTTGAGGAAAACGATTTTAAAGCTCCATATTTCAAAAAAAAGGAACTTGTAACTAATAATTAGTACTCCCTACTTTTTAAGAATAGGCCCCAAACAGGCAACGGCAATCACAAACGCATCAAAAGGTGATTTGTTCTGGGGCCTATTCCTGAAAAGTATGGAGTAGTAATTATTAATTACAAGTTCCTTTTTGTTTTGAAATATGGAACTTTAAAATCGTTTCTCCTCTGAGGAAAACAATTTGCAAGCACCATATTTCAAAAAAAGGAACTTGTAACTAATAATTACTACTCCATACTTTTCAGGAATAGGCCCCTGGTGAACGGGACCAATGTCAACGCAGCTTTGATTGAAGGGAGATGTAGTGGAATTTTTACAACTCAGGTGGAAACACTGCCTTGGGTGCGTATTTATTATTTACCCGCGAGGTATGGAGGATACTGCCCCAACGCAGGAGGTTTAACCACGGGTTTGAGTCCACTTCCTCCAGCGGAACCCGGTGTTGCTGACGTAGGGGTCACCGATTTTGAAATTGGGGTAGTAGGTTTTTCACCGTCCAGTTTCTTCGTGGAAGGTGTCGAAGCGTTGCTTGAAGTACCGGATCTCGGACTGTGTGGGCCTGGGTGTTCTTTCTTTGTCGAGAGTTTGTCGATTCCGTTTTCTCTCGGAGAGGCCGTGCCATTTGGGGGTGATATAGGGTCTTCAGATGCGTCGTCTACTACGAGGTCTTGATCACTTTTTTCACCGTCGCTGTGCTGTAATCGAAAAAGTAATTTAATCGATCATCATCACAGTTATTGTTTACTGTGTTTATCTCTGAGAACACTTTTAATCATCAAAGTAATGCTTAACTTAATGATGGATGCGAAGAGAGTTAACGAGGACATTAGCAGACACGACCATCCAGGGTGACATTTGTTAAACAATCAGAGTTACTCGATTATTGCAAAAAGCATCGTTAAAGAACGCGTAAATAGAAATAAAGGGTGATTTGCTGCGACGGTCACGTTCGAAGGAGTGAAAAAGACGCCGTAACGGGCCATTATATGGTAAATAGACCTTAGTAATGTCACATAATGTAAAGTAGCCTACGCACACAGTGCGGTGCTTTATGAAGAGAGCAGCTGGAGCGGGACCAGACCAGTTTCTTGTGGACAAGTCTTTATCTCGCCATCGCAAATCAGTTGCATGTTCCGTGCATGTTTGAACATATGCATTCAGATATATTACATACCTATATACGTGTCCACATTTTTACGGCGGAACTAGTTGGATTTGCATGTGCTATGTCGCACTATTTCAAGCGGAATGTTAACAAACCCATTTGTTTGCTTTAACCTTGGATAACAAAAATACAGCATATTATGATTTTATCGCCTTTTTGCCGTTAGAGGAATTTTAATTGCTAGCAGTTTTGTTTCGTAGTTTTGCGCATATTTAGCGAACGGAATGTCGAGTGTTGTCGCGAAATTTTATGGTTTCTTAAGAATTTGCTGTTGAGATTCATTTCTCATCACTGCGACTGAAATTAAACGAACATATAAATTTGAATAATTCGTAATTTTATTTTCAGTTGCCAAGCGAGGAAACGTATTATTTAAAACAAAATATAACGATCGTTAAAAATGTTGTTTTGGTCCTACGCGGCTTTAGATTACAAAACTACGTCTTTTATAATATAATGCTACTTTCAATAAAACGTCATGAATCACGTTTACAATTATTTCAAGAAATGCTTGACACTACTTCTCTACACAAGAATGTTTTAATTTAAATTAATGTCGACTTGCATAGAAGAAATTATTTACTCGAATTAAGGTCATCTCCACAGCCGCCCCAGAAACCCTTTACACACTCGTTCTATAACTTTTATAATTCGTATCGCATAGTCTGAATTATCCTTAAATTAAAATTAACGTAAAGGCAAATGGTATTTCTTCAATAAATAATAAATATGTAATACATAAAATCGCCATAGAAAGCGTTTATAAATTCTTGAATCCAACAATCTTGCTTCTTTGTTTTCTTCATTTCGCCCAAGTACTTTTTACAAGAATTAACTTAATACTACCAATAATTTCCTTCACTTAAATCTCCATAATTATTATCATCACTGTTACTCTTGCGGCCCACCCATTCTATAATTCACCGTGCATCGTTCCCCTATTATTATCCGCAAATTAGTTTCCTGCACTGCAACCGAGTTAATTATTATTTTTTTGTGTGTGTGTGATAATTCGCACCGATTTACGAAGAGCAATTTACGCTGGTGCGGCGGCGCGTGTGAAAACCTTTTGGAAACGCTGCGAGTGGCAATTAGATTCTTCGTCCGGATTTTTGTTTAGTTGTGTGCCATTTAAAGGACCGTTTACTGGCGGATAAATGGTCTTTACAGCACCGCTTTGATCCAATAAAATCGCGTCCAGTGAACGCCACTGTGAGCAATTCGATTAAAGAGCTTTTTGGATCACTCGGAATACATTCTACATTTTTCACAATATACTAGATGTAATAGATGCAAAAAATGTAAATTTACCTACTCGTAAATTTGCTCGTTGACTTATTTGTCAATATTTAATAAATAACAAAACTAACCGTCTAATTTTGTTTTCCTTTAACTTGTTTTCTAAACTGATGTGCTTGAATCTAATTATGAGATTAAAAGGTACTCTTGTCCTTGATATCAATATTTATTACATAAATATGACTGACAATGAGTACGTTTTCCTATTGCTAATTAAAAAAATTAACATGAAAGTCATTTGTCAGCATTATAATAGATTGCTGAATGCACTTCATGTAGCGTCCGAATTAAAATCGAAATTGAAAATTAAAAACGATGTTGTATACAATAACCGAGGTAGCTAACACTAAATTCCTTTCAACTGCTTGTGATTACGTTGTGGTTGGTCTAACTGCAAGTGAATGTAATGTCAATCGTAATGACGACTAAAGGGACCACACTCCACAATTTCAATCGCCTGAAGTCTTTCGCTCTCTAGTATTGACTTAGCAGGTTTACATGTTGTCAGTGTGTTGGACACTGTTCAACCACTAGGTATACGTTTCAACCAACTACCAATCATTGACCTCGACTGCTGCTAAAAGTGGTCCGTGTATTACAACTTTTAGATTTTAGCAAGTCCACGGTGCTTGTCTCTGGGTGTAAGTAGATGCAAAAAGTAGAGGTATATGTATACAAGCAAAATTGAAAGAATTTTTTTTAATTTAGTTATGCCAATTGTAGAAGGAATAAATAAATAAACCGATTTGCTTTCTGCATGTCGATTTAAAATGAAAAAAAAAGAAGAAAAAAACTTGCTTTGGCCTGAAATAGTCTTTAGCTTAAGACACTTAACATTGAAATCTCAATTCGCCATCGATTAACGTCTGTTACGGCGTCACGTCCGCGGAATCGGTTTTTGTAATTACCACAAAGAAATAAACTTCGTACCCGAGTAATTTCGCAATATAATACGGATGAAGAAATTACATGCAGAATGCGCATCGCAAGGCAACAGCATCGTAACCTGTAACTTTTAATTTCACAGCAATTACACGACATCTGTTTTCAGAAGTGCACGGGAAATGCAACGGTTAAATCACAAATCGTCAGGAAACAAAAACACAGCCATGAAAACCAAAGTATTAATTTGTCAGAGGTTGATCGGAACATTCTGAGCCCGGTCCCTTTAACAATTGCGAACATAATGTGTTTTACACTTCTGTAAATTTAAAATAAATCCAAAGTTTCAGTTCAGTTCAGTTTCTGTTTCTGAGTAAATATGTATATACAGGGTGCTCCCATGATCAGTGAATGTTAAAATAAATGACTGGAAAACATCAAAGTAACCTGGGTTTATTTCTGTCAAATTTTGTAAGTTGCTTTACTTTATTTTAACATACAATGATCAAGGCCCTGCTGCTAGTTTGATGAATTGAATTTAGTTACTGAATCTATTTAAAATATTTTGAAACTGAGCAAATGAAAAATTCTCAAACTGCACAAACAGATTGATCTTAAAGAGTACTTTAAAAAACCTTAATGGAATTTTCCTGTGAAATAATTAGGGAAGCCAATACTTGAACTCCTTTAAATTAACATGGGATTTTCTATGTTGCATTCATTAATGCAGCATCCTGTATATCAAAAAAACTGGTAACATAGTAAACTGAATGCAGTGCACTTGCATCAACATACCTATACAGGGAAGGGGAGAAGTACGGAACCGGTTTAATATCTCGGAAATTGTTTGACGTATCTGAATGAAATTGGACATGTGCTTTAGAGTCAATAACACAATAATTTACATAATTTGTTTATCTACTTTTATTTTTGAGATCCAAGGCCAACATGTGTTTTTCTAAATCACAACCTCCTATTTTTTTACTTTATTTAGAAGTCCCTTTAAAAATAAAGGGAGATAAACGGATCATATAAATTAATAATGTAGGTCTTATTGACTCTAAGGCACATGCCAAATTACATTCAAATATGTCAAAAAGTTTCCGAAATATTAAGCCATATTTTTGCCCTTTCCTGTATAGAAAATTAGATTGATTTACCGTTAACCGATTTTGGATCACCGTAAATTAAATTTTAATTAATTATATGTATACATACGTCCTGTACTTGCAACGACTGTTTCCATAATTTAATTGAATAGTAATACAATGGTTACATTAAAAAAAATTATTTAAAAGTAACAAGATATTTTTTTATATATTGTACTTATTTTAAGTTTAACTAAAATATTTTGTCTATTGCAATAATATAGGCCCAACTACACATATAATGTAGTTGGGATACCTGTATTTAGATTCAAATTTAGAATTGACTTTCAGGCGTGGATATTTCTTGCCAAACAGAAATAAAATCGAACATATCCAAACAGGCTTAATAATATTTTTAATTTAATTAAAATATTCCGTTCCAAAAGTCAACTTTTTAACGTTTTGTTCTTTAATGTAAGAATTTTCAATTATCTAGATCGCCCTTAAAGCCCTGTATTTATGATCCTTTGATCCTTAGTTATTACGTCTTCCTGTTTCGTCTTTTTGTTCTCGACTAAATATGAGTTTTACATAATTAAACAACTTTTTAAGTAAAATAGAATATCTTGTTACCTCGTAGTAACATCTGAAGTCAGCACAAAGTTGAAAGTGTCGAAAACGTAAATGTAAAAGTTAGGAAAAGAAAAATAAAATTTTTGGCTGCTGTATCAAGAGTTTAATTTCAGATTAATTAAAACCAGCCGAATCTTACTTAGGGCCAGATTCATAACAGAATTTAAAAAGACTTTAAATAAAGTCACTTTCAGATGTCAAAACAAATATGAAAACACATTTGTTTACACATCAGAATGTGACTTCATTTTAAAGTCTCCTTTAAGTTCCATTATGTAACTGACCCTAAATTAAACAACTATTTTCCAGTTATTCTGAAGTTTTTTGCAATAAAGAAATATTAGTAAGAGTTGTTGTTACCTTTGTGTCGTTGCAGAACATCTTTCGGAACCCCGGAGAATCTAGAGGTTGGCCAAGATGACTATGGCCCCTCTGAAAATGTAGCCCTCAAATAATAACGTGTCTCAACAGTATAAAACATACACAAATGTTCAATTTTAAAGTTGCCTTTACGAACCAATTTCAAGAACACATTCATCATTTTATAAATGTGACTGGTGAAATTAGTTCGTAAATCGAGTAAACGAGGACGTAATTAATAATCGTATAAATATATACAAGACATATTAAAACTTCTGCAGGTCGACAGTTAGGAAAGATTGAATATCAAGCGAATTTAAAGCACATCAAGATTAATTACAGGTAGTCACGTCGATCTCGGACAGCAGTTGCGATTACTTCTTAAACATCTTTGATTGACCATAAACTCGATGTTTTATCTTTCACAGTAAAGGATTAAAGTCTGTTCGCAATGATTGGTTTTTAATTACTAATCAGTCGTGCTGTAGAAGGCCTGATGTGAAACAGATTCATGAAAGGTCGTCAATCTTAATGGCATCTGATCGGTTTTTGCTTCGCCATAAATATTCCATCTTTTTCTAGATTTATGCTCTGCTAGAGCTGTAATAACGCCAAATATGATATTGTGCAATAAATAAACTGGAATGCTAAACGTTTATGGTTCGCAATTTAAAAGTGACGCGGAACTGATACGTTTCATAGATGTGTGTGTAAATGTGATAGCAAATCACGAATACACGATGATTTCACTTCTTATATTTTCTAGGAAAGTCTTCTGAAATGTTATGTAACTGTAAATATACACAGTTGGTCTGACTAAGACTAGGTATACGGTTAATTGTGAGTAAATGAAGGAGAGGCTCATTGAAACTTGTGTGGAAATGAAACAGAGATATTACAATGTTGCGTGCGAAGGTAGGAATGCTGCGGCCGGAGCGTAGCCCGCGTTATCAATCGGCAACGTCGATTGATGTAGCTATTTCGCTTACTCATATACTCATGTGCTTTCTACTATTCTATCTTTCATTTACTCATGATAAACGCATAGCCAGTGGTGGTCAGGCCGACCCAGTATAGTCTGTCCTAGTGTGTCCACGAAATAACCAGAAGAGCAATTGCCCAAATTTAGTAAACCAATTTTGTTTGCGTATGTCAAGGTGTACAGGTTGTGAGCGGCTCCTGAGGTCAGTAAGCAATTATCCGACTGCACATGAACAAGGCTGGGGAATTCGTAGTTTGAACTTATGGCATACTTCCAGACGTACCAAGCTGTTCGATGACGGTACACACACACACTGTATATGTTAAGTAATAACTACACAAAAACGAAATTTCATGATCCAAGCTGCTCGGCACAGAGTAACAGTAAAATCATATCTTCTGCAATTTTTTTATTGAATTTAAGTGAGCTAAATGAAACCAGATTTTTTTGGTTATTAAAAAAAAATATACTATTTAACTTTCTTTGTGGATGAAAAAAAACTAGACGAGAAAATTAGTGTATTAGAAGTACATACATCAAAACAATCGAAAGATATAGAATAAGGACGTCAACTTTCATAAAAAAATAAATTGATTCAATTCATTTGTACTGCATTTCTCTTGGTTTCAAATACGAAACTTCAAGCACGCCTAGCACTGCGTTTTAAGAGAATTAAAAATAAAAGAAGGTAAGCGCTTTCGTTCCCAAGGTAACAATTAAGGTTTTAATTAATAAAAATGGCTAAAATTAATAAGCCAAGAATTCCACCAGAAACCTGACCACTTATCTTATTTAAAGCGGCCGACGGACGTAATTGCAGCAAGGCGTAAACCTCTGGTTGTTTTGCTAATCCATTCTGGTATCCCCGGATCTTTCTGGGTTAATTGATAGTAAAGTTAACGACAGCAATTAATTTATGAATTACAGGTTTACAATTTATTTTACGAGTGCATAAAACTTATTATTGCGATAAGAACCGCCATTCTGAATCTGGAGGATCTAAACTGAAGTTTTATATTTTTATGCGCGCCAAGTGCAGTTCACAGCTTGAGCCATAAACGTAACGCGCAATAAACAGGCGGCAGTAAATGTAGGGAATGTTTTATTATAATGTAAAATGTCGCTTGAGAGGAGACATTAGTCTAACAAGTGCTCCAAGAAAGTGCATCCCGGAATTACAAAACCACATGACCTAAATCTTTAAATGGAACGTATTATTCACAGACTTATATTTCCTACGTCGCGTATTATTATTATTATTACTACAGGCTGTAGAATAAGACATCCTCTCCAAAGCCTGCGAAATTTTTCCATCGGCGTGACACTTCTTTTGAAGTAGTCGTATGTTGCTTACATATTTCTTTATAAATGTGTGAAATAAATTTTCCTCATATATTGTATCCTCTATAATTTATATGACAAGGTGTAAATGGAAACATGCTCAACAACGCTCATAAACTTTATTTAATTTAAAAAACGAAAATGCAAAACGGTAAAATAAAACGAGAAAGTTTAAGAAATGTTTTCTACTCTAATCTTCTTCCAACGACTTTTAGAACGTTCAAAATATTGATGTTTCGATCTTCGTTGACAGCTTTATCAAGATATAATTAAATAAATTTTGGGAAACTCCCTTAGCCCTTAGGCAAAAAAATACTGGCTCCATTTAAAAGGCTAGGAGTCAACCAGATAGGAAAATAAAAATGTACGCTAAGATAATTCATACATTTTTAAGTTTTCTCTATAAATATAAATATAGAAATTAGAATTACTTAAGTCTTAAATAAAGTTTAAATTATATATATTTTTTTAAAATTTAGAGGTCATTCCTCTTTGCGAAAATCATTTAAACGCTGTGTAATGGACATATAGGAAAGAAGATTGACAGCTGTGAGCTATTTTATACCGGTTCTTGAATCAAACTGATATCATAGAAATGCAATCACTTAACACGTGATCTGTTTAAAATAATTTTTGTCAAGACACCAGAATTAATTAATCTCCTTGGAATGTCGTTACTAGCAAAAATAAAATGCCAGGTCAGTTGGACATATTTGAAAGATTCAGAATAATTATGAGCAACTTTTATGGTTTTCATCAACGAGGTGAAACGCCGGTATCCAATTATGCAGAAAAAATTATATGCTTAAAATGTAACCCGACTATATTATGTGGAACGTAATCAATCAAGAAATCATTTTGTTCGTGTAAAGTAAACATTAAAGCATAGGAGCTTTGTCAACATGAGTACAATATAACTGGAGCTTTGTACTCGATTGTCTTGCATTTTGACAAACACTCAATATGCAACGGTTGATGAAGAAAAGGGCATAATTTATTTACATATGAAAACATTATTTCTGAGAAGAGAAAGCTCTGGTTGTTGCTCGAATCGAAGAAGGTGTGGAAAGAATACTCTTTGGTCGTCTTAAAAAGGGCGTGTATCAAGGTTTCCACAAACGGCACTCGACGGTGCTCTATGAGAAGAGGAGTGGAAGAAGAATTTTTTTTTTAATCTGTGGTGGTTGCCCAACGGGATCCTAAGTCAAAGACTTGTCAGGACCTCAGGAGCGCGAGTGTATTTGAGTGTGTGTAAAGTGTTCCATGGCTTTGTTACTTCCAACCTCCTCGCCGTTTTAAGGGGAAGCCGTGTCGAATTTTATCCCCAACACTGAAGGGTGCCTGAAGTCGATACTGACCACCCCCGAGAAAAATCTCGAGTGCGGTTCGAACCGACGACCATGCGATTGCAAGGCCGGTCCTCTTACCACTGGGCCGTTCAGGCGGTTAACACTGGACCGTTCATCGAAAGTAAAACAGAAAAAGAGTTGGAAATTGAAGGTAAAATCTCAAAATTTGTGGCTGCAAGTAATGAAACGATGAAGACGATGATGAGAGAGAGTTGACAGAGAAAAGGGAAACAGAGAACATCGAAAAGGAGAGTAGAACTGAATCATCTGGTAATTCAGATATTGAGGACATCCAGCACGGTACTCAACACAATTTCTAAGTTGAGAGTTGAATATAAAATGGAATATTAAACTGAGACACAAAGACCAATGAACATTTCTGCGACCTAGTTTGACTTAAGACAAACGTGTTGTACAGAAACATCTTTTTTCCATTATTTATTAAATGTAAAAAGGTAGTACGCAGTGCTTTGTGAAGAATATATAGCAGATGATTGATAGATCCCGGAGTTGCATTCCACTGATGAGAGGCAATCATTTCAAAGAGCTGTCTGAGAATAATTTTCTGTATCTTTCAATTGCCTGGTACGTTGAGTGTCAGTAAATCCACAGTGTTTGTGGTTTCTCCATATTACTTCGGAAGTTCCTTATACATACGTTTACACTGGATTACCTAATTAATAAATAATCGTTGAAGGTCTGTCACTGCTACTCAATTTTTCCGTTTTACTAACATGTAGGTCACTGTATACACGTATAATAGAATTAGAATAGAAATCTTGAACCAGCGCGAAGATATAATAGAGACGACTCAAGCCAAAGATATTTCCGCCACTTAACTATATAAATTGGACTTTTAATTTTGAAGTTAGGTAGAACTCAATTAGATGGAACTTATTTGTTTTGCGACATTTCCTTGAAATTTAGAAGTACTTCATGACGATTATACACATAAGTACAATGTATTTTTTTTTAAATGCCATAAAGGTTGGCTAGTACATGAATGGAGCTAAGACATGAATTTTCTTTTCCACAGTCACCCCTTATGGCATTTAAAAAAAAAAACACAGTATATAAATTCGAATGATTTGAATGGAGTGAAGAACAACAAACGGGTATTTCACTCGTCACACTTTCGAAAGTAATTTAGCAGCTGTAAGAAGGTGTACATTTAAGCTACATTTACATTCAATTTCGTACCAGCACAAATTCGTAACACCTTCGTGTGTTACCATTTACAATGACAGACTGTCTGTCTAGCTTTACCATTTGCTGAATTGTTATGTTTCGTAATTGAAGTCACGTACCAACCAAGGGTAGATCTGGACCGCCTTATACTAATGGGGGCGAGACTATCTGAAGACAAAGCTAATAACAGAGGAATTAAATGTGGAGAGACTTTACAGTGTGTCTATCTACCTCTTCCTCTTGGAAATTTGCAAAAAGTGTTTATTATAATACAAAGCAGGAAATGTTCGATTGCTTCCTGTGATGAAATTACAAAAGCTCTAGGTTCTTGAAACTTATACATATGATATTTTCCAAAGCAGACTGTAAGGTTGGGCTTCGTCCGCTTTTTCCTTTATTTTAATTTGGCAGAGATTTTCTCTGTCCAGGAATCCTAATATCTTCAATGTAATAGAAATTCCCTCTCTTTTGTTACAGTGTTACAATCAGTAACGCAGTATTTTTTACAGTTACAACTAATAATCTTCATTTGCTACCCCTTTATGTAAGATGATAACATCATTGTTCTTTGGTTCTGCATTTGTATACTGTCTTAATTTACTGAATAAAGGCTGTTCGAGTTATACTAGGCATTGACCAGTTGGTTGATGAGCATAAAGATATTTTTACCATTACCGAGTGTAAAATCAGCTCAGTTTGATTCCTAGTATCAGTGTCAAGGATAATCAAGAATGAGAAACGTCTTCGATATTCATATAAACCTAATTGTTGTTACCGAATTGGTTAGGTATTGAATTTCAGGCCGTTGTTTTAATTTATGCGGAAATTATTAAGACAAGAACAACGAAAGGTCGTTTAAACTGATACAGGTGCAAAATAATGACTTAACACATAACTGGAAAGGAATATTACGTATTTTAATACTTACGTGACCAAGGTCCTTCTCTTCTTTTTTCACCTTTTTGTGTTCCGGTTCTTGGGGAGTCCTGGGCCTGTACTTCTCCCTTTCAGCAGGCGATATCGAATTTCTCTGCAAACAAAAGAAACTCGCACAGTTATTACGCCCAAGCACGCAAGCTTAATTACATTGCTGGCTGGCATTAAAGCAAGCGGCGAACAAACAATAAACCGATTAGTTGGAACTAATTCGTCGTAAATAATTTTAAATCACCTATCCCGGAATCATGTGATTATTTTTTTTATGTCGTGTTGCAATAGGTGTTTCATTATGCGATGAGATGTGTTAATACGAGCGCCATTGTTGTTGATGCCGATTAAGATATTTCCGAACCAAATCATTTTAGTGTGCACTGTGAAAGCTGTTATGCGTAAATGTGGTCGGCGAATGCGCAATCATCGTGTTGAACACAAAGGCTCTGTGGGGAACATTTTTTGTACAACTTTCACGGCCCCATTAATATTTGTATATCGGTTCTTTGTATAACACTTTCGCGATCAATCATATAAACGTAGTTAAATTCCCCGATCAGGTTTATCAAAAAATTCTCATTTGAAGTGATTTCAAGCCGAATACATTATTTTGCTCAAAATTTCCTATTAATTATTTTATAACGAGAGTCTTCTTCACAGGCATTATAATGTACTGGCAATGACATTACGAATAGTTCGAAAAGTCAGCAAGTAATTTAATAAATGAAGATCTCAATTAATATGAAATTCTCTAACGGAGTGACATTAAAGTAAGCGGGAATCCAACTCGTGAATGTACTGTTAATAATCCAGTAAATGAGGCGACCGTCGCGATGAAATAGGTCATGGAAGCCACGGAGTTTTACAACCCCTCTTCGTGTGTTCCGGGCAATTTCTCCCTTGCGCTACAACTCGATGAAGCTTTTATTTCCCCGAGGGAATTTGTCCAACTTAGGGAATGAAACTGTACGAAATCGAAACACGTCTTTTGTCACCAGAATGTCTGAATTGTACGCTCCAGTAAGCCGGGAAGCGTACGTTCAATATGTCGCGAAATGTGAATTTCCTTCGGATCGTATTGATTTATGTGCGGTAGCTTTTTAATAAAAAGTACACATCCCGTACAGCTCCCGGTATTTTATAACTCAATATTTTCGCTGTTACATTCTCGAACAGAAATTTATATGTATTTCATGTGCGCTCCCCCCAAAAAAAGAGAGATGATTCTTTAATAAAAGTCAGGAATGTTATAAAAAGAAATAAGAACGAGATTTAAGGAAATTCTTAAACAATAAATACTTGAATTTATTACTTAATTCACGCCAAGCTTGGATGTGAAAGGCTGTTCAAAGTACATTTCATTTTCATTACACGAAAATGTTTGGCATTCCTTGAAATTAATAAAGACCCCCTGATGAGAACTGAGTACATTCGTGCCCCGAGAACTGTGAATACAACGGACGTAATTCGGTGTAACATTTCCAAAGCGATAATTAAGAAGGAGTTTGTTAAACCACTTCACTACCGCAGCGTACACATCCCCGTAATCCGCTAAGTGGTCGAAACAAACAACGTTTAGGGGTGGGTCAGTCCGCAACTCGTTGCAAGTTTCCTTTTGCGGTTGCGGGCTCCGGTAATAGAGCTACGTGTAAGTTAGAGAGCTCGACGTTTCCCGCGACGAGAATTACATTACAAGATACGCTCGCATTTTCTCGAACAAAGACGCCGGCTGCATTTACTATAAAATGCGATAACGTAAGCTTGAATTTGAAATTGAGCTGACTCTGGGAAAACAACGTGGCTCCGTGGGATTATTGTTGTTGAGAATCCGGCAGGGAATTGAAAATGTTTCTCTTCCATTAATCACGGTATACTACGTTAACATGGTATATAAACTATCGTCGAAAAATCTTTTAATACCAACATGCAAGCTGAAATACTTGCAAATATGTATGTATTAACAAAAATGCAAAATAATCTTTATTACTTCTGACAGTGAGGCAGCGTTTAAAGCCTTCAACTAGGTACTTGGAAATGCAATCACTAAATAAACTGGCCACACAAAATTATCCTAAACCTAAAGTGAGTTCCAGGTCACGTGAGAATAGTCAGTATAGGTTAAAAGACTTCCTCGATTGGTCCCAGACTATTTTGTGGCCTAACCAAGACATCAACTTGCTGGTAGAGGGCTGAAGATTTGGTTGGGGGGTAAGGATTTGGGATGTTTTTCGCATCCTTTAAATTGGCAGGATGTGGATCTCCACAATTTCTACACGTGGCCGGAGTAGTTTTAGGCTTTTCGCACTCTGATGATAAGTGTACATTAGCGCACTTTACTTCTTTGAGAGTGGCCATATTTCTGGCGCCGATGACACTGACCGATGCGCGATTTTGACTTTGGGGTTCGTTAGTGACGATTATTCTGTCAATGTCCTTGATTTAGTAAATCTGCTTTTCATCTTTTGGATCAGTCACCAGGATCATCGGCATAGAATGGCGGTCGGAACCCCTCTTCATTCTTTGGACGACTTCAGGGTGGAAGCCCTTTGCCTGCATACCTTTAGCAACAATATCGATGTCTGTTTGTTCGGGGACGCCCCTAATTACGACGTATAGTAGCTTTTCAGAAGTTATATGTGATATTCAAGTTTTCCTTTACCTTTTTTTTTCAGAAATCGTCTGAACTTGCTGGGTGGACTCTTATGGCTAACGTAAAGACGTGTTTTTGGTTCTTGGGAAACGAATCTTCTGACTGTTCAATTTTGTAACTAGGTCATATCAGATTTCTTTTTGTCTTATGACAATTGGCGGGATTTTTCTCTAGCTCATCACTATAGTAAGTTCTTAGATGTCGTATAAACATAGTGAAATGAAGAGTAAGGAGAACATTAGCAATAAGGGGAAATACGTAAGGTAACTTGAAGCACTCTCGGATGTGAATCATCCCTAAGTGACTCCCCATGCTTACAGTGTAAACATTATTCTTCACTTGTAGACATTAAAAGCGTTTTATAATATGTATTACATACAAGTTCTAATGATCACAGTTTCATATGTATGAATTTAACGATTCATACATTTGTTGTCTCTGCGAAGTTCACATTTACTAGATCATAATTAACTACATTTCTCAACTAATTTCATTAATTTTTTTTCTATTTCATTTAAAATCTTACATTGAGATCAAACCTTTCAACGTTACTGTATGTTCCATAACATATAAATACGATCAGTTTTTTTTCTCTGTTACATCAACCAAGTCGGCTAAAGTTATATAAATGTCTTTATCACGTGACTTTACTAGGGAAACTTGTTGGTGGTGTAAGGTATCATCAGATGGCGACGGTAGTGAGCGCCGTCATGGGACTCGGTTCACACCCTGCTCGTAACATAGAGTTTACACCCTCCCGCTGGGGAGTCGCACCTTACACGAGCTTTATACAGCACACAACTGTCACCTATATCACTACATCCCCGTAAATACCCTTAAATATATAGGAATAGATCGTTGGAAAACAAGGTCTGGCTGCGATAAATTACTGTTTTATCCGCCGACACCGCATTCACAGATATGTGTATCTTGGAAAATGATTTATTTACAATTGTGTGCTGGTGCACACGCAATACGTATTTATTTTTACACGTTCACCGACGGAATTAAAACATGAAGTTGTTTTTTTATTAAAGGAAAAGGTCAAAACGATTTCAGAAATACTTTCTTAATTAGGTAATTAACAAAATTGTCAAATAAATACTGATTTATTATTATAAATTACTATCTTAGTATTCGAGGATAAACGAGTGTAATAAATCTGTGATGTACTTCCTCCCCGACATAAAGACATAAAGAACAATATTAAATATTAAGAATTAACCTCTAAGTCGTAACCTGCATTAGGGTGAGCGGGCGAAATCAGAGTTGATCCACCCTCGTGCGGGGGATTAAAATCGCACCTTTTTATCATCGCTAGTTGTGTAATATTTTTTCATTCCCCCTGTCTGTATCTAATCCATTTACCGTCCCCATCCGCTCTTGCCGGCTGTCAGCCACGCTTAATACCACGCTTTATTTCCATCCGACATCCCCCACGGCGCGGGTAAATAAAAGAACGAACCTTAGACGTTCCTAACGACCAGATCAATGCAGTAACTCTAACCTATAAAAACAACGGATTAAAACGCTTTTAGGCGGCCTTCCGTTTGTGAAAACGTTGGGGCGAATGTGTAGTAAATTAATTTTGCTCAAGGAATTATAAAGTCTAATTCTACTGAATCATGGGGCAAAAAAATGATTGATTATTTTCAGCGAAATAAGGTGGATAGAAAATTTAAAATGGAAAAGAAATAAAAACAAGGAGTTTATGGAGAAAAGTCGGGGTTGAAGGAGTAGTTCAAAGTTGTGTTTTCTCTAGCTCATCACTATAGTAAGTTCTTAGATGTCGTATAAACATAGTGAAATGAAGAGTAAGGAGAACATTAGCAATAAGGGGAAATACGAAGGGTAACTTGAAGCACTCTCGGATGTGAATCACCCCTAAGTGACTCTCCATGCTTACAGCGTAAACGTTATATCCCATAATGGACAATATGTTGCTTAATGGCTCAGCTTGTCCCCTTGTAATAACTAATAATGTTCTCTTGCTCGCGGAGCCGCTGTTTTGTTGACGCGTGCTCATAATGTTAACATTCATGACTTCATGTTTTGGGGTCAAATTTATTTGCAGTTTACCGGTAATTTTTAGCCAAATTTATCAGGAATTGCGAATTGCGATTAATCATAAATACGAACGATTGAAAATCGTCGTGTCTTTGTTCGAGAGCGGCATATAAAACGAATTATAATAAATGGTTTCCATTTAAATACCGGCGAAAAGTAATCGGGGCCATCTCTGAAAAATTGCGCGCCCGCTTTCATCCCCTAATCAATTTACAGGCGGCCGAAAAACTACCACATTCTTCTGCCAGAAACAGACCGCCCTGTAAAGTGACGTGCCCTAATCTATTGTTAAAGCTCGGCCGGATCCGACCCTTTTATATTGTGTGCTTTTCCGTATTATTCGTCGCTTCAAATCACGAACCTTTTGTGCGGTCGCGCGGAACTCGGTTTTATATTCCGGCCTGTTTTTCATTCAATTATTGTTTTGACTCCTAAATGCTTTATGAGGCTTAGTTTCGAGTAACATGTTTGCTCACCTCTCACATTTTCTACTACAGATTAATAAATATGTAATATAAGACTCATTGTCAAATTAGATGACATTGCTTTTTGTATACAGCTCATACCAATCTATTGGAAATATGAGGAAATAAATGACTGTATTGAAAACCTTTAGGGCAGGGGAAAAAAGGCATGTTTACCTATATTTATGATATCTTGCTTATTGATACTGGGTGATATGCATAAAACGAAGTAGATGCTAATACTTCTCAAATTAGTATTTTCTTCGAAGTATCTTCTATTACAAAAAGTATCTACTACAGCTGTGAAGCATATAACATATGTCCAAATAAATTTCTGATAAAGGTAGGTGAATGGAAGATAAATTATTACATTATTTACATTAAAATATTGTCCAGTTCTTGAGTAGTTAAGTAAAATTGAAGTTTAATTGGCCATATCCTACAGCTTGATATGTCACTAACTTCAAAAACTGCTGGTGTTGTAGATTTTTACACTCCATGACCTACCTTTATCAAAAATTTATTTGGACATATGGTACTATGAAAGCAAATTTTATACTACAACATGTAGTAAATACTACGCTGTAATACATAGTACTTACTATTAAAATAAAAGGCTATTTGTTATCCTGAACTGGTGTACACCAATGCATACTTTTTCACAAAATACGCTTTAATGCAACTTGAAATGTTTGTGTGATATGTCAGTATGGATGTGTATGATTCGTATTGACACATTATCAAATAATTTAGACTTCATTAAAGCTTATTTCGTAAAAAAAAGTGTACACCAGTGCAGGATAACAAACAGACCTAAAGTATCTACTACAGACGAGACGTGGCCAAGAAAAACAAGTGATTTGTCCGCTCATTCGTTTATAGTTTATTGAATATTTATCTCATCACAAAATCTTCTAAGCGGACACTAAATCGCGCAACTATACACTTTACGTTTCGCAGTCGTTCGACTGCTTCGTCAGAAGTGAAAATTATAATTTGAGGCTTTTGACATAGAGACTACAAAACTTTTGACGTAGAGACTACAAAATTTCTAGTAGGTGCTTCTATGCCGAAATAGATACTTCTATGTACTCTTGTACACAGTAGTATTTACTAAAACGGATAGTAAGTAACATGTTATCATAAAGTCCCGTGGCCCCAGTAGGCTTTGAAAGTGTGAACGCACAGGTGTGAACGCATGTCTTTTCTTAAAGTAATTAATTAATCAGAATGACATTTCTATTTAATCAATCGACGCATGTCAAAACGCTACAGACTAAGGAAACGTGTCTTAACAAAAAATTACAATATCAAACCGTATTCACAAAAGTTGTTGAAAATGGTGCCCATTTTGCTGACGGCAAAGATTTACACGTCGCTTTATATTGTCGAATTCTAATTCTAATGTGACGCATACAAATTATAAACGTCATTCAATTTTCTAAGGAGAGACGTGCCCTTACACATCCAAGGCCTACTGGGGTCACGGGACTTTATGATAACACGTTATTATGCTAATATAGTAAGTACTTCACTTTCGAAGTAGGTGCTTGAAGTATTAGCATGTACCACGTTTTATGCATACCATTCAGTGATTATGTTCGTTTTCTATTCTAGGGTTAGGTATCGTCCTGATAAAACGAATATTCTGGATAAAGTATGCGAGACATTCAAATTCAGTTCAAAGGTAATATAGTTGACATAAGTTGGCAGTATCAAATTCATTCTCCCTTGTACATCCTGAATATCATTTTTCGCATATTGTATGCAGAACATGAGGAGGAGACATGCACATCGGCGTCCTACACATAACGTTTGTTGAATAAAACCAAAGGGTGTTCACAAAAATATGCGGTAAATTGTTCTGCGATTTTGAAATGCCAGTTAATTGAGGAAAAAACTAAGCGAGCAGGCTCGAAGATAGAAAAGAAAGTTCGAAGACAAAGAAAAATATAATACTCGTCCTATATAGCTTACAGGAGAAGGTTTCCAACCCGAAATTGAATTAATCTGGGAAAAGCTAGATATTTAGGAGGCTACGGTTGTAAAAAATTGAACGGAAAGGTTTGTATTGGCTATAACTCAGAACAGAAAAAAAGAGTTTGTTTTATATGCAGGTTACGCTGAACAAAATTTACAACTTCAAAGATCCATTATTAAACAGCAGAGTTTAATTAATTGCAACGATGCAGGTCCTAAATTTTTATTCCCTTTGACAAAAGCATGTGCAGCGGCTC
Source organism: Dorcus hopei (assembly GCA_033060865.1). Lineage (NCBI taxonomy): Eukaryota > Metazoa > Arthropoda > Insecta > Coleoptera > Lucanidae > Dorcus > Dorcus hopei. The sequence continues at coordinate 24,310,260 of CM065425.1, forward strand.
GGCGCCGGCGAGCGTATTTTTCGTAAATGAAGTAACAGTTGTTTCATCCACAATATAGCGCGATAATGTGTGGGGGCATGAAGCGTATATTAAAGCCCGCCAGCATAACGCGAGATTTGTGGCAGTTTTATTTTCTCGAGAGAGCGAACAGGATGGCACTACAAACAATAAAGCTCGCGTCATTGTACGCGCCCAGCATTTGAATACCCTCCATTGTACCTCGTTCCTACAATAAAGTTGACTTTCCGTATTCGGTCTGCGCATACTACTACCTCAACTTGCGTTATTATAAATTCATTGTCCTCTTTTTTCACATACGGATTCACGCACCTCTTGTATGTCATCAGTTTTTCTTTAATAATATATCTAGGTCTTCAGGTAATCAGTTATCTCGTTTGGTTCCACAGTCAAAAAGCTATCAGCGGAAACTTTGTAAGGTTTCTTTAAGTCAAAAGCACCTTTCTAACTTACCAATACCATTTAGGGCCAGTTTCATAGGGACTTTAAATTTAAAGTCACTTTTAGATGTCAAAACAAATATGAAAACACATTTGTTTACATATCAGAATGCGACCTTTAATTTTAAAGTCTCTTTTAAGATCCATTATGAAACTGGCCCCTAATAGTAAATGCAGAAAATTTTAATTAAGTTTTCCTCCGCTGATTGGAACTGAGAGTAAAAAAGTCCAATTTCAGCAAATTAAAGGATTTTTGCACTTTTTCTTTTTTACTGATGCGATTAAGGCCCAGTTGTAAAAATTCCAGCTTAACTTTAGGCCAAAGCTTAAACCCTTAGCAATAGTTGTTGAAATAATCGTTGTTATGGGTTTAAGCTTCAGTTTAAATTTAAACCAGCATTGTACAACTGGGCCTTAGTATTTTAGAAATATGTTAGTCGAACTGATTAGTGTAAAGCAGCATACAAGGACGCATCAAGTTCAGTAACTGGTTGGGTAACTGGATTGCCCAAATTTCTTTTCTGCAACCACACAAGACTAAACAAAAGAACTTTTTTCTTTTGCTTGAAATTACAAGCTTCTTCCGTCTTTTGATTAATGCTTGGTAAGTAAAAAAAGAACAGAATTTAAAAAGGAAGCATGTGAAAATATAATTAATCCTTACGGTTACAGACAAATATAAATTACAGCGATTACGTGCGAGCGAATTAATTCCGGCATGTGGCGTAAACAGTAGAAAGCAGTAAATCTGGCGAATTAGTTATTCTAAACTATTACATTTACAGATGTTATTACGGTTTGCAGATTCCGCGAGATCCATCCCCGCATTTGTGCTAATAAATATGTTACAGTGACAAGTCATAATGCCCGTTCTAAATCTTTAAAGTACACATTAGCGATGCACAAAACGATCACTCCGCATTTGCGGGCGCTGCCCAAATTTCCAAAACATAAACCCAATATATTCAATTCGCGTCCGCATAATTTGATGGGTCGCCCCTTAAATCAATTATGTACAAGGCGGGGAGCTATTGGATGCAGAGCGAACGGGTTGATTAAGCGCAATTTATACTATTCCAAATATTATTCCCGATGCGAATCAGGTGAATCACAGCGGCTTATAATTCATTTGCGATGCTGCAATAATAATTTGAACCGTTGAACCGGGGCGATAGGGTGACAAGGTGCCCTCAATGCATGCATAAATTCCGGGTGGCATAAATTGAGGTTATATGCGAAACTCGTGGCAATGCGAGAGATGATCCGCCTCGCAGCACTTGGCGCAATTGCCGGTTTTATTACCGACGTCATTGCGAATTTAACATCCCACACGTGCTACGGACTTGACTATTATGCATTTTACAGCCACAATAACACTGGAGCTCGATAACAAATGTTTTATTATGACAAAACCAGAACAGAGGTTTTTTTTTCCCAATAGTAAATTCCAAACTCCCAAATGTTCCATTTGACATCTTTTTCGAAATTTGATTATTTTCCTATTATACCCAAATTGAACCATAATGTATCTGTAAAACCGACTGATCTTTTAAATTTTTTTATCAACTCTTGCCACGAAATTGGTTCCATTTTTTTAATGGTTTTCTTACTCCAAAGTATTATCGGGACGAAATTCTTCAGAATGAGTAGAGGTCATTTCCAACATCTACTGTAAAATGATTTTTAAATTTGTTAAATTAAATGTTTACTGGTTTGTGTTACATGTGCAATCCAATGACAGAACTGAAGCGGTCAGTTCAGTTGGGGTAAAGTAAGGTTTGGACTTACGTTCACATAACGTGACCTACCTCAATTGGGAATTTTTTGAAACGCCCAGTTAAATTTTGTTAAAGACTTCAATGCTGACAGTTACAGAAACGAAAGGCACAAGTCTGGCGAAAATGTCTAAATGCCTAATAAATAGAGATACATTCTAGCAATAAACTGCGAAAGCCGGTGAACGTGTTTTATGACCTACGAAGAACATAAAATATCTACATGCACTTCGATATATTCTGCATATTACGTCGGGTATAAATGTTACGGCGTCTTAACGGCGAGCATTTAATATGGTTTATTGAAGGGGCGCCGCAAATTTTACGTCGCCATATAAATCCTATCGACAACGTGCATTTCCAACTTATATGTATTTTTGAGTAGGGACTTAAGGAATATCAAAGTGGTTCAAAGTCGACCAACCCCAAGATGTATGTACGAGTACTCTTAAAATGTGCATGTTTCAGTAATTAGTATTTCGCATTTTCAAGGGATTCTAAAATTTTTCAAAACTTACATTTCCCAAAAGTTCAGATAAGCAGTTGTCCACACATGAATAAAAGTATGAGATCGTTCTGAAAACGCAAGGGTAAATTCCAGGAGAACAGTTTAAAACGGGGATTTGCGGGTGAAAAGGTAGCGGGGGCGGTGGTGTGGGTGAGCAGGGCATCGCCGAGAGCAGCGGAGCTTGCTCGGGGTAATTGAGAGAGATTAAGAGATCGGGCGCACCGCATAAACACAACCCTCGCCGGCACAAATCAGTTTTCAATTTGAGATCATTGAATAATTAATATCGAGTCACGGTGTCTCTGGCTATTAGCTGCTCTTTAATTCTCTGGCTAATTGAGACTCGCAGGAATGAAAATGCAGATTCGTTATCGGCCAGCTTTAGATAGACGTCTGCTTGCCTGAAATTAATTAATATCATTAAAATGTTAAACCCACTATGCCGTGTTCTTTATCAAAACTTGTACGGATCTTTTTTTATTACTTTAATATTATTAATTAAGTCCTCAATTAACGAATCTTTTCTTAGAGACAAACTTTTATTTTTATGATAACTTTGAAGAATAGTAAAGGAGGCAATTGTTTAGAAATAATAATAGTTGTTTATGTATCAAAGGCATAATTAGGAGATTATAGCCCGAAAGTACCATCGTAATCATAAAAACCGACTACATCGTAGTGAAACAGATACTGCCATTTTCAAAAAAATTTAGTTGTGTAATATTACTTTTGGCAAAACGGTACTGGTGCTAACAGCTAATTCAATTGCAACTGCTCGAAGTGATCGAATGCTGATACCCTCTTACAATCGCGTTTGAATTATTGCCTTCTGAATTGTTTTTAATTGGGGTATTTTTATCAAAACAATATTAATGTCAAAATGACAAAAGTTCCTTTTGAAGCACGCTTTAATCAATCAAAATTTAGAGTGTAGTCGGTTTTTCTGATTACGATGTTACGTTTAAATGCTCGAGGGCTATTATCTACAATTATGCACGTGGTACATACAACGTTTTATTTTATTTTGGCCAAAATTTATGGATTTAATATTTTTATATCGTATGCGAGTGATGTTCACGTCGCTTCCATAAAATAATTATGTAAATTGTTTGCGTTACTTTGGATTTGTTTACGTTACTACGGGTTTGTTTACTTTAAAGCCCTTGAACAATCAAGGCCAAATTATGCCCGCAATAGGGTCTCTATAAACAAGATTATGGTTCCAAAATAAAATAGATCAAAATATGATCTCTTACTTAATTATGGTAACTGTTACTTTTTTGATTTATTTCCATAAAAATACTCTTTTATAATTGAATTGTGTTTTTAAAATATGTTCTATGTTGATAATTATTATCATTTTGAGGAGCAGGAACTACTAAATCCTAAGTTATTGCTTTTCAAAGTGATAATAAAAATAAATATATTCTAAAAGAATGAAATGAAAATGGAATGAAATGAGAAAGGTGACGTAATAACTTCTTCTAGACGTAATTAATAGTAGACGTTGGCTACAGATGATGAGTATAATTTTGAGAAGCAATAACTACTAATCCAGGAGTTTTCAAACTGATATAATCATCCTCAAGATATTTTAAAAAATCCAGTAAAAATGGAATGGAATGAAAAACGATTATGTAACAACATATTCTACGACGTAATTAACGCTAGTAAGAAGTAAAATGTTATGACAGTGAAAAATGTTTTACAAAACAAGATAATACGCCACTAAATAACCATATTGCCCCTCGCATGCAGAAAAACTATGCATTCGCATGTGGAGATTTACATAATTCAAATTACCGTGAAATGATACTCAAGGTTTACGAAAGCCGTAGTAAACTTTTTACGCTGTAAATATGAGTGGAAGATTTCATTTTATTTCCAATCTATTTTGGACCACATCCAAGTGTAATTCCTTGCTAAGCTGGATGCGATATCCAGAACGTTTAGGATTTGAGCCAACGCCGCAAATCATCTCCGGGTCTTGTCACCTTGAATATTATTTAATAGGTCCTCCGTCCTGCGCTAAATAATAAAACGCGCTTTCCTGAATATTATTTATGCGAAAGGATATTGCTTATTAGCCGGCCGCAGTCTTGAATTAATTGAATCCGTAACAGTTAATGCATAAATTATAACACCTTTGTAAAACATTACTTCTAATTAAATGTTCCGTGTATCAAGTAGCCAGAATGTATAATTAAGATTTCTTTGATGCGGAAGATAAAGGAAGCATTAAATTTGAAGCAGAATGCAAACAACGGCTTCCTTTTCTTTTGCCGCATAATTAAATTCACAAACAGGAATGCAAAGAGAACGGCCGAGCGAGTTTTATCGCCTTCATCGCAGTTATTGGTGTATATCTGTTGGTTTATTTATGCAGTAAATAGCTAAACGAAAAGTCGTTCTACTACAGTCTAATAAAATTAATTAATATAATTACATTAATTCCCAATGAAATGGAACTAACCCAAATGTACGGTTGTCATGTTCAATTCTCGCAATACTTAACTAGATAATGGAATGTACAGGCTGTCTTACGAAAAACGCCCCAAGCCATAACTCCGTTATTTATAGATTAATTTTAACAAACAAAAAGGCAAATAAAATGGGACTAAAAATACTATAAAGTGAGTCCAGTTTCCATTTTTTTAAAAATTACCTTCAAGGTCAAACGACTGTCAACTTTTATTTTTCAAATGGCTCTGTATATTTTTTATTATTATATCTGGTAGAGATTTTTTTTCTAAATCCAATAATGTGCAACACTTTGACATTTAAAAAATATTTTTCATAAAAAAAATTAACTAGTCTATTACGCAAAATATGCTTTTCATAAAAATGTTAAAGTTTGTCGTGAAAACAATGTCACTGAGCGTTATTTCTCACAGTTGTTTCAAATTGTCAAGTTATTCTCTTTGTATGATTTATTGTTTCCTAAAAAAGCCGATTATGGATAATACTCAGTTGATTGACTTACTCCAAGCATATTTTGAATGCAATAAAAACACAAGCAGTGCGTTTCTATAGACAGGGATTTTTTCCCAAAGCAACTTACACAGTTGTAGACTTAATTTTAATTATTTCATTAATGTTTTCTGTACTGCTTGATTGCTGTTTTTATTGCATTCAAAATATACTTGCAATAAGTCAGTCAGGTGATTGTTATCCATAATCGGCTTTTTTTTAGGAAACAATAAGTCGTACAAGTAGAAGAACTTGATAGTTTAAAACAACTGTGAAAAATAACCTCAGTGACATTGTTTTCACGACAAACTTTAACATTTTTATGAAAAGCACGTTTTGCGTAATAGACTAGTTCATTTCTTTTTTTTACGAAAAATGTTTTCTAAATATCAAAGTGTTGCACACTATTGGATTTAGAAAAAAAATCTCTACCAGATATAATAATAAAAAATATACAGAGCCATTTGAAAAATAAAAGTTGACAGTCGTTTGACCTTGAAGGTAATTTTTAAAAAAATTGAAACTGGATTCACTTTATAGTATTTTTAGTCTCATTTTATTTGCCTTTTTGTTTGTTAAGATAAGTCCATAAATAACGGAGTTATGGCCTGGGGCGTTTTTCGTAAGACAGCCTGTATATTATTATTATTATTGTTACAACAGCTGAACGTATGTATTTAGTCATCGGTCATCAGAAATATTCAAGGGGACAATAACTACTATTATCAGCAAAAGTCATTGCCAATTTTTGGTTTTCAGCAATTTGATAACCTTTTTACTTTTTTTAAATCGGACAAAAGAAAACTAATTATCTACATTAACAATTTTTTTTATTATCTTAGTTATCACGGTAGGGCCAATATTAGTTTAGTTTCATATGCCTTGTTATATTTTCTTCTTTCATAATCTTTTTAATAAAATTTGTCCTGCCTGATTTTCGCATCAGTTCATTTCTGTTCTTGACTTTACAAATCGGTTGGTTTTTCACTTTACTTTAGTTTTCTTTTTTGTTACCAACTGCGTTTCCTTAGGTTTAAATTCGTACTGTTATTTCTTTTTAAAGACTGTTTGACACGATAACATATTTGTTAAAAATTATTATAAATTTAGTAATACGATCAGTTTGTTTCACACCTACAAAGATTTTTAGCACGAACGCATACGTATTGGTGTACCTTAATTAAATTTAAATTTTTATATCTGTGGTGGTTGCCCAACGGGGTCCTAAGTCAAAGACTTGTCAGGACCTCAGGAGCGGGAGTGTATTTGAGTGTGGGTCAAGTGTTTCATGGCTTTGTTACTTCCAACCTCCTCGCCGTTTAAGGAGAAGCAGTGTCGAATTTTATCCCCAACACTGAAGGGTACCTGAAGTCGATACCGACCACCCCCGAGAAAAATCCCGAGTGCGCGTGCGGTTCAAACCGACGACCATGCGATTGCAAGGCCGGTCCTCTTACCACTGGACCGTTCAGGCCTTAAATACAAATTTTTATAATTGACAATGAAGTTTGTGATGTTATTTTCGATAATTCACTGTCTAGGTTTTGTTAAAAGTGTATTTGATGAAGACTACGTTAAATGAACGGTCCGCTGAACTCCGTTGCAACAGGTTCCGATGAAATTTGTGATGAAAATAGAACATGTTCTATTTTTCATCAAAGATTTGGTAACATCTGTCAGTTTCTTGTATTATACAATCACAAATTTCTACGATCATAAATCTTGTAACAAATATGTTACCGTGTCAAACAGTCCTCAGTTGTCCTTGTTATAAGTTCTTATTAGATATTTATTTTACTACTTTGGTGAATTTTTTTTAAATCTTCATTAATATTTTAGGGAGTTAAAGTATGTAAAGGTTTATTTAATAGGTTGGTGCATAATTATCAGGCGTTTTTCTTGGCGTCATGGATTGTCTCCAAGAACCCTGACTTCTTTGCCCGTGGAATCGACCGTCTTCCAAGCAAATGGGAAGCAGTTATTGAAGCAGATGGTGACTATGCTCCGGAATAATCATTTAAAAATGTTATTGTTGAATTTTTATGTTTCTTTTTTCATAATAAATATTGTTTAAAAACGCCTGATAATTATGCACCAACCTAATAATTCTTTTAGTTCAGTGTCATCTTCGCAAATGCTTTTAGTATTCTGTAAAAGAATCCTATGATATTATTTTTTTGATAAGATTCTTAAAGCCCGTTCACAATGACTTAACGTAACAAAATTAATCACTTAATAAAAGTTGAAGGCACTGTTAGAAATGTAAGCGTACTAATTGGCTAATTCTATTAATTTACGTTTCTTAAGTTGACAGCTTCCATTTTTAGGTTCACTCTGTTAAGTACAATCAATCAACGGCGTTCTAAAACAGTATAGTGGGTGTAGTCTTTGAGTCCTCGAGTTGAGCAAAATAATTTTGTCCTGTATTAACATGGATAACCACTAACAGTTGCTAATATTTGCGCATGCAAAGAACAAGAAATTCCTTCATTGTGAACACGTAAATTAACACTCTAATTTCCTTAATTTAATTTTGATACGTTAAGTCATTGTGAACGGGCTTTTAATAAGAAAAACAGCAGTGAATAATTTGAAACCAAAAATGGAAAATGCCGTAGGTAGGCACTGGATCGATTTATGGAAACGTTCTAAACTTTGTTACAAAGAAACTCTTTTATTTTTATAAGTTAAACATAAAACACGATGGAGTGTTGTAAACAAATTTTCATACGCGTACGTGTACGTATATTTTACTATTTTATTTGCCTCCTTTAAAAAGAAAGAGTAGATTTTTTTCTCTTTTTAGAACGAAAAGGTAAATATGTTTTATTGAGGCGTTGTTCGCTGCGTGGGTTATAACTTTTTGTAAGATAAAAGCGCGCTGTAAAAGTGAGGAAAAAAGCTGCGACTTTTTCAAAAGGCCTTTGATCACCGAAACACACAGCCAACGTAAATAGAATGCAGTGTGTTTGGGCGTCAAAAGACGGCCGCGCTCCGACACACGTCGTCGCAGGCGAGAGGCGTCGGTCCTCCGACGCCCTCTGGCGACGTGAACGCCAAGTGCTTTGTGACGCCTGAAAATCTCGTGGTTGACTCGCGCTTCGGCGATAATCCAATATCCTTATTGCTTTGCGCTTTTATAACGAGCATGAATTGCGGAAAACATTCAACGTTATTGTGTTCTGTAATGGAACTCATCTACTTTTATCGTTTAAGGAAAACATCATTATGAAATTGCATCATCTAGAACATTATTACGACTTTTACGTAACAACACTTTTAAACTTTCTGGAAAATTATTAGAAAAACATCGTCATTCCGATTAATGCATTCTCTACATCTACTGCATATTATACTGGATGAGTGGATTTCATTGTTCCAGCTTGAATTATTAAGAGACGGTATTCCACCTATGTCAACCAATTTATCTTGATCTTTGCTCGTGCAGTACTCTTGTCAGAAATGCATAAGTATATGACAAATCACATCGAGTTTCATTTTGCGGCGTTGCTCGCTTGTCTTATCTTGAAATCGAACATGTCCAACATTTATATAGGTCAATCTCCATACAATTCAGTTGGAAGTTATAGAAATTCATCAGCTTTAGATTAATACACATAAAAATTGCTCAAGAAATTGACATAACGAGCCATGATGGATGGACTTCATTGCTACAAATGCACTTGTTTCAGTTATGATGTCGGAAGGACGGTAATATAATTCTGTCGATAAATAATAATATAAATGTAGTGAAATTTTAAAATTTGTCTTGACCAGTGTTGTTATTCTTTGTTATTGTTATATTACTTAAAAAAAGAACAGAAAGCTTTACCGACCCCAACAATCAATGCTGTCTCTGTTGTTCTGGTAACTCTGTATCGATTTGCAGTGACTAAAATATTTCTTTTATTAGTGCATAATATAAAAGCAATTTAGCCTAATCTCATCGATTATTATTGTTAATCTCCTTTTTTCTGTATTTTTCCAAATGCCAGAACGATTATAATGAAGTCGTAAAAGAAGTTAAAAAAATTCCAATAAAAGCGTTTCCCCTTTTAATAATAATGGAGTTATCTCTTTAATGAGCAGATTAAATTAAAGCACAATTTGATTAAATATTAAAAATGTACAAAACTTTCCACTTAATATGTCGTGCGGCAGTTTTAAATTGACGCCAGCGAAATCCGGCTAAAATCTTTCCGCCGCCGTACATTTTTAATTTTCGGTAATTATTCAAAAAAGCACGCCGAATTTGTTCTGGTGGGCTGGCGGCGGCGGCGCCCTTTCAGCTATTAAAGAACTCGGCGAAATGCGGGAAGCCTGTTAATAAGGATCTCGGAGGGTAGTTTTCTCCTGAATATTTAAAAGGGCTTATCAAGCACATTTATATCGATTTACGGAACTAATTTTCTCCTGCACTTTATACTCCCGAGTTCCCAAGAATACGCTTATTTTAAAACTTGCCTGCAAACTTTCTCACAATTTGTCTACGACACCGTAATAGTTGTCCGCTATTACTAACTTGTTGTTGTTACTTTTATGACTTCACGTCGGAATTATTTAATTAAATATTAATTTAGATTTAACCACAGCTAGGAAGAGAGTATTACGTGCGTTTATATTTCTAGTTAGTTTTCTATTAAATGTTTCATGTAGGTTATTAGATTTTATATAAAGTGGAAATTTATGGCGGGAAAATTTAGCGGAAAACCAAAATAAATAAACATTGTACGACACGCTCAATTCTTGTAAATATGTGAAGAATTTCGGGATGTGTTCGCCACATAACGTATTCATGTATGTATCACATGAGTGCCTCCATCTTAGGCGTTCGACTTAGCCCCTCCGACATCAAATATTTATGCATCGCCGGAGCTTTTATATTCCTTTGAGATTTTTACGCCGAGCTGCACGGGCGAAATAAAAATTGCAACATATTATTATACTTTAGCGCTCCTATTGGTTTATAACACTGTTACCTTGCAACATACTTTGTAAAACCTTTAGGGCTTATAAAACGACGCGTTATTAGCGTTTACGTCATAACTTTGTGATTGAAATGTCTACGCTTTATGGAGGGCATTCTTGTATTATATTGGTGGCGGAGCTGTTGTAATACAAAACACGATAAAATTTCATGGCGGAGGAACTGCTTCAGGTTAAATGTTTTATTTACTTGTAGCATTTCAGCTTACCACATCATACTCTTATAGCTCCTCTTTCTGCATTGTACACTTTGTGAAGATATCTTGCTGTATATTATTACTCAAAATGCACTTCACATACACTCTTACAGAAAATTTTAATTAATTATTTGATGAAATACTGATGTAATAAGAGAACGATGTTAAACATTTTTCCAAGATGTATACCAAGGTTTAGAAAAGTAAAAACGTATAAGGTGAGAAAGACCAAACTTGGATTACACAAGATTATTTATAGGTATGTCTTCAAAATAAATAGCGTTTACACGTTTTTAAACAAAGAAAAAAAAATGTCCTAATGGAAGACTGCAAAATTCCACAAGATAAATACATTACAAATACAAGTTTTGCTCAAATTTAGTTAAGAAATATTCGTTTCGGTTGTGTTTCTCTTTTACTTTTACCGACATGTACCGTAGTGATAATCAGTGAACGCGAATTCCGTAGACGGAGAATATGAACATGTGTTAGTGTAGAGCTTCGGTTCTAATTTACAGCATCATAAATCGTCGGCGGACAGGGAACACTGATCGGGTACAAAAGCAGTAATCAATTTGACCATTCCGTGCCCACATGTTATTACACTGGTATCTGTGTGTAAATTCGTTAATTATTCTGTGTATGTATAATTGACCGCACTCAGCATAAAATCCATCGATTTTATTGCGCCGATCCCCCCCATCATTTGTTGCCGCTGTGTTGAACATGTTACATTTATATTAATTTTACGATTATGATGTCATATTAATGTTAATTTTAATAACAATTATGAATTTCCATCGTTAACATTTAATACTCAAACGGCAAAATGCGATCTATTAATCGCGCGTACATTACAGCGCTAAATAAAATGGTTTTGTATTTTAACTTGCACTGAAATTTTATTTGAATTTATCCCGTCATTAGTAATTTATGTTTGACAATATTTTGTATTTGTATTTTCGTTCGAAAAATAATACACTGCCACAAATAATTGCATATTTCTTCCCCAAAAATTAAACAAGTTTTAAAAAAGATTAAGAATAAAGAAAACGATACATATCAAATATTTTAAACGTACTGGTTTTGTTTCGTTTATAATATCACTGAGAATTATACTAAATCTTCATTTTAATAACTCTCAGAAACATTATAAAGATCTCTTTTATTTTGATATGCTAGAATCTTTCTTATCCAATCTTTTTTATTAACCAAATTATTAGTTTGACTATTTTTCTTTTGGAAATCCTATTCAATTCAAACTTAATTCATTAAAATGTTTATATAGTTTAATCATAAGATAGAAGTAAAATTCTGTTTATTCAGACCAATTAAATTAAATCGACAAATTAACTTACTTTGTTCATCTTCAAATGCCTGCTCGGATAGAGAGGCAAAAGGGGATAAAGAAAAAGGTTTTATCACAAGAAGGCGTGGCTATTTTAATCAACATTTCTATTCAGTAGGAAACCTCCAGCTTTGAAAGTCACTCCAACGTCGTTTTTCGGTCAATGTATGGGCAGGCATTACAGGAAATCGACTTTTGGGCACAGTATTTTTACCGAATAGATTAAATGGTGAGCATTTCCTAGACTTCCCTTCAAACACTTTAGAAGACATGCTGGATGATCTTCCTTTGGTTGAAATAAGGGATATGTGGTTACAATTAGATGGGACCCCATCCCATTTTCATGCTAGTGTTCGACAGTGGGTAAATGAACACCTTCCAAATAAACGTATTGGTCGAGGTGGTGTTGTGAACTGGCCAGCCAGATCCCCTGGCCTTAACCCCCTAGGTTTTTTTTCTCTTGGGAACATGTGAAATCCATTGCATACATATATTTTAAGAGGGTGAACATGACAAGCAATTTGAGATGTTCCATTAATCTTACAAAATGTACATAACAACACTCGTAGAAGAGCTCAAGTTTGCTTAAATGCACAGGTTCGAAATTTTGAACGATTTTTATAACTATGTATCTTATAGATTTGTTGATTCCTGTTTTCGTTAATTAATAAACCCATCATTTCTAACGTGCACATTGTTGCCTAATTTCTTTTATTTAAAACTTAAATAACTTTTAAATGAAAAGTCAAATATCTTTTCTGCAAACGATTTCATACTCTATAAAGGTGCAGATAGACATGCGAGAAAACTTGCGCGAGTTACTGTCCGACACTGATGTCGCTGATATAAATAAAGTTGCGAGTAACTTACGCGAAATTTTTCGCAAGTAACTCGCGACATCAGTGTCGGACAGTAACTCGCGCAAGTTTTCTCGCATGTGTATCTGCACCTTTAGGACTAAAAAATGTAAGCTTATAAAGGATGCAGATGTATAATTTACCTATAAACATGCTTCCCTGACAAACTCAAAGTCTTTGGACAAGTACAGGCGTAAAAAATGTATAAGTGTTGCATGAATGTGTTAGGGAAAGTGATTACAAAATTTAGGGAACATTCTACACTAGAATTTTCCGAAAATTGGATGAAAAACGAAGATTATATCCAGAATTAGGAAAAAAGTTTTATAATTACTTACAAGAGCTGTTGCTAGAAAAATTTATACTCCCATAGGAATGGGACAAAGAAAAATACAACTTAAAATTATAAAAAAGCAAGAACATCTGAAGCTGAGTTCGGCAATGTGCTCGGCGATTCGAGCAGAACTGGTGAGATTTTAATCAGCTGATTGTAAGTGCTCCACATGAGCATACGAACATGACGAACGGTTTCGAGCAGTCGGAGTGTAGATTCTGACAGTTAAGCCAAATTACCTAACAGAAAATCTAATGTTTGGTAATAATCGAAAAGAATTTTGCTTAAATTGATTTGAACTGTGCCTGGAAATTGCCTCTGTTGCAAAATAATTCACTTTTAGAAAAACGTTTAAATCAGACAACGATTGTTCTTCATTCTTATACTTGACAATGTCTAAATCTAAGAGCTCCTCCAAAATATTCCGAGCTGAGCGAGCGCGATCTTTTTCATCTGATCTGTATTTGCTGAACGCTTCAGATCTGTCAAAGTAAGCTCTACTTTTCATTACCGAACGATTCTGAAGTGATTCATGAAAAAGATCGCATTGCCGAACACAGTTTGAGAAAATAATAAGATTTAGTCAAAAGCTGTCGGTGAAACGCATTGTAAGTATGATTTTAAACAACTACCTGGATCACCATATGGAAAGCAAAAGCAGAGAAATCAATTTTCTTGAAAAATTTGTAAGAAAGGTGCTAGCTCTAGCAAGCTGTTTGTCAGTGTTGATTGAAATCCGTAAGGTTTCTCGCAGAAAAACTATTAATTCAAATATTCACCGAACAGAAGTAAGAAGGAGGAAGCATAATGTGTTTGTGTTGTTTTGGACAAACTTCGTAGCTTGCCATTATTGCCTTTGATAGGTGGTATAAAGACAAATTGTGGCAATCCTCCAAATTGTCCGGAAATATACTGCGTTAACATAAAGAAAATCTAAACAATTTTTTTATTGCCTGGTATTAGCAGCACCTAACACTAGTGAGTATTCTAAAATAATTCTTTTGTGGAGGCAATTTCTACTTATTTATAAAAATGAGTAAATTACATGGAGATAACATATAATATCCGTCCTTTAAATTAGTAATTTAGTGAAGCAAATAATTCAACAAGTGCCCCCCCTTTCCCCCATTAACTGGGAGCATGCGACCACCACTGCTTCAGCAATTACGACGCTAATTAGTCCAATTAACACTTCCCGTTTCTCCTACTCGCCGCCAGAGGCAGCGCAGTCTCTTCGCGGAAAGACGCCGAGCTTTGAAAGCGTTTTTTGAAGTGCAGAGCACGTACTTTTTGTTCCGACAGCTGCGGAAAGAATTAACGGGAGCTGGTGAAAGGCGTCTTATTAATTAATAGTAATAAAAGCCCGCGGCGTTATTAATTAAAAGAATGCGGCAGCCACATCGTTTTCCTGTTAGTTAAAGCGGCGGGAGTTAATCATTTATATTAATTAGTTGTCGTGCGTTATCCTCATTACATATTTATTCGCCCCGTGTATTTATGTTTATCTACGCCAACTTCCCGTAATTATATGCGGTAGGGGTATATTAAACTTAATGACGGAGCACGCACGGCTTAAATGAACGGTTTAGGTTATTTCGCAAATACGGGGGAGCGAGCGTCTCCGTAAACTGCCTTCCTGCTTACTAATCTCTACTTTCATGTCTGCCTCGCGTGTTTAATGTGTCTCTTTACTGGTCGCCGCATAAAAACTTTTAATAGGCGACTAGGTTTCAGTTAGAGGGATTATAGGTTCGACTTATCTTTTGTATTTATGTTGGCCATTAAATTTTCACGTTTATTGTAAGGCAACACGAAAACCTGACCCACATAATTTTATATAGACTGCGATAGGGGTGGCAGAGTATTAAACATCAAAATTATGTGGGAATTCTACATTCACCACACGAATATTGTTAAACAAGCGTTAAATATGTATTAATGAATACAATGCAGTCGTAAAAGTTGCGGCCTAAAAAGTACAAAACTACACACATAAAAAATTTTGGGATAAATTGTTATCCCCCTAATCGGTGTTAAAATATGGAAAGAGTTTTACCTGAAAAGTTGTAAAGCTTATCAAATTTAGTGATATTGTTCTCTTTTCTCGATTAAAATACGTCTAAAAATAAATCTTAAAAAAAGTTGAAATAATTTTACTCCAACAAGGATAAGTTCAACTCCTGTTTAACACACACTGCTAAAAAATGGTGGTAAAATTACATCATTTTTACATCTAAATTTCATGTTATTTTACTATTATTAAGTAATAATTAGACAGCGGACGGCCATTGGGTAGGCGCGAGTGGGCTCGTGTCTAACGGGCGAAAAATACATCGCCTCTACTAGTTATGTATTTTTCGCCCGTTCGACACGTCCCCCACTCTCGCCTGCCCAACGGCCGTCCGCTGCCTAGTAATAATACATAGAATTCTATGTAGTATTAAAAATTCACTTATAATAATATATAATTTGAATGTAAAAATTGTGCAAATTTACTACCATTTTTATCAGTGCATACAGTAAAGATATTATTGGTAAATTCTGCTGTATGAGGGAAGGTGACTGACGTTCTCATTGCAAGTTATGACTAGTGTATGCTTACGAACTGTGGTAAATGCTTGCTTTACAATGCAACAACGGTCATTTCACTTGCGTATTAAATATAATAGCATCAACAAGTGGGTTAAAAATAGTGATATAATAATAAATGACACCATAGATGATAAAAGCTTTATTTACCTGGGAATATCGGTAAGGCTTTATGAATATCTATATTCCAATTCCTACTGCAATAAGGAGTTCAATTATTTCCGCACAATAGAGCAAGGGATAAAAGACGGTTTTTATTTGATTCTTTATTTGTTGTTACAAGTATTTCAAAAACAAAATCTTTTAAGCGGACACTAAATCGCGCACTATACACTTTACGTTTCACCGTCGTTCGACAGCTGAAAAATTTTTCACTTCTGACGAAGCTGTCGAACGACGGTGAAACGTAAAGTGTATAGTGCGCGATTTAGTGTCCGCTTAAAAGATTTTGTGATACAAATTTCATCGGACAAGAACCAACTGTAAATATTTCAAAAACAATAACCAAATGCCTGCATTTCTTATTTCGTAAAATTTTACATCTTATAGGTATAAGGAAATCTCTGTAACAGATGCAATATTGAAAAAAGTACATTGCTGTCTTTGGAGTAATTAAAATACAAGTTAAGATACAAGTGACTGCCCCAACAGTAGAGATCCTTTAATTGTATGGATAATACTAACTCCCTTAAGGATATGAATGCATGACACTTTCTGGATAATACTAACTCCTTTAGGGATACAAACTATTACTTCAGAAGTTAAGACTCTTCTCTTTTACTGGATAATATTAATTCCTTGAAAGGTAGAAATAACTACCGCGAGGATTAAACTGCCACTTTTGAAGACAATGTTAACACTTTTTTAAGTTAAACGTCCTAACTCTGTTTATTTTAACAACAGAAACGGATGGACGCGAGAGAATACCGAAAACAAATTGAAAAAGTGTTAGAATTAATTCCAGATTTTTATGTGTGTATTGGAGAAAGACATTTTGATTTTGAATGTATTCCTTTCATACTAGTAAATTTTGAATATAATAGACACCGTATTCTCAGAAAGCCATAGAGTTAATAAAAATAATGTCTTAGCTAGATTCAGGAAATTGAGTGTAAATGTAAAAATTTTGAATCTGGTCTTCTGAGAATGACTTTAAATTGAATCACTTGATAAAAGTAATAATAATAATAATAATAATAATTTTATCATCTTTACATCTGGTGTTATGTTCGCGAACATTCATTAAATTCCTTGTAATGAGTGTAAACATATGTAAGTAATTTAAATAAATAAATCGAAGGTACAGTAAAAATTTTATGTTTTATAAATGTTTCTCTGCATGATGTTAATTGATTTAGATTGAACATCAATCTTAGAATTGTTTTTTCTATGATAAATAAACTTTTCCATTCAGTTGCTTGTCCCCATATTATATAACTTATAACTTATGTGAGGATACACTACGCTGTAATAAATATTCATAAGATCTGCAGTATCTAATATATTTTTTAAATTAAGTATTAAATGGTAATTTCTATTTAATTTCGATGCAATGCTATCTGTATCATCCATCCAGCTCAGATGCCTGTCTTTTATTTATCAATCCTAGAAATTTCGAATTATGTTTTACTTCTATTTCATTTAATTTGAAAATATTATTATGAAGTTTGCCTTGCTTGTAGTAAAAGTCTAGACAAACTGTTTTATTAAAGTTGATAACACAGGCATACAAAAAGTAATATTTGTTTAGTGCGGTTTAATTTATACCAAATGTTGATAAGGTAGGTAACACTATATCCATTGATGCTTTTAATTGACATCTGTTAGCTCTAGTTTTGGCGCCACTTTCATTTTCTCAATTTTTGAATTTTATTCGAAGAAATAGTAAACAAACAACAATTATCGCTTAAATTTAAGTTAATTTTGTAATCGTTAGTAAGTTGAGACGTTGTTTAAATAATCCTGATAAATTTTGCTATATTTATGTAAATATACAATGAAAGAGCATCGAGAATCGATATCGGATTTTGTTAGACGTGCGTATTTTGGTTACTTCAACATCAAAATTCAGAATCAAGACAAACCGTGGGTTCCCCATATCGTCTGTTAAATATGCACTGAACATCTGCGACAATGGGAGAAAGGTAGTAGAAAATCTTTGAAATTTCGAGTACCCATGATTTGGAAAGAACAAAAAATCACCATGACGACTGCTATTTCTGTATGGTTAATGTAATAGGCATCAATAAAAACAATCACCACAAATAGCCACACCCTGACATCCCTTCACCAAGAAGACCTGTTGCACATTCAGAGACTATTCCAATTCCTGCTATTCATCAACTGCCACAGTTTCAAGCGGATAAAGATGAAGAGTTTGGTGCTAGCCAGAGAGACAATGTTTCTGACGCTAACAGTGATTACTCTGGACACTCATCCAATTCTAAATTATTTACTCAAAGTGAGTTTAATGATCTCATCAGAGATTTGGATCTTTCAAAAGAGCACGCTGAATTGTTAGCATCAAGGCTAAGAGAAATAAACCGTTTATCTCGCAATGGAAAAGGTACATTATACCGTAACAGAGAACAAAATCTCCTGCCTTTTTTTTTGCTGATGAAAATTTAGTATATTGCAACGATGCTAGTGGTCTGGTAAAATACATGGGCTTGGAAAATTATAAAGCGAATGTTTGGCGTCTTTTTATTGACAGCTCGAAAAGGAGTCAATAGTGTGTGCTTTTACACGATGGAAACAACCATGCTTCCATTCCGATCGCCCACTCTACTCGTATGAAAGAAGAATACCAACAGACTTCGATAGTTTTACAGAAAATCAAGTACCTTGAACATCAGTGAGTTATTTGTATTGACCTAAAAATAGTCAATGTTTTGCTGGGGCAACAGGGCGGTTACACTAAGTATCCGTGTTTTATTTGTTTGTGGGACGGTAGAGCCAAATCTACAGTATGAGCATAAATGTTTGAGGACAAGTTGAATTTCCCGCCTTTCAATATTTTTCTTAAGTTGGTCAAATGCATAGGTTACAAAAAAAATAGGCAAGTAATTTGTTTATTTTAAATACAAGAAGCGGCAATAACTACTGACAGGTACATTAGGCAAACGTGCCCCATTTTGTCTTATGAATTCTTGGAGCCGGCTGCAAAATTTACACAGGCGACACTGAACAAAAATTAATTTCTCAGGACGGCCACACACAAAGAGTAAAAATTATTAGATAGAGACGCGGGAAATTCAACTTGTCCTCAATCATTTATGCTCATACTGTATGTAGACACCTGGATACAAAAAGATTGGCCCCCGAGAGATGCTTTGGTGATTGGACAGAAAAATGTAATAAATGAGGCCTTGGTTTCTCGAGAAAAAATCGTCCTTCCACCCTTGCATATTAAATTAGGGCTCATGAAACAATTTGTTAAAAGCTCCAGTGTTTTCAGTATATTTCACAAAAATTTCCTGGGTTAAGTATGAAGAAACTGAAAGCTGGGATTTTCGATGGACCCCAAATAAGACAACTAATTAAAGATTCAAATTTTGCTGCCTCTATGACTGAGGTTGAGCGACTTGCTTGGAATTCTTTTGTATTAGTTATAAAAAATTTTCTCGGCAGTTATAAGGCAGATAACTATATTGATTTAGAGAATGAGAAGCTTAGTCACTTCAAAAATATAGGCTGCAGTATGAGTATTAAAATACAATATTTACACAGCCATTTAGATCAGGGAGACCTTAGTGAAGAGCAAGGAGAGCGCTTCTATCAAGATATAAAAACGATAGAAGATAGGTACCGAGGAAGATGGGATGCTCATATGATGACAGACTATTGCTGAGGACTTATGCGAGACTGTCCAAACCAAATTCAATCCAAAAAAAACTTGGACGACAATTTCTCCATGTAGAATGATGAAATAAATCAACTTTTTGTTAAAATTCACTTTATTTCAGAACTTGTAAACTAGAGCTGATACAGAGAAACTAAGAGCATTTTTATTTTTGTAATCAGCGAACCAGATATACTCAAAATCAGGTCTTAAGTATCTGGCACCAAAATGAGTGTTGGCCAGTGTAATTAATCCATTTCTTGTACACTAAGTAATTAGGAGTTAAATTCCTGCATTATTTTATGTACTTTTTGTTGGAGTGCAGTAGGATTTGATGCAGCAACTAGAATCGTAGTGTCGTCAGCAAATAGGCATACTTGCCCATCAAGTATGTAATTTGGCATGTCATTTATAAATAGTAAGAAAATGAGTGGGTCCAGAACACTGCCATGAGGTAGATCAAATTTGTTAAAATGACAATCATCAACCCTTACCATTAGCTTACGATTAGATAGATATGATTCAAACCATTTATTAACTATGCCTCTAAAACCCAAGTTATTTAATTTATGAAGAATGTATTTAACATTTAAGCTATTAAACGTTTTAGTGAGGTCGAAGACTAAGGCTGCTACTTTGAGTTTTGCATTAAGCAAGTCGCGTATGGATTGTACAAAATTAATTGCAGCAGTTTTAGTGGAGAAACCTTCGCGGAAGCCATATTGACAATTCGATGAAAGCTTGTGGTGGTTAAGATAACCAATTAATCTACTGTAAACGACTTTTTCTATGGTTTTAGAGAAAGAGCTTAACAGTGACATCGCTCTGTAATTTTCAATATTAGTTGTATCTAATTTTTTGTGGATTGGTATAACTATATTTGATTTAAAAGTGTAAACTGTAATTAATTAAGCACACCAAAGCACATAGCAAAGTGTTTTCTCAATTATAAAGATGTAAAGACTATTCACCGCTGAAGAATAAAATTTAAATGTAAACAAGAGAGGAGAACAAAATAGATTGATACTATTCTACATTATCCTATTCTAATTTTTATCTCTAGTAAACTGAAGTTCTAAAGTATGGAAACTTTTACCAAAGAGTATTGAATATTTAGAAAAGTTGTTTGTAAAAAATGATTGGAAATTAGATGACTAGAGTAATGGAATAGTTACTGAATGCATGAGTAATCAGATATCTATCTAATCGATAAAACGGATCCATCAAGAGTAATAACCATGCAGTCAAATATTCGTCTCCATTAACATCGCGATTACGCGCCAACTCGGGTTAATTAAATGTGTGACTTCCTCGAGAGAGAGTGGTGGTGCTTTAATTACATTCTGCTGTGCTCGCGGCTGCACAAGACGTCTCGAAAGCCCCGGTTTCCCCCTTCCAACGTCTACATCCGCCGCCCTACGATCCCTAAAACATCCGGCATTTAGCGCTAAGATATGCTGGAACAAATAAAGCGCTCGGCGAGATGAAATTCCACAGAATTTCAATGGAAATGAGGGAGAAGTTGAGATTTAAAACTTTTGATGTCGGTTCAATGGAATTAATTTCGAATCGATTTCAATAAAATATGACGGCTTACTTTCATCACGCCCTTATCTCCTATCTTAATCTTTTTCTCTCCCGGCGTTCAATGAAATGTTGCGTCTTGTTTTTCAAATAAATTTTATCGCTAAGTCAACTGTTTACACGGAAAAGTTAAAAGTTCAGAGTGGATGACAATACAATTTTACTGAACTCTTAAAATTCACTTTTAAATATTCAATTCACCAGATAAT
This sequence comes from Dorcus hopei, assembly GCA_033060865.1. Lineage (NCBI taxonomy): Eukaryota > Metazoa > Arthropoda > Insecta > Coleoptera > Lucanidae > Dorcus > Dorcus hopei. The sequence goes on from CM065425.1 coordinate 24,331,916, forward strand.
TAAAATTACAATATACAATACATTTCGTTCACAGAACGTTAATTTTGAAAACATACCTTTCAGATTCAGTGTGAAATTATTTATTGATTAGATCAAAATGACATGGGATCGACAAATTTTTGAAAAGAAAAAAAAATCGTTACATCTATGGTAATCCATTAAATATTTGTTTCTTCTTAATTAATGTAATTATTGATGTGAAGCAAATTGCTTGATTTATTGTTAACAAAAGAAAATAAAGTGAACTTTAGCTAAGTGAATAAATGAAAATTGATTAGGTGAAAATTTTAAGCAAGAAACGCATTTATGGAAATTAGAAACGCTGGTTAAAATGAATAATGAATTCCAAAGTTTGGAATCTAATGCATTCTGGTAGTGAATTACCAAATTATCCCCGGTCGCGAAGATGGGGGAGGAATGCGATTTTAACTTGCGACAATACTAAGTTACCCAAATTAAATTTTGCGAAACCTCTTCTTCGCGAACGCCGCCATAACTCAGCCTTAATTAAATTAAGAAAACTGCTCCCCGAGTTCAGAATTCCGGAAAATATTTTTGTCGGTAACGAGATCTTTTGTCTTGCTCGTATTTGCAGAAGGGTTTGTTTGAAGGATCTGGAGTATAATTGCACCTCGAGGGTGTCGTTGCGTTACCCCATTCGAGATGTTCACACCCTCGTCGATGTAATTGTGTAATTTATGGAAGGAGCCATGTTAGGTCGCACTTCTCAGCCCTAATTTCAACTTGCAAAGTGGGTAAATTGTGCACAGTCGCTCTGTCAAGTCGTTGGCGTCGGTGTGCGGCGGTTCTGCGGTTGCCGCGTCTGCTCGAAATGATTGTGACGGCTCCTTCAACGAAATTTGCTAGGAGCAGGATTCTCCTTCGCCTCAAGTGTTTATTATGAATTGTTTATGTTACATTATCCTACGTAAATTTGATTTATTTTAATGTGATGCGATGCACTTTAATCCCGTTTCATATTTTCGATGACATTTCACTTCTTTCTAATCAAACGACTGCAAAAAAAATTAATAACTCGATTTACGTCAGGTCTTCGCCAGATTACCATATTAAATTGATGATGCGCTGCCGTCGTTAAACGAGCAGAAGAATTTTAATATACAACTCATAAAACTCGACCTGATCATTTCGCGTGATCATTTCAATTTTATTACTTCAGTCGGCGTTAATTAGTTTATCTTCTGACATTTATGGTAAATATAACACGCTTTTTTCCTATGTCGGGGAATTCACACACGTCATACCTCATAAAAGCAAAAGGTTAACATGCACAAATCACCATAAAGTATACATCAGTTGAAAGTGGCAAAAATTATCTTCGTGAAACAACCCACGTTCAATTTCTTTAACAAATAATATGACGTAAATCTCCCAATAAAAAAACATTTTGAAAACTGCTTGTTTGAATAACCAAAAATTTCAAACATTCTGATGAACTTAATAATAGATTATCTGATGACATCATGCTTTTGGCAACACCTCGAAACCTGTGCTGCAGTTCTAGTGGAGCTCAAAGTCAAATTTTCTTCTAAATAAATATACATATATTAAAGGTATGTCAGTGTATTAATAATAATTAAACTGAAATAATTATTATTAATATGCTAACATATCTGTAATATATATTTAAAATTATTAATGTTTGTACTACTTAAAAGCATTATCACTATCCTGTTTCTAAATTATATAAGATGATAATCAAACTCGGAATCGCAAAAGTTTAATGGCAAAGCACCTGGCATGTAACCAGAAGACTCGAGTTCGAATCTCGATTGGAAATCGGCGGAAATTTTTCTGCCAAAAATTGCGTTAGTGTTTCTTTGAAATTTATTTCACTTTAATTCTTTATATTTTCTTATTTACAGTAACTAGTGATCAATATAAAAACGAATTAAGAGTAAGCGTTGGAATATAAATGCATGCCTTGGATAACGTCATATTAATACTAATTGTCAATCAATTGTGACATAAATAACACGCCGGAAATGTTGTTTAACGTTAGTCTCGCAGTTGTTCGCAGAGTTTAGAAGTATCTTGGTGCATTTTATGCATCTGCTTTAATTTTAAAAAAATAAAACGTTTTTATTGCTTTGTATAAACGTCACAGGGACTGCTCAAGAATTGAAGTGGATATTTACAATGATTAATTTTTTTACGTAGAAATTTTAAAAAAAGAAATGCAGATCCAAATTTATTCATCAATGGATACTACGATGCAATTAAAGAAATCAAAAGAAACAGACCTTCAATGGGAAAAAATGAGTAATTGAAAGATTGTATAAATGGGAAAAAAATAACAACTTAACAAAGTCCTTTTATTGATGAATTAAAGAAAGTTAATACCGTGTTGGCTCACCCTTGGTTCGCCTTAATACTGTTACTCTATTGTGAAGACTCATTATCAAATTATTGGTAAAGTCCTGTGGTATGACTTCCCAAATTGCTTGCAACGCCTTAGACAATTGCTGTAAGGTGTGTGGGGGGAGGGGCAGTTGGAGTTGGTTAAAGACCTTCTCAAACCGGCGCGGTATGCGGTAGCGGTAGCTGTACTGCGGTACGCACTTACACAGCGGTAAATGTAAACGTTCAAGCCGAGGGCGGTATACCGCACACTTGCTGCGGTACTGCAGCGATACATTTTTGTATCGCGGCAGACACAGTTGACCGCGTATATTTTTAATACTGATTTACCGCGTTAATACCACTCTTCGGTTTGATTCAATCAGCGGTATCCCGTTACCGCACTATTACCGTTATCGCTACCGCTACCGCATATCGCGCCGGTTTGAGAAGGCCTAATATTGCCTAAATATGTCAGCCCAAACATGTTCAATGCAATTCAAGCCTGGTGAGCAGAATGGCCACTCCATTCGATCATTTATAATTCTTGTAGGGTGACGACGTGCTTTATCATCAATAAAAACAAATCCTTCACCTATTGCAGCAGCAAAAGGCATCATTATCGGTTTTATAACACTGTCGCGATATCTTATGGCAGTCATTGTTTCATTAATTACAACCAGCAGGTCAGTGCGGCCATCAAAACATATGCCTCCCCAGACACAAACTGATCTTCTGCCAAAAAGAGTGGTTGATGCCATTAAATTTTCATTGTATTGTCTTCTTTTTCTCCATACCAATGTTTGACCATCAGACGTGCACAAACACAATTTCGATTCGTCGGTAAAGAGGCAATGCCTTCAATTTTGAAATGTTTTATTACCCAACGATATCTGCATGCACGTTGATCCGCCGTTAACCGTGGGTATGTAGTGAGTCTTCTTGCGCGCAAATTACGTGCACGCAACCTTCTTCTGACAGTTTCACACAAGAAATCACTCTTTTAGTAGCTTGCCTGAAGAAGCTGTTAGTTCTTGAAGCCGTGAATGTTCGATTTCTTGTTGCAGTCAGGACTATCAAACGGTCTTGGGCATGGGTTGTGGCTCGTTCTCGATCTCCACCATGGGTGTACGCTGGAGACCCAGTTGTTAAGTAGCGATTCCATGTTCGACATATGATACTTTATGACACATTCAGCCGGTTAACGACTTCTTATACACGGAAGAGTTGGCCAGCTAAATTTTTTAAAATTAAATTTAATAGGTGACGCAGCGGATGGACTAATTCCTTTCGCACCAAGGGAAGGAATAGGTGGTCGTGTAAAATTTCGGAAAAACAAAATGAAAAAGTGCGCCACTTATCAAATTTAAGTAACAAAAAAATTTCGCTGGCCATCTCTTCCGTATGGCCATCTCTCCCTGAACTGCCCTATTGAACATAATCAGTTTTGGAGATTGATAGCAATAATGTACGACAACGACCTGCTCAATGCGTACTTATAGCAAGTATACTCGCTCATTTTGGCGAAATAAAGACGAAGTTGGTAGTCCTTACATCACTAGTCCAAAAGTGAACAAAATCAATGATAAATAATCATTTAGGGAATGCTTGTGATTATGAACTTTGCATAACTTCTGTTTAAATGTAATAAGGAGCGTTGACAGCAGAAACTAATAATAAGTACAGCCATTAAACTGATTTACTTCATATTCCTGATTTATCAGACACTGCCACCTTGAATATTTTGTCTTAATGTAGATGATGGTAATAACGTCATAAATATTTCGCATTACAAAAATGTTAATTGATTTTTGGACGATTACAAATGCAAAGATTTTTTGTCGGCGATCTTTCAAATTTTTTGTTCTAAAAAGTCTATTTCCATCTAATAACAGTACAGCGAACTGTGCCAAATTGGTCTCGCTAATTTGAAAATGTTTTTATAAGTGATAATCGATATCACAAGAGATTTCCAACGAAGATTAAAGCTTGCAAGCGATCCTAGTTAAACCAAGCCTTATTGTGCGGACCGGATCATAGCAAAGTAAGTGTGGGTGCAATGAACGCGGGGCTCTCCCCAAACCGCAGCGCACAACCCTAGCTGCGGTTGCGATGTAAACTTGTGTAGCGCCGTGGTCGAGTTGCGGTCTGAGGGAGAAACAAGACACCATCGCCCGACTCTGCGTAGACAAATCCGCCCTCTAGCAGGCGGGATTGTTAATAATCTCGCGCGTAAACATCCGTTCCTGCTGTCTTTGTCGGCGCGCAAATCCGTTAAGCGCAGGCGAAGGAAACGCCACGGCAATTTCTTGAGGGTAGATATGCCTTGTTGCCTGGAGATTGGTTTGTTTTAGCATACAGATGTATGTAATATGTATACGTCTTGGATGGAAATCGTTCGGGTTGGTTTCGCATCCGAAAGGAATGTATGCTATTAGATAGGGAATATCCTTAAGGACCAATACTAAAGGAAACAAACCCTAAGAAATTTGTTTCAAATTCATACATCGCAGACACCATATCTATATTTTATCTAAGAAAATACTTTTCTATCTATTTATATTTCTGTATAATGTAATTTTATACATATACCTATAAAATCTTGTCATTGGTCATTGCATAAGTATGGTAACTGAATACATATTACCTAAGATAGGCATGTTTCTCGATATAAAAGAAACCAAATAATAGTACAAGATAAGAAGTAAGTTCCTCGAAGGGTGATTATACTTTTGTCTAAAAAACATGTTTAATTTCATCATAAATATTTTGATCATGCTCAAATTTTCATTGCTTATCCTCATGATTTTGTTGTTTTCTTCATGTTCAGACATTCTGCATTTATGATTTTTATAGGTTTATAGGTTTTTATAGGTTCTACTCATCTTCCAAGATGAAAATAGAAGTAACCTGACCTTGTTAACTGTCAAATAAATAACCCTGCAGTATTTGTATTGTACCCAATGAAAAAATAATATGAATATCCTCGAATAATATTTCTTTCCGTTTTAAATGATAAAAAAGAACTTTTAATGGGCTAATAAACGTGTTGGTTATCGACGAAACGAAATATAAAAACATCAATCGATATCCCACTCTCATTTTTCACTAACACGGAGATAATGAACTATAAAAACGGCGAGTTCTGCGGCACGAATCGCATAAAACACAAAAGCGGGCAATATGTCGCATTCCCCATATTGATACTATACGAATCATCGTAAAACGAGAATAGCCTTATTCACTTCAACTATATCGGAGAAAAAGGGGGGCCATAAAAGAGTTTTGCGAGCCGCGGCTGTTAAAAGGGCCGCGGGGGCGGCGGCGGCGGCGGCGTAAACGAGGGACGGGTGATAACGCCTAAGGGCAAGTTGTGGGGCTCCCGCGAACGTGCGTAGGGGAACAGAGAGGACCGTAAGGCCCCGGGGTTGTAATCGAGATCTGAGGGTATGATTGCACGTGTTGACGTACTGAAGAATGGGATATTACGATCTGTCACTGCGTCTTACTCCCCTCGGGCTAATTTGATTTGGGACCCTCCCCAAGATGAATTTTCCGCTTTAATAGACGTTACCTAACTGACCGTAAAAACTTGATAAAGTCAAAAAATAAAGTACTGAAATTTAAAAGAAAAGCAAAAATTAACTCAAATCCAAAAGTTTTTATAATGAAAAGCAAACTTTAGCCTTATACTAGAAAAATGAATTTAACAAAGCATTAATAATAAATCACTTTTCGTGGGCAGTCGCAATAGCCGTTTTACTAATTAACGAGCTTCGAACGACGGCGAAAAATAAAACCCTCATTTTTTCCCAGAAATTTAATGAAACAATAACAGCGCGAAAACAGTAAAACAAAAATCACAACTCGCGTTCACGAAAGGAATAATTTAGAGGGCACTTTGCAGTCACATAAATCAAAAATAAGGGTGAGAGAGAAGGTAGAGAGCGGGCGAGTGCGTTCAGTTGTTATGCCCTCGTCTGCATGAAGTCATTGTACTTATTTTATATGGATGGTTTGGTGTAGTCTCGGTGGCGTTTTCCCTTTAAGTTGGGCCGTGATTTGTCACCCCTTATTAAAGCGTCCCCTGTTTCCTACCCTCGGGACACGTATGATTGGTGGCACTGTCAATTGACTTCAAACACTTTCCCGGCTTGTTTCCAAGGGGTTTCTTTTTCAATTTAATTGAATTCGAGACATTGATTTCGGCCGATAAGTTTATTACGGCGCGACCGAATTCGATTTCGTGCTCTGCTCTCGTCTGACATGAAACATTTTATGTACCCGCACCATTACTGCTAACGAACGTTTGAGAGCACGGCAGAAGGTAGGAGTCATCAATGATTCAACACGAAAGACATAAACAGCCGTGCGGTGCAGTTGTAAATGTCAAGTTGAATATTAAAGTAATTCACCATTATAATTTTATGTTTCGTTAGATGGTGAAACAATTGTAAACGTGAAAGGCATTAGCTCAACGCAGATATAATATTAATTGAGGTTTCATCTCATGTTACGTAACATTTTTTTCTCTCTATTTTATTTTTACGATGAGGATTTTACTAGTTTTATAACTACAAAACCAAAACCAATTATCTTCTTTTCATAAAGGAAAATAAAATTAAAAGTGGACGCCCAATTAAACACATTTCCCAAAGGAAAACTACTTCGATAAAAGCTTGTTTGCTCCGAGGTCCTTAACAATAAATGAAACTTTAAGTGTCTGCCGAAGGAGGCGCTGTCGCAGGGTAAGCGACAGATGACCCTTGTAGTAGAAGTAGATTGAAGTGGCTCGGTCAGCAAATCCGAGATTAAGAAGAAAGCCAATACTTAAGGCTAGTTGAATTTTCACTTCACGTTTCCACCATTGAAATAGCGAAGTTTCACGGCGGCCGGTATTTATTATGTGAGGCGGAAAGGGACGCGGAAGAATCTGTCATAAAGCGCGGGGATGAAATATAACAGCGCGACGTTATAAGACACAGCATTACCGTAAATTGTTCAAAGTGGCGCAAAAACTTCCAAAGAAAAGAAAACTCTTTCCACCGGGGCTTGCTAACTCGAGCTATAAATTCCATCAGCGGAAAAACAACAAAAAGCTCTCTTATTACTCATCGTTTAGGCGCTCTCCGAGTAAATTAGTTTAAAAGTTCGGCTGTAAAATAAATTGAGGGCTGTAATTATTTTTACATTTGTCCCCAGCGGATCCTCATAATTTTAGATTAAAACTCTTGTCGTCTCTCATAACTTTCGTTAACGAGTTTCACGGGTTACAATCTTTTAATACAGCTTTGTAATTATTGGATTTGAACTACGTAACATAATTTCACCGATTGCAATTCTATTAACTTTAGAAAGAATTCTAAATTTCACCTGGATTAAAATGGGGTTATTTTTAAAATTACTAAAATACATACTCTACAATTTGTAGTAGTTTGCGTTGTTAACATAACGAAAGTTCTATTGTTTATCCAAAATGAAACTGCGATGTCCTTTCTATCATTTTTTTTTAAATTTTGTCCACAATCGGTTTCGTTTCTTGTATAAACCTTTTCAAGTGGTGATAACCACAAACCGATAATATTTGAATAAACTTAAGGACGTCATCGACCTTACAAAGTATCGATTTTTCCTTTCAATCTCCAGCGACATGCTTACATAAGGTAGCATTTCATATGCATATACTGAGTTTTTTTGTACGACTTTCACTTTCATCCTGTATAAATAAATCTGCATAACAAATGATTTGAGTATAGTCTTGTAAGAACGCATACTCATGTTAACGTTAGTAGTATGATCCATTCATATAGGCACTTTCTTCAACTAATTTTCATAAACTCTTGCGTTCATTTGTGTATCTTTTAGAAAGAGTAACATTGTATATAAGCAAATAATAAAAAGGATTGATTTAGAATGGATCTGAGGTAATTACATCAACCGTAGATGAAACTATGCAGTAATTTATTGAAAAATGAATTAATTCATTGAATAAATACGGGTTTTAAAAGCATTCTACAGCAAATGTTTAGATCAAAACCTGCGTTGATAAACCAAGTGTGTCGACAGTATTTTCCGAATTAATTTTCTGCTTCAAACAACTAAAATTTTATAAATAAAATGCTTGTTTCGCCTTAGTTGACTTGTTTACAAATAGGACGAACTTACAAGAGACTATTTATTAACAATAGTTTTAGAAGATTTTTAAAAAGTGTTTGGAAAATGGTAACCTGTAAAATGAAACTATAATAATTTTGAAAGAATGAACACGACATAATTGAACTATGTACATACATAATGTATTACCTGAAAGTAAGTTCGTGTCTCAACTGTTTAAAAATACATAAAATGTTTATATTGCAGGACATAAAACTTGACAACAGTAAAAAGTTGGCAAGCGAAAATATACTGTTTATTCGCGTACTCGTGTAAGTTTGTTTTCACGTTGATGTATGTGTTTGCATGTTTCATAATATTGGCGAAGGAAATGTAATATTATTTGTTGGAAATGTTCGCGAGTCTGATTATACAAAAGCACGAAGGTATTTTAGAAACTAGAGGGAGTAATTTTTACACAATTCCTCAATTAGATGTTACGTTAACAAGAGTGGTATGAAAATGTGCACATGATTTGGTTGCGTGTGGTCCGTATATCTCTGTAGCAAACGGTGCAAGAACAAACTAAAAAGTATAATACAATCAAATTACGTATTCAATGGATACTCACGTGACGCTCTTCAGCCGAGTTGATACCTGCAGAATCCATGGCAACAGCAGACATCGAGCCAATCGCCAGCAACATGGAACAATCGAGACGAAAACAATTGAGATAAAATGTACAGAACGTGTCGCCGTTTTTATGGCGGTGCATCTGTGAGCTTGTCGGATATATGCTTTTGTGATTTGTACAAAAAGTTCGTGACATGGAAAATACGCGGAGCTTTTTTCATGGCGGCCACCGACGCCAGCTTTCGAATGCACCGCCGCGAAAGGGGGACGAGCGAAGCAGCTTTCGAAATTAGAATACATTAAAGTTGCTCGCGATCATGAATTATAAATTGCCGCCGCGTTATTTCACGCTCGGAGCAAAAACGCGCAACTTTTTGTATAATTAATAACTCGGCGTTAAACTTCGAAGTAAATCTATTCATCAACGTTGGTGCTTCATCAATAACTCGCTCATAAATTTGGATAATACTTATTGATTGCCTAAGAAAAATTATTTTACTCTTCGACCTAGTAACACAACAATTACACTTAGATGCTAATAAGAATATAAATTATAAGTTAAAACAGATTGTATTACATCATCTGCATCTTCTGTAACTTGAAGTCATCAATCACTGTAGATTTAAAAATAAGAAATACAACTTCAAATTACCCAACAGTCTAGTCATACTAGTTAGTACATCTCTTTATTCTTAGAAAAGAAGAGTTACAGGAGAGCTGTAACTATACCAGTAAAGATCAATTATTTTTTTGAAATTTTTTTATACAATCGAAAGTCCAAGCACAATTAGAAGGTATAACATAAGTAGAGAGGTTTCTTCATTACTCTTCAAAATTCACGAATTTGAACAAATTTACTCATCATATGTCTTTTGGTTACCTATTGTATGATTTTAACCGAAGAAGAAACTTGATAGCTAACTTCATTAACAAAAATTTAAAAAAATATATATGAAGCAAGAGCTTGCAGAAAAGAAATATTCGTTCACTTTTAACTATAATTATAGTTAAACAATTATAGAATTACATACAATTTGATTTGATGAATACAGAGATAGAATATAAGAGAGTATAATACAGAAAGAAGTATAGAATAGACTAAATACTAAGGGCTGGTCTTTTCACCTCTTGATAAACTAACTGACGGCTAACTTCCATGGAAACAAATCATAAAAATTAATCAACCGTTCATAAAAATCAAGTTACTTGCCGGATAACTTTAACGGGAAGATGAAAAGACCGGGCCTTAGTATCTGAAAATATTTGGTAATTGTAGCAAAGGACTTCTGCTGACATTGGGAAACTGAAATTCAAGAACATTAGGTCTGTTCCAACCACGCTTTGTGAAGCTTTCGAAACCGTCACAAGCATGCACTCATCAAAGTTTTACACTTGACAAAGTTGTCAAAATCGATCATTACTTCGGTGGGCAACTGATTATGACACTTTCGAAACTGTCACAAAGCGTGGTTGGAACAGAGCTATTAACTTTTGATAAACTGTTGAAAATACATGACACAAATCCACATTAATTGATTTGTCCTAAGAAAAGTAAAAATTTTTAACAAAACCTGAAACCTTTTAATTTAATTGTTCTTTTCCTTGCCAATAGAATCTACCAGTAAGTTCTTAAAGAAGTTAACATCGTAGCAACGTGCCCTTCAGATTAATTAGTAGTTCTGTAGCAATAAAGAAGCCGAAACTACTCAATTACAAGCCCGTTACGCCCGACAAATCTATAAGTAAATACGTTCGCTTGCTTGCTCGCTCTTCTTCGAACCGGGGTATGAAACAAAATAAGGAACGAATACGTCTGCACCCTCGTATTTCATGATTATTCTTCGAGAGCGATGCATTGGGGTGGAATGAAACGCTCCTTACAATATCTCGTTGGCATGACAACAGAGGAGATCTCTTTTCACTTGCTCGAGTGTACCGCACCGATTATGGCTCGTTCACTGCAAGCAAAAGAGGATTTTTTTTCTTTTTTTTTGTGTTTTTGTTTAATTGCAAATTCATCTGACAAATTGAAATACTAAACATCATATTAAATAAATTTAGTCTTCTCCGTTCAGAATAGAATGAAAAAAGAATGATTAAAAAAATATCTAGAAGTTCAAAAGTATAAACCATAAGTGAATTAAGGCAAGAAAATAGGAATCTAATAGTATTGAAACTCAATCTTCATCAATTTCACAGAAATGTTATATAATTTTTTTTTCCTTATAGCTTTCTTAAAAATATATCCCTCGTATTTATCAAAAAGCTATTTCTGTCCAATAAGCTAACAAAAAAGATTACTCCTAATCGTAAAGTTGAGGAATTTGGAAAACAAGAGCCTGGAACTTTGTGTCCATCGTAGTAAAGTTTCCAGACATTCACTATTTTATAAAAACATAATTCGTATATGATCGTGTAAACAAAGCAATAAAACATCGACAATATTTACCGCTACTCAACACAGTTACTAAATCCCGAATCCAATTTCATTTCCGGCGCCCCCACGCCGCTAAAAACTCGAACGTCAACCCTTATCCCATAATGTATTCCGTCTGATTTGGGGTTGAAACGCCGGCGGTATGAAACCGCCGCGCCGCCCGTTCGTAAGCCGAGATGGAAATTCTAAAAATAATGCAAAATGCCTCTCGTTTCGCATCCCGAATCTGTGGAAATCGAGGAAAAGAGCGAACGAGTCGAACGAGCGGAATTTATGGTCGTATTAGGTGACTTGAGAGCTGATTTCCGAGAACATAAATCGCCTCACAAAATTAAACTTTTTCACTTCTTTGCCTTCCCAATAGAGTTATTCATAAATCATCCGGCCAAAATATCGAGAGTTTTACATAAAACTTAGAACCATTTCCTCATTTAATAAAACTATTTTGTTTATTACTCCTTCATAGTTTTTATTTCATTTCATATTTCTAATACTTTTTTACCACTTAGATAATATTAGAAATTTTTTAAACAAAGAAATGAAGGATCGTGAGCAATCTTCTTAATTTCTATTTTAAATTCGATTTGGTTTCTAGTTAATAAAACAAATTTACAGCATATTTATTTTCTTTGATTTCGTAGGAATTTCAATTTGTTATCTCAACATTTTCAACAAAGCAAAATGGATATCTCATTTTTAATTTCAGTATTTTTCAATTTATTTGACTATTGATTCTTGTTTTCAATGTTTTTTTACCTCTCAGTATATACTCCAGTGATCACCATTTTTGTTTTTTTTTTGTTTTTATGTAATTTATTCTACTGCATTCTGTTTGTTTCTTAATAAGATTTTATTAATTGTTATTCCTTGTAAAGATGGGCTCTGAAAATCGATCTTATTTCAAATTTACTTTTTTATCGGGATGTATAGCCAAAGTCTTTTTTCGTGTAACAAGAGGAAAGAGACTTTTGCATCTATATATTACTTTTAAAAACGGTTTAACGACAAAAAATGGCATCGAAAAATTGTGTTTAAAGCCGATGCAAGCGATGATTCGCTATAGCCTCATTCTTTCCCGTGGTAGTATCATTGGTTATGGTTGTACATATTTTGGTGTGAGATTATCTTACATAGTCACTACTCAAAAATGTCGTCTAAAAGCATCAGATTTAGGTTTAGGTTCTCCCACAAATAAATTCGTTTTCAGAAATTTGTTTATTTCGTCATGCCCAAGTTTTGTATTCAAATTAGAAAGATTTAACTAGATATCTAAGCAACAGAATCTCAAATTTGTGATTATGATTTCTAATTTAAACATATAACACGTTATTTTCATCAATGTTGAACTTTTTTGTATTAAACACAATTCGGAAAATATTTAACTTTACAGCTTGTAACATAGGAGTAATAATAATCCATTGTAGTAAAATCCCAAAAAATTATGCAGTACCTCAGTCTAGATTCCAATAGCGCAAAATACACTGCTCTAGCGACTTCAGGACCTACTTTAAGTCGAATAGTATGCACAGTGAAACAAGCAGTAGAAAGAGATGTTGTAATGTCTTGAATTTGTTTTGTCCATATCAAATTTTCGTCCATGTGTAAATCTAAAAATTTAATGTCTGCAGCTCTACTTAACGTTGTATCGTCAGTTTCAATGTTTATCGTGTCATTGTGATTTTTGAATAAGAGATATTTAGTTTTATTTAAGTTTAATGTTAAGCCGTATTTACTATTATTAAATAGATGGAAGTAAAGTGTGTAAATGAACTTCCTGAAATGAAGTCGAAGAAAAAATATTTGAAAACAGTAGTCAATAGTGAAAATTTTTAATACACAGTAAAGTGAGAAAAGTATTAAGGCCTTAAGAAAAAAGTTTCACAAAGATTTTAATGTTCATTTATTAAAACGACAAACCAATTAATTAGCGTCGCTTTACAGCGGAAGAGAGAAAAACAATCTAGGACAATTAATTAGAGAGGAAACATAAGAGAAACTCATAAAAGTGGGATAAAGTGTGAACGAGCCTTTGAAATCCGCTTGTTCATAGCTTAAGGAGAGTCTTCGCGCTGCTATTCAGCCCACAGGGTGAAGATTGAATGGGACTCGTAAGATCTGCCGAACGAACCACCCTCGTCATAAAAACGGATCTCCGCCGCCCTGCCTCTCTCTCGCTCTCTATTCCGCACCACTTCAATCAGCTTCTTTCGTTCCACAATGCCGCTCAAAGTAAAGAAGATCCGAAGAAACTCGCTCGCTCGTCGAGAGCCGGTAATAGAGGATTGTGCTTAACTACCGTTCACAAACGCTCTGGAGAGGCGGGCGGTGCTTTTCAATGCAAATAAATTACTTTCGTGCGAGCACCGTATGTTAGATGACTTATCTAGTCTTTGATCTCAAGGACAGGAATCTGCTTAAATTGTAAATTTTTCGTATCTCTTTTTTATTTCCTACTTCTTATAAATTCGCGAAGCAAGATGTTAGTTGTAACCGGAGATTCTCCTGCGAACGCAGGGGAATAATAATGATTTCACATTATTCAAAGCGAGTGAAGATCAGTTAAATCCACCCACCCAACTCAATCGAATCCAGTATTTAAATTAATGAAAAGTGAAGGCTGGATTTAATACGTTTAACAAATTTATTAATAACGTTTATTAAACGAAAGGGGTTTCAGCGAGAAGCAGTTAGTATATTGTTATAATATAATAAAGCTTTCACAATCTCATTAGTAAGTAAACGAATAGCGGAGGTAATAAAAATGTTTTATAACGCAGCAGGGTGTCGCTTTCCATTATTTCACAAGTCGCCTCCGCCGGCGCTGTAATTAGATACCGGAGGGAGCAGACTTTCCGAAACGCTCTCGCCCGTGGAAATACTCCATAAAACGCTTTTCCGTCCCTCGAAATTTTCTTGCGAGATGCCTGAGCGCTCTCGAGATTTTAATTTCCATCTCAACGAGGCCACTTGGTGGCGCGACTCGGCAAATATGTGTTTGACGTTCTTCGCCTAGCGCGCTCGCCTCCGTCTTGAGTGATTCCGATCGATATCGTTTGTCTTTCGGATTGCAGGAAATGAGTAAACTTTATTTTTGCCCTGTTCTAAACGGATTACCTCGTCAGCGTCGACGAGAAAAATTAATATTAACTTTAATGAAGTCCAACTTCGATTTCACAAAACTTACAAGTGCTTTAGAACTTCTTCTATTTCATTTACTAACCCAACATCTCTTGGAACTTTCAATTTGTTTACGTTCATTTTCAAAGACAAATTATTCAGCGTTAACTAAATAACTATAGCAAGTATATCAAAAAGAAACATTTTAGAATTTGCGTCGTCATTGTTACACGAGATCCAAAAAATATTTTTACATACATACTTGATTTTAAACTTAAATTTGCCGCCTAAAGATGTAATTGTTTCCGTAAAGACTTGCATTGGATTGTTCTTAATTTAACACCAAAAATAGCTGACTTAACAACTTTTAAAAAATCACAGACAGTATAACTCGGATATAACGAGGGCTCAAAGGACCACAATTACTGCTCGTTATATGCAAGTGCTCCTTATAAACGAAGAAATATACGTATGAACAGGAGACACGGAACTTTTCAAGTTTCTCGCTATATCCGAGATCTCGTTGTAACCAGTGATCGTTATAAGCGAATTTCACTATGTTATTAATATTATTATGCACAATTCGAAGCCTCACCACTCACATGAGACAAGTGCAAGGTTTGTACAAGCGAGCCCTACAGTCTTGGTCTGATTGCAAAGACATTTACAGATACTTTGCGACTTTGAAAGAAGCAGTAATATCAAAAATTCAACCTTAGTAAAAGAAATTCTGCAACAGGGCGAGGAAGAACTTTGGTATAACAAGCACTATGATATCAGGAAGTTTCTCGAGACGAGCCCCTAATGGGGTGGATTACGAAAGAATTGTACTACCTCCTGATTAGATGCTTGACTACTGGCATTACCTGCAGAAGCTCCAATATCCTGAATACTTAATGGCTTTAGTAAGAAATCAACTGATGTAAAGTTCTTTTTAATCTTAAGGAATTGAATTTTTGAATAAAAAAATTTGAACGTCAAAAATGTATATTCTACAAAGTGTTGCTTACGACGGTTTTTTAAATTTATAATTTTTGAGTTTATCAAAAGCATTTTTCTCTTTCTAATCGAATTTTAATCGTCGAAAACTTCTCCAAATAATTCCAAGTTGTTAGTAATGGCTACAAGATTTCTAACCATTTTTTCGTTATTTGTCACATTAATTGAATCTGCTTTTCTCTCTATACTTTTATTTTTGTAAAGAGTCTGATCTTTCAAAATTGAAATAGTCCATTTTTCATTCTGTATTATACTAGATATTGACCTGGTTCGTTTTCAAGCATCATTAAATAATTGTTATAGTCTATGATCTTCAAGTTTCTCTTTTTTACAATAAATACTTATAAAAATTTTCAAAAGAGCATGATTTCAGAAACCCACCCGATTTAGTATTTATACAAACTTCACGTTTGAAAGATTTACTTCGAATAAGTTCTCAGTGTAAATCAAAGTAATTTAATAACTGTGGCGTAAAAAATTCAGTGGAAATGGAAAAAGAAGAGATGACTTTCCTGATATTAAAACCCATTTCCAAGTCGCTCTGGAATGAAGAGGCTGCCTCTCAATGCGGAAAACAGGAGACTTCAAAGGCCCTTTAGCATCGAGCCAGTTCATTAAAAAACTTACTGAATAGAACGAGCGCGAAACTGCATACGAATCGAAACAAAAGTGGATGGGTAGATACGTGTCGTCTCCAGTTTCACGATTCATCGCAGGCATTCACCTCACCACCGTTCGAAAGTGCTCGACGCGAAATGCAGATAACCCACTGCCTTCGTTATCTATCTTATACAAGAGACACGAAGCAAAAAACTCGACTCTAATGCGACTTTAAGTCACGGGGAATCCCCTTTGCTGCAGCACTTGCAATTTTCGAAGTGTATCCGAGTACGTAACTCGATTTGTGTCGCTTGATAAATCATATTTACGATCGAATCAATAAAATAGACAGACTTACAGCGAAGCGGGAAAGGCGAACAAGTCAAGCACAAAAGAATAACGTCAGCTTGTTGGAAAAGGCTATGCTTTCTCTGTGTTTTCACCGCTTTTGACGAACGCAACGCTGCTAGAAATGTTTTATTGCTTGAAATATGATTCGCAAAATCGTAAAACTTTGTTTTAGAATATTGGATACAAACAATAAAGTATTCTTCTCGTGACTGTGTAACTAAATACAAACAAATGCTGCGCAGAAAATATTTATAAAAAATTGCTGAACTTTATCGAATGCATTCTAATTTCGAGAAGGATAATAACATACCGCTATTAGATTTTACATCGTCCGGTCGATGTAGATCAGGTTTCGATGCCAGCATCGATAGCGGATGTTGTCCGGGAGCGCCCAAAGCACCAGAAAGCCCCAGTATACTAGCTGCGGAACTTGGTGGTGCACCTGCTAATCCAGGATGAGGCATCATTGGTATAGGGGGAGCTGCATGTGCGGGTAGTTGCTGTGCATGCATTTGTTGCAAAAGTCTCGGTAGATCAGGCCGTTGTTGCTGTAACAAATAAAAAAATGATTTCATTCAAAATTTCTCTAAACACCGGAAATGAAATCGAAATTAAAAATAAACTTTCAGTGCTGACACCTACGTTAAATTGCGCTGATTGGTAATTGAATGTGATGAAAATGGCCGCTAAAATCATTGCAAAAGAGAATTTCACGCATAAGGTGAACAGTCGCGCTGTGTACTATTAGTAAGCCAAATCTAAACCAAACAAGTATTAAATCAAGAGCTCGGACTAACCTGAAACATGACGTGGTGAATCATAGAATCGGGAAACTTTTTCTATAAAACAAAAAAAAATTGAATTACGTACATTTTTTGGCGGCCAATTTTATCTGCAATTAAAAACTAATTAAAAATACACGACGTGTATAAATCGGTAGATAATTTTTACGTAACCACTGCTTCATGTATAAATCCAAAGGCGTTCTCGTTTCACTGCTCTAAAGCACTCTCAGAGTATCTTAATCTTCTATTATTACATGCCTTTAAAACAAGATAAGAATACTCTGACAGAGCTCTATGGCAGTGAATCGAAAACATTATAAGTCAAAATCCCATTACCAAAGCTTACAACTAACATTCAAAAGGCGTCATCATCTGAACTAGAAATGAAATTAGAGCAAATCAGTCTTTATTGTCAATTTTGATCGGCTTGAAGTTTGAACTAATTTGTCATATTATTTCATTAAATTACATTTTTTCTAATAGCATTTTAAAAAACACACGTTTCCGTATTTACTTTCCTTATTAAATGATACGTCTTTTGCGCAAGTATGAAAATGTAACTTTGCCGAATTCATTTCATAAAAATAGTTTTCCTTGTCGTTAATGTTTCACAAAACATAAAACTGAGCTATTAAATTTTAAATAAACAATGATTGTATAACTGTTAACAAAATCTATAAACTATGTACAATTACATCCAAAGATAATGTCATAGCGAGAAACAATTTATGTCCAGTTGCGGACAGAAAATTTCACACTGACATGAGATTGGAAAACATTCATTGATGTAAACCGGTCTTTATTATCACTTTGATTAATGTTTGGAAATTAAATTTTGAAGTTTATTTTCTGTCAAACATCAATTATGATACTGTGTAGAATATATGAAAATTCAGTAAACTTAAAACTATAATTGTTGTTATCCAAGGCTGGGTTTCTCAGTCCTAGTTTAACTTTAAACTCCTGTTTATTTCCATAGGAACAATTGTTTTTATAATTGCTACCATGGGAATAAACAGAAGTTTAAAGTTAAACTAGGACCGAGAAACCCAGCCTTAATAGGTACTCCTACTATTTAACTATCCAAATGAATATTCAGATGATCAATAAAAATTATTGTTCTCGTTGTCAAAATGACAGATATGAAAATAATTAAAGTCAAAAGTGCGGTTACTTCATAAAAATTGTTTCACGCTGTTATATGTTGGCGGTGTCCGAAATTTTGTGTCCGCAACTGTACCTTTAAATTTACGGTGTTCAGGTTATAAGAAATTGCAAACTGTTTATAGCTTTAAACTTTGATGATCTCGCGTTTTCCGATCGCGATTTTTGTAATAAAATACTGGGTGTGTTACAACCTCTGGCAGATGTGAACATTACGCGAATCTGTCAGAAAATTAAAGTGCCACTTTCCTCTCTAAAGATATTTAAAATTGATTTCTTTAGTAAATGACATATGATAAATACTAGTTACTAGTAGTGTCAAAAGTACAAAAAAAAATAGATTAGTGATTAGTTAACTAAAAATGTTTTCGTTTGGCTTACTCATAATTTACATTTTATTAAAGCAAAATTCTTTGCACTTTATAATTTGAGAGGGCAGCGCAACTTTGTAAATGTGTATCCAGATAACTTACAAATTATAATTTACAAAGAAATTGTTTAAAAATAATATTACTCCTAGACAATTTGTAACAGCTCATTTTGAGCAGCAGTTACAATAAATTTATTACATCTCACTTATTTAATTTTTACCAAAATGAATTATTAACAACGTTTGCCGACTTAAAATTTTGTGAAATATTAATGAGAAGTTAAACACTTTTTATGTTTTTTAAAGAGAATAGCGTGATATGGATATTTATCGGTAGTTATAATACACCCTGTATATAAATTGTATCTATATCAATTTATACATATATGTATATCCTACTTTGCATTTTTTTTATTAGAAATTGACTTATTCCTAGTGATTTTAATTTTACTATAAATTGCTTTGGTCATTGTTAAGATTTTAAGATTAAAAAAAAATCGACAGGATAGCAAAATCAATTGACACATTTCCCACTACAGCCCTTCTGTTTCATAAAAGTTCTTTTTTGTTTTGTTTCCAATTAACACGAAAACACGCAAGTAAATTTAATATGAGCCCGACAACGCAAAATATTTCTGTATCGTCGCCGTCGGTTCGCCGTCAAAAGGAGCTGCTAAGTCTCTGCGCACGAGGATGTGACATTCAGAAGGGATCAGAAATCGGCTTATCTGTTCACTCGACTTTGCGGGTGACTGCGTCTGAAATCTGGCGGATAAAGCGGTTAGAGTCACGTAAGAAAAGGACATACACCGACGGATGAAAGCGGGAAGTTCGCACGCTGGGGAAATGACGACGAAGGCAGAGAAAAACTATTATCGGGGGCGGTATGGTGGTGGCAAAAGGATTCCGGACGAAGCACAAATAAATTGAAAATGTTAAATGAGTTTCGCTAACAAGCGACGAAATGATCTGCTAAGTATATTATCCAAAATTGAATGGAAGATATATATGTATAATTTTGATATATTGAAAAGTCAGGAGTCAAAATAATGAACAGGTTAGATTGAAAATTTCAAAGCGATATTTTCTTCTAAAATTGTTAAATAAATTTTGCACATCAACACTCGTAAATCTGTGTCCAATGCAGGGAAATTGTACTTTTAAACGGTTTTACATGCAACAAATAACACATTAAAGGCTAACGTGGAAATGTACAAAAGTGCCACTCAATTTTTTAATCCGGTCGACCGGTTGGTCTGGCTTGTTTGATTCACAAAGGGAGCGCCAGATGATGCCACTGTAAAAAGCGACGACCAGTGGGACCATCATAATCCAATTAGCATTCAATGTGACTGACGCGCAGGCAGGAGTGAACTTTTTAAATTAAAAGTCCTCCAGCGAGGAGGGTCGAGCTGACTATGTTAATGGGATTGTTGTTCCACGTCCGTACAATTCTGACAACTCACGTACGAACGAATTAACTACACAAAATCCCACCGAGCGATAAGTTAATAAATAAATAAATACACATATATTTGATTAGCGCAAATATTTAATTCAAGATAAATTTTATCTCATTACCAATGCAAATTTGCACGAGGATTTTATCAACGGTTTTGTTTATTATTTGCATCGATGCGGTTGTAATTATACAAAGATGTGGGAATGTAACGTAATAACGGAAAGATGTTGTTAAGGCCTTCAAAAGCCGCATGAAATAATAAAGCGTCAGATTAACATTAAAAATGTACCTGAGGCGAATTTTCCTCTAGTGTACTTATGGTTAAAATTTGCGCAAAACTCAGGAAGCGGATTGTCGGTTCCCCCAAGGAGAATCTTTTGTTATTCATGCAGCGCCGCGTTCTACTCCGGCTTTATAAAAAGGCGAAGCGTTGCTACGCTTACCTCAACCCCTGTAAGAATCTTCATCCCTTACAATCCCCGTTTCTCTCGCTACTTTACATAGGTCTATCTAAAAGGACTTGAGTTTTCGCCTTTGTTTCGGAAAGCGCCTTTGGAACCGACGACATTTTGCCTCTGTTTATCAATCAGTTATGTACTTCATTTATTTTCTTTAAAACAACACGATTTTCAATTTTCTGTTAAAACCAATAATCTCAATTTTCAAAGTTTTTATGGTTTAGATCGCGATATCCTGCGACAATTTTTTTAAACTTTTTGGTTATTGTAAAAATATACACATACAGGGTGTTATTAAACGCATGCCATTAATTAAAACTGTGAGTTCTTCATCATATAAGAGGTTACTTCCCCAAATTTCAATGGTCTAGCTCAAAAATGAAAAACTGACCCAACACAAGACGGCGGGAATCCTTTTGTTTTGAAATCTCTGCTTCGTTATGAGTTGCTTGAGTAATTCACATCCAATAAAATTGTCATAAACCGCACGCGTGGAACTTTAATTTACGTTCAGAAGAACTAGGAGTCAAGGTCTCATTGAACATGTGAAATTGTCGAATATGAATCCGATCTGTCAATCAGCGTGTAATTACTTATTTATGTACCGTTTTTGTCAACATATGGAAGGTAAGAACATTGTTTACACGTCTCTTCAACAGGTGTTCAACTTGTTCAACTTACTGTACTTTGGTGAATCAATAACATTGATGCATAAGTGAGGCAGCTAGTATTTTAAATGATTATCAAACAAAGACAGTTCGATTTCATTTATTGGAAAATGATAATTATGTTTCAGTAACTACGAGTAACTTTCGTTTGATATTTTTTTCCATCGACGAATGACTCAGTATTATAAAATATTAAAAGTTACGACGAAATTAAAACACAACAATTTCTAAAAACGTACACATCCGAACAAATTAAATTGTCTGTACACAAAATAATTAACAGACCTACAGGCTGCCTCAAAGTAAATCCTTCGGTAGCTCTCAACTATACGTTCGCAATCGAACACAAAACACATGTTTTTCATGAGGGTAATATTGACCCTGAATTTCCGCGGCAACTTAAAGGCCTCGCCCTAAAAGTTATTTCGTAATCCAATAGAGTAAGAATCAATACAAAATAGATGAATAAATTAATTGTAATGCCTATAGGAATTAAAAACTTTTAAGGCCCAGTTGTACAATTTCAGTTTAACTTTAACCCAAAGCTTTAACAACAACAATTCTTGACATAATTGTTGTTATGGGTTTAAGCTTCAGCTTAGAATTAAACTGACTGTAAGTACAACTGGGCCTAAGTATTTACAAAAGCTATTTACTTTTAAATTAAACACGAAATCCTGACCTGCCTTAAGTATAATCATCTGTGTGCTAGGTCATGGTTTTTTAAATCATCTAGCAATTTATGACTACGTAGACGACGGATATAGCTGTAAACACGCTCAGCCTGGGGCATTTAAATCGTATCCAGTGCCCCTCAAACGATTTCTAAGAGAAAGGAAAATAAGTTTTAAGGTTATTGTTCACCTTTGCCTATTGAGTACTATTTTTGATTTTAATTAATGACATAAGTTCAATAACACCCTGTATATCACCTTCAAAGATGAAACCGATTAGAATATGAAGAATTAAATGATTAAACCAGTACATTCCTTTTATGGAAAATAACTTAGGTTACTTCTACCATGCACCCTTTCGTTTCTTGACGAATAATACTGTTGACAAAACAGGGTTAACGTACAACAATACGATAAATCCTATAATTCATTTTTCTTTCTTTTTAATGAGGATTCATTAATCAAAGATTGTTTTAAATTGTGAAGTTTCCTATCCATGAAACCTCATATACATAATCTCCGGATATTTTTTCCTTGTTTTTTTAAAATAGCACCCAATGTGATGAAAATGCAGTATAGGAATTAACATGTCGAGCAGTATATTTAACAACGAAAAATTTGCTCTTTATACAAAATTATTTAAAGGCCAAAAAACTGTAGGAATACTTTCAGTAACCATGTATGTCATATTGGAGAAACGAAGCTAAAACTTATATGTATATGTAATATCTATGATAGATTACAGTTACTTAAAAATTTCGTCAGAGAATATAATTGAAAAAAAAACAGATAGATAATAAAATTATAAAAGAGATTATTAAAATGTTAAAGTTAATGAATGGTTAAGTGCGCAATAATTTAAATAGACTTGAATTGAACAAAATAACGCATTCGTAAATGAAAACGTTAATGGTAGAGCGGCACAGATTTTAATCGAATTACAACAAAATCTGCAACGTAGCGGAAGTACAAAAATAACAATTATTTATTCATACATAGCACGGGCGTAACATTATTAACGTTGACGGAAAAAACGAGAACGTTTTTCAGTTAATTAAACAGGCAGCTCCTAGCGCTGGAAAAATGTAATTATAATGAAATCCATCAGCCCCGACCGACGCGGCTCACTCTTAGGGTAAAGGGGTGGGGGTGCCAAAGAAATCAATTTGCAAGCTCTCAGCAATGCGAATTTTAAATAATGGCTGCCGCAGCGAGTCAGATAAAAATTTGGCGCGCGTCGGGACGCTAAAGCGCAAGCGACGCTTGGTCGAGCGTACTTTTCCCTCGATAAAAATATAACTTCTTGTCACGTGTCTCGGATCCATTCTGCTCAATTTAAAGTTGAAGTTGTGTTTACACTACATTTGCAGCTAGCGAGTTCTTCACTCCCCGAACGAACGAAGAAGTTGCGCGATGAGAAGGATTACCGCTATGGCGAGGGCGACAACACCCCCAACCCCCTTCCTTTTCGAGATGCCTTCTTAATTACTACTAAATAATTAATCTGCAAAATAGGGTGCAAAATAACACCCTCTATTAAATATAAATCTGTTGCCTTTTATTAATCGCCGTATCGTTTGTTATTTATTCTCTCGTTATATTGTAAAACCGATCCTGCCAGCATTTTAATAACACAAATTTATCAAAATAATTTTCTCAAAACGTGATTAATGCCAGTTAATGGATAGGCATACCCAACGAAAATATCTAATTGAATTTTATAACGACATAAATTTTAATTTCAAAAACTTTATAGAATGATAAAGTGCTGAGATGAATTAAAATATTTTCATAGAGTCATGATCATATCCCACCAGTAATGATATATCCTCGACAAGACATGATGCAATTATGTAAACGTCTGGATGCAGCAGACGAGCGACGTTATCGAAGATGACAACCTGAGAGATAACACAATCTCCCCGACCTATCTTTGTTCTCGGTCACACTTACATGACAAAATGAGTGCGACAGAGATGCAAATCTGGCACGGACGGAAGTCTTCCGCGCTTAGCCACACACATCTTTATTTGCTACGCGGATGCCATCTCAAGCGAGTGCTTCACTTCGCTACCTCATCTCCCGGGGGGTTGGAAAGATACATTGATATTCAGAAGAGATCTTCTATATCAGGTTTGTAGACTTTTTGTTTTGTAGGATTACATCGCCGTGTGTTCCATTGGTTTTATACGTTGCGGCAAAACTGTAGTTACTGTGAGAAGTTTATTTCTTTCCAAAAGAAAAACACATGATGATCTTTAGATTTTCTTTGCAAGGAAGAACTAAAACGAACCACTTGAACTATTTGGAATTAGCCAATTTCACTATTGCTTAGAAATTAAATATGTATTACAGTACAATTTAATACTGGTGCCATTAATGTCGTTCAGTATAATTGAATTTGGGAAATAAGACAAGAAACTTAACTATTAGTAATTAATGTGCTTGATTGTCTAAGTAAGAGCTTTTAAAGAAAGCAAAAAAACTCATATCTAAAGACCAGTGCTGTTTATGAATCAGATGTAAGACAAATGAAGTAATCTTCAAAAGTAGAAAACTACAAATAACGTAAAGTGGTTCCTTTTCTGGACTTTTGTCACCTGTTGTGGTACATAAAGTCAAGACAAAAATTCAAGTTACAAAACAAAAAATAGTTCTTTGCTTCAAACATTTAAATCTAGCGGAAAATTTTGAAACAAAAGACGAAAAAAGGAGTGTTAGGCCAAAAATCAGTTCCCAATCCAAATCGAGAGGGAGAGCGTGAGAGTATAAAAAGCTGGAATTAAAAAAATTAATTAATTAAAATTTTGCTTTTAGAAATATAATTAGCAGTAATTAAAAAAGGGCGTTTCCAATTTTTTTCATCTTATGTTGTTTTACTCCTAATTAAATATGAATTTGATGGTATCATCTGTATATTGGAATTGGAACGATGCGTATTTCATAACCAACCCTCGACGGTAAGAAACGAGGGTTAAAAGTTTGCGTAATGTTTATTTTATTTTAGTTCCGTCCTCCGCACGTAGTTGTTTACAAGGTAGCGAAGTTTTCTATAAAATTCCGGGAGCTTTTCCACATGCTTGCAATATATTCCGATCGATTGCAGCATAAAATAAGATTTCCCAACCCTTATGTGTCTGGGGATGAAATTTCTCGGCTCCACTTAATTTTCCTGTCGGGAATTGCCGGGCCTCCGCCCGATAAAGTCTAAAGGTGATTGGAATGTTGATTAGGTGGAGGAGGAAAAGAAGAGAACACGTCCTGGGGATTCGCGCTGCGTAGGGGTAGAAAAAGTATATTAATATTTTATAGCTTTCGTAAGTTTATCGTAAAAGTCTTATAAAGTTGAAGCACGAGGGAAGTGTTAGGAGGCGACAGCTATAAAATACCCGACATTCATGTTTTATAGTAAGCATCAGAATTGTCTTGATTTCAGCTGAAGTTTTAATTCAACGTGAAAGACACACACACGGCATCAATATGTAAGGCATAAAAACTAGTCAGTGTTAACAAGCACGATAATAAATAAAATCTATTAATGCGGAATATTGCATTATTTAATTTGCCAACAATTTCCACTTTAAATAAATACAAACATATAATTTTAATTAGCGGAATACATAAATCAAAATATATTAGTTCGACTTGCAATATGCAAAATTAATAATTTCATGACCAATTCATTAATAAACTACGATAATTTAAATTAAATGAATTCATCCTCATCCGATACTACATCAAATTAAATGGCGTATAAATTATGCATGAAATTTCCAAATATACGTTCATAAGCCGCGCTGAGAGTCATTATTATATTAGGTTTTGGCTTAGGTTCGGTTTTATAAAGTTAGCTTTAACTATCGGTTTATTCCCATAGTAACAATTGTTGTTATGGCAATAAATCAGGTTTTAAAATTAACTTAGGGCCGGTACTTTAGTCACTGATTAACATTAACCTTTGGCTTATTCCCATGCCTACAATTGTAGAGACTATTGTTTCTGTGGGAATAAACCAAAGATTAAAGTTAACCAGTCACTAATGTACCGGTCCTTACCTTTATAAAAGTGGGCCTTAATATATTTCTTAAAATATATTTTATATTTTTTTGTTTTGAAACTAGGAAAAAAGGTGGTCCTCTGGTAAACAAAATAGATGTAATACGTACTTCAAATTTAAATTTCCGCTCCAAATATTAATAAGTACATAGTTCTGAATAGAAATTTCTCTGTGAAACAAGCTTGTATAGGTACATCAGATACTTTTTGAATTCTAGTTGTGTGAACTATGCAAAATAAGTTATACTGCTTGCAGAAAGCAGACCCTCCAAAAAGGGAAAGCTTTATTTTCGAATACTTGCATAGATATTTCGTCAAAATCAAAATAAGAAACATCGAAGAAGACGCATTGATGCCATTGCGAATTCCTAAAATAAAGAGAAACTCAATGACCGCATGTGACGTTAATAAATGACTATGAGTTAACATTAGCTACAAATTAACAACGTGCTTGTATATACCTTACTTGCTCTGACACGATCATATCGTTAACAAATGACGCACAATAGAATCAATACGTCTACATAGACATGGACATTTATATCATATTATTCTGATACTACAGTGAGAACAATAAATCTTTGTAGTTAATGAATATGCTTTAATTTAAAGAAACTGTTTCTTTCAATAGTAGCAAAGATATATGTATTTCTTTCGGGTTAAATTATTTTCTTTGGGGATAAAATATTATTTTCATGTGAATAAGTAGCTTTTTTAATACAAATAAGATATATTTTAATGAAGCAATATTTATTTCACTGAAATACAAAATGTCAAAGATACAAATTTCTTAACTACAAAGATTCCTTTTTCTCAGTGTAATCTGATGTAAATATGTTTTAGCAATTTGTACTATTTTGCTAACGTGACCAACAAGTAGACTATCAGACATCACAAAATTTTATCTTTCTGTAAAATACTGCAAGTAGCACGAGTTCATAAAACGCCGATACAAACAGTTACTATAATCGACACTAGTGGCTAAATGAATCATTTGCGAATGTGTGTCAAGTTAAAAACACCATTTGCAATAAGTTGTTTGAGTTTATGTCATAAACAACCGAAATCTGCTCGTCTAATTGGCACACCCTGTACTTTGTAAGTAAATGACTGAATGATAAAATTACGGTTGCATATTTTAAGGAATATTTGCAAATACGTTATTTATTATTTTTAGAAATTTTACTTTCGCTCTGTCATATAAATTCAATTCAATTCACAGATTTTTCTCTTCACAATATTTCTGCAATATAAGATTTCATTTATTTTTTTTATTTCATCCATTCTTCTTGTTTTGTTAATATTAATTAATTAATTAATTAATTCTTTAGAATATTCTTTAAGAAGAACGTTGCAATTATAAAATAATTTTATTTTCCTGTAAGATTAAATACTAATTAAATCATACACAGCTTGTTCCTTTGTATTAATTGTTAAATAATATAAAAAAATTCATTAAAAAATACCAAGTAAATAGGAAATCAGAAGTTTTTCAACGTTGGAAATGTATTCTGTAAATAGTTTTAAATAGAAAGATTAAATGTGGAAAATAATAGTAATAACCTAACCAAATGCGATTAGAACCTCTATAGAATTACCATCCGCAAATCAGCCGATGTGAAATAAAACAGCTGGAAAATTCTGCAGCGCGGAGCGGGTTAATCAAACCAAAGTTACTCCACAAATATTTTACAATGCCTGTCCAATTTTCTTGTCCAATCTCCGGAGTCGGACGGGTAAAACAATTTGGAATGTGCGGCCTGAATACGGAATCAGAGCTTACAAGGGGATGAGTCGCACAGGAGCCGTTCAACCCTCGTTCTAACTCCCCAATTCGACTCGCCCGGTCCCCCGCATCCCACGAATGCTCACATCCACTTACTTTACCACGTACCCGTTTGCGGTCCGCGCACTTCGCTTCCAACAATCCACTTTTCTTCCCTTTTTTTTATTTTATCGTTAAAGTCTCTATACGGGGCATGCATGAAATATTTATACCGGTGCTTTTCCGTGCTGAAATAAAACCGTTTCGGAATTATAACGACTGTTGCGATCCCACCTAGGAAATCGATTAAAACAACTGAACAAAAAATAAAGAGCAAAACAAAACAATTTATGCCCGGGCGTGAAATACGGGCGATAAATTAGCAAAAACGCGGCGAGTAAATAAAAACTTCAAAGCAATTTCTCACACTTTCGAGAGCGCCCGAAAAAACATTCCGCTTTGCTACGGGTTCGGGGGCGCGAAACAATCAGTCTGCGTCCATTAAGGTGGTAGGTAATGCCAGCAGAAGCGCAAGAACGGAAGTAGAATGCTTGCAGTGAAGTTCGAACACGGTCCTTTAAGCTCGCTCCACCCTTGGGGATATCTGAGAGCTCACCGAGGAACTTTACTGCACGTGGTCGGGTTTCGCGACCGTCTTATCCAGGCCTTGGGATTTTACACACTCCGGGGAATTGTGAAATAGCTTGCTCAGCGAACAAATATTCCGCCAGAATTTCTAATTAACCGCTGGCAAGCTACGGATTAATATTGAATGTATAAAACAATTTCGCAAAGATTATCTTGTTATGTCCATTCTTTTAGTTCCATTTGAAAATGGAACATTTCTGCTGCTCATTGGAAAGGCTAATTAGTTTGGAAAACTAGTTAATTTTTTTGAGAATGATTACGAATAAAAACGGCATTTCTTTTACTGGAAAATAATTTTTCGCTTGGGTATTTCACTTTATGCAATTATATAAAATAAATTGGCTAATTTTCTTGAAAATGACTTTGGAAATTCTCTAGACTGAAATAACAGGACGATGCGATTATTCTTCTGATGATTGTTGAAGAAATCTTAGATGGGTTGGCATCATTTTCAAATAGAATATAATAAAGATCGAGTGATTTAACACAGACCTAGACTTTCGTAAAGAATCTATCCAAAGAAATATTTGGATAAATATTTTCAATATTGTTCCACACCCTCTAAGGCATGACCTTCAAAGTGAAACTGTGAAAGTTAAATGTAAATATTCAAATATATTTATGTGTATCATATTGTATGTGTGTATGAAAAAATTTTCTTTACCAAATTTCTGAATTGGATGATCAAAATAGTCGGAATGTATTGTTATTATGTAATATTATTGTGATCTTTTATCTTGATTTACTGTAACTAATTACTGTGATCTCTATTAAATAAAACTCAGCAATTATCACAAACAGAAAAACATTTCAGAGTCCATTCAGCTGAAATAAGCCTAAAAGCGTGACTGTTAACTTAAAAGTGCTTTTTAAATAAAATCACAAATCTCCGAGCTTATTATGTTGTAAAATTTTATAATTCAGTGAAACCGGATTTTATACAAAGTAAAAATAATCTGCCTAATCATCAACGGCGTAAAGTAAGTAGTAAAATTAATGGGTCTCGTCTCGGCTGCGCGAACGGAAACAAAACCTGAATAAAACGATTTAAAGTGGTAACCAGTAAACATTTAAAAGACGCATTGTACGAAATATAGTTATTCCGTAAATAAACGGGGCGTCCGGTTAAAAATCCAGCCTCGCCGTTTACACAACAATTCACACCGGCTCGTAAAAGTACATCCTAATGTTTAACAAAAGCAAAATAAACAATACGTAAGTACTATGCACAAAAACAACATAAAGTTGTGAAATAGGAACATTATTTGTTTCGCAAACAGAAGACGGATAATAGCCGATGTGCTAAACATCCATTTTAGCGCCTACGTGTAATCCAAACAGCGTTTACTAACTTGCCCGGCGTCGAGAAACCTACTATGAACATAACAAATTAAGACAATTAGCGGTTAAGCTTTGAAACATTTACCTACTGTGTTCTACCTAATCCTATACGCTGTGATTGTGTAGACAATCAATACCTACGTTCTCTCGTCTAATGCATTAACATACTATAAATTACAACGGCAATTACAACACTGATACCTGATATAATTAGCAGACAGGTAACAATCTAATACACTAAAATTAAACTACTTGCAGCGCTTGATCAAACAACGATTTAAACATTTTGATTGATTGGATCTTTGAAAAATTAATTTTTAACACTTTGATCTTTAGCCTCCGGTAGTGAATAGTAACAAGGCAACGTTTTTTTGTTATTCTTCTTTAAGGTCACAAAGCACAGTGAAGATTGACATTTTATAATTTTTTATTAATTGTCAGAAAAAAGAAATTTGTTTGAAAGAAATCTTCTAATTTTGTATTTACATTTGCGTTCTATTTTTGTTCAATTCATTAGCACGTTTTTTTTATCGAAAACCATTTTTTCCTATTTTAATTTCCTTTTCCTTTTCCTTATTAAGAAAGAAAATTAGAAAGAAAAATTTTGTTTTCAAAATTTTCAATTTACATTTTTAGGTATCACTTTAATCATATCCGTTTTATTATCGAACACAAATTGAATCGGTGCCCGGTTTTAAAAAAAAGAATGTTATAAATCACGACCGGTTTATGTAGAAAATAGTTTTCAAATCCGGCGTAATAACAACGCCATAAATTTCCGCCCAACAATAAACACTGTCGATAATGATTGCGTTATGAATTTCATTAGCAAGTGACTCGTAAAAACGATAAAACGCTAATTGAACAAAAATTGGTACCGTCCTGTGACACTTCGGCGGCAATTTAACGTTACCGGACCGGTCATGAGTGGTCAGGGGAGTGAACCAGTCACTGGCCGGCTGTACGAGCATGTGTTTACGAATATAATTACCTGCTCACCCTATAATGCCCGCCAGTTCACACCCTATCGATAATAAACCGGTTCAAAAGCAGTTTGTGTTTACGCACTTGATGCGGGCGAGAATCCCCGTTTTGATTCAATCAGAACGAATCTGGTTATTTCCAAATTAGATTTGTTAATTCTTACGAATTTCTTAACACGAGGTGCAAATTAGAGAAGTAAATATATCAAAGGTTAAAAATGTTATCAACTCTGCTTTATTAATGTGTGAAAACAATCGTTCGCAAACAATAATATAGCCGTTAACATCCCGAATGTGCTGTGCTCATTTGGAAGGTTTATAATTTGAGCGAACGCATAAATACTATAAAGGTATACTTAAACAAATGAAGATATCAAAACAATTAAACTTTATGTCCTACCGAAACACGCTGTATATACATAAGCCGTATTTACATACGAGTTCTGGGAAATGTAGGCTTGGATGTATGGAAAGGCAAACATACACAAGTAGTAAAGTCTAAGTACAAACAAACACGGCTTCGCTCGAAATGTGTTTTCTATTTACCGTTCGCTTTTATAGCTCGCTTGTATTTCTAATTTTCATCAGCAATTTCTTAAGCAAATATCTGTATTTTTACGCGGCCACTCGAGAATCACCAAATCAAACAAATATATATGCAATTATCGTGAAAAGGCCGAGATCATTACCATAATGACGATAATCCTAACTAACAGAGAACAGACGTTGCTTACCCCAATTATGGCATTAAGTTCTGTCATGGTAACTTGTTTGGCTCGTTCAACAGCGCTGGCAACTTGTTGTTGATGCTCTTGAGACAAGAATGGAAGTATTTGTGCAATTATGGCGTTCAGTCTCTTCGCTATTTCAGTCTGGAACAAAAACAATACCTAATTAACCACAAGCACAATTCAACAAATTAATTTTAACGCGATAAATTATTTCTGTCATTTAAATGTGTACGTTGTATACATACACGAGCCATAAATTTATGAAAACATGAATTGTAGATTGTATTGTATGTATTACATTATAATATTTACCAAATTTTTATGTACATGATATTTTTAGAATTAATTTGCAATCTATGGACAAACTAGTTGTGTTTAAAATAATCTGTGACTAACACTAACAAGTTAGACATTCTTGATTTCTTACGAATATAAAATAATATTGTTTTAAGGCACATATAAAAACAAAAGGGCATTTCATCATATATCAAACTAATTTTCACTGTTATTGAAGGTCTATTGTTAGTGCGATACTGGAGGTATAATAATATTCAAAGTTTTCAAAAAAGTTTAAATTTAGAAACATTTGATTGAGGAAAAACTTTTTTGGTATACCTAAAAACTTTTAGCGCAAAGTTCTGATCATCTAAATCGGATATGTAAGTTCTGGCGTTATTAATTCTACCATATCCTCGCAGATCGATGATTACTCAAATTACAAATAACGAAAACAATCAGATAAAGGTCTGAGAAATCTGAGATGTTTTCGTAGATTATTTCTTAACGAGCAATTCACAGAAACAACTTCTGATTAAGTTTAGGTAAGTCATTATTATTTACGAAAAGGAAAACTTACATTTCAATTGAAATGTTTTCACAAATATGAACATTCTAAAAGCTGATAAGTACTCAATAATTTAAAAAATCAATGATACCTTTATGCGAGGACTGTCAGAAAAAAAAAGGAAAATTAAACTCATCATCAACATTAAATTATACACTATGATCAAAATTTCAAGTCTACACTGTGTCCACGGATTGTCTGAAATATATAAAAAAAAAACTTTTTTATTTTACGTTTTAGGAAGAAAAGTTATTCTTTTTGCTTGTATTAAAACCTACAAAAATGATACAAAAATTCACGAACTGCCTCGCTTATGGTTGCAATTTATTTTACTTACTCGCAAAAATTTGTCTAAGTTCAAAATTCATTCACAATTATCGCATTAGCCGGGATTTTCAAAGTGATTAATCAAACTTATTCCTTAAGTGGTTGTCCTTAATTAGTACCTTTAGTACCTTCGCTCACGTTGCAGTAGTGTATTTATTTAGTAAAATGTCACGGAATCGGAGAAACTACTTACCAAACGACCATAAATTTCATGTAAAATATCCTGGTATTCATATTACAATTAATATGTTAAGAAACATTTTACAAAAGTTTGGTTCTGTAGCTAGAAGGAAGAAAACAAGAAAGCAATACAATGCGGATGATATGGCAACTCTACTAGCTATTAGCTACTAGGATCAGTAGATGGAAATCCAAAATTCTCTTTGCGTAAAAGAACTGTAGAACTTGGTGTTAGCAAAAGTTTGTTACAAAAATTTATAAGGAAAATAAGATACATCCCTACAAATCTAAGTTTATTCATACTTTGGATTCTCAAGATAATGCATTTAGATTAGAATTTTGCTTGTGGGTTGGAGAAAATGTTATGGACAATCAACATTTATTTTCAACAGGATGAATGTCCTGCACATTCCACAAATTTAATTAAAGGGTGGCTTAATGATCATTTTCCTGGACGATGGGTCAGACGTTTTGGACCAATACATTGGCCGGCTCGCTCACCTGATTTAACACCTATGGATTTTTACTTTTGGGAATATGTTAAAGCAAAAAGTGTATGAAAATAATTTTGGCACAAATTTAAAACTTTTAAAAGGAAAAACGGCAATTAATGAAATAGAAATTGGAACATTAAGAAATGTGTATAGGGCAGTCTACAGGGCAGAAAAGTGCGCAGGGGAGGGTGGGTATTATATTGAATAATTTTTTTTCCATATTTAAAGATAATAAAAATTTTCGTAGTAAGAAGTGTGTAATGTAAAAGGTCAATTTAATTGTGGTTTCAATTTTTTATTAAAAGAAGCACCAGAAACAAAAAATATATCAAAATCACATGTCAATCTACTATTGCAGAAAATCCGTGGACACACTGTACAGTTTATTGCAGTCATTTTGGAAGTCAGGAACGACGCGACGCACACAATTTACTTCAGTATATCCTGGATAGTATTTTCATATGGGAATAGAAGTTTTTTACAGACAGTTCAAATACCATCCAGGACATTGCATATTGTAGTACTCCGCATTTTTTCAATGTAATCTATACATGAGCATGTACGAGGGTCATAAAATAAATATGTGTTAGAAAAATTGTGATCAGTAAGTGAAGACAGTGAAATTTTGAAATGACAACAGGTTGGAAATGTGGTCGAACGAACGACCAGAGACCACACACTAGAATTCTATTAGAAAATATGAGAAATCTGGTCTTCAAGCTCCAGCAATTTGTAGAACTATCCTGTCTTGAAACATCATCTGTTCTTTGTACATATATCGACAATGTGAAAACAACTGTAACAACTTGGGACACATCAGTAGAAATATTCTTTGTTACACAGACATTATTTAGTGTTGACATTTCTTATTCCTACTCGTATCTTTCAACTTTCTCTTCTGACAATCCTTCGAATTTATAATGAATTCTTAACTATTCGGAACGCATTTGCTACTTTTAAAACAAGCGAGGCAACGTTTCATTTATACATAATGTGTGTCCTCTTAGCAACTAAAATAACATTTTGAGATTTTAAGTCTGGAACTGAATGGAAATGTAATTATAATTTCAAAAACTTGAAAAGTAAACAAGAAATTTCCTCGGTCAAAAAAGAAAGTTATTATAATTTATTTAAACACAACCTATTCAATAAAAGTTTAGTTTCTAAATGACGTAACGTTTTTAATAATTAAATGAAAGAAAAAAATAACAATGTAAAGTAAGATCAATGAACTTAAATCGTTAAGAGGAGTAAACAGAGATTTACTAGTATGTACTGTGTGCTTGTTTTATTCAATTCAAGTACGAGCAATAATGTATAAGTCATCCTGATGTGAAATAGGTTTCCGATTTGAATTATGCATGGCGTTGTTCTTTGTTACACGTCGGTGCGGCAGTGTATTATGAAAATGCGTGGGCCCTTTGCCCGTTGCTGCCCTTTCTAATTAGTAACCATAAATCATGCATTCAGCAATGGCACATTTACAGAAGCACCGCATCAAAGTGCAGAGGAACTACATATGTTAATGTTAATGTAACCGCAGACCGCATCCCGTCGGCCGGCCACCGCGTGACGTCACTGTGTAGCGGTCCGCCGCCGGTTCCGCAGACATGCATACCGCCCCTCGACGTCGACGCAACTCACACCGACATTGTGTAAATCACTAGCTGATAAAACCATCCATCATAATTTATTCCTGGCAATATGGCAGCGTTTATAATGCATTTGCCAATAATACAATTATTTTGGTATTCATTTTCGGTATAAAAACATTATTTCTGTTTTTTTGACAAAATTAATTCTTGTTCATCCCTTATCATTCTGATGTCATAACTCGTGACTCACTTGATCTCAGTTTTTTATTTAATGTTACACTAAATAAGGGAATGAGATTGAAAAATTTTCTCATGTGGCAACAACAAAATCATGTACGAAGTACAGTGGAGTCCGCTTCTAGTGACATTCAAGTTAAAGAATGATTAAGTCATACTAAACGGACGTTATTCATTATAAGCGGAATGAAAGTACACTATATGAAAACCAAACCACTGGGTACATACAAGTACGTCATAATAAGCGGTTTCTCATTATATGCGGAGTTTACTGTATGAGGAACATCCTACACTCAGACGCAATTTAATTAATTCAATACTGACTTCGTTTACAATGTATTTATTTGTGTGTGGCATGAAAACCAAACCACTGGGTACATACAAGTACGTCATAATAAGCAGTTTCTCATTATATGCGGAGTTTACTGTATGTAGAACATCCTACAGTCAGACGCAATTTAATTAATTCAATACTGACTTTGTTTACAATGTATTTATTTGTGTGTGGCAAGTACGTAAGAACAACATACAGTTTTATTTTTATTTTTTTCATTTTATGATACATAAAACAAATTTTAAGACGCACAGGTGCCCGACGATCATCGAATGCCGTCAGAGAAAAAAAAAATACATAAATATGTAAACGCCGCGAAAGAAAACAAATCAAAATTTAATATACAAAACGTCAACATCATTAAACTAGTCCATTTTCCTCTATTTGAATCTCGATCCTTCAAAAATAAATACGGCCCCGCCATTGTAACTTTTTATACTTTTTTCGACTCCGAGCTTTCGCTGACGAGTGTTTACACAGCTTTGTACAAACATTGTGTTCTCTGTTTGTTTTTCCAGTTCACTGCAAGACTGACTTTGCGTTTCTAGTATTTTACTTCGCCGTACTAATTTGATAATGATCTACTGTTGCGATCAATAGTTTTAACATGTAATTATACACCTCGTTTTGTTTGTAATAATACGATAAGTTGCTGTAAAAAAATTACCTCCGCACACAAAATTTCAGTACGATTTAAAGATAAACGAATCAATAATGATTAGGTTCAGATGCAGATTAAGATCTAAATTGCTATTGATATTCTCCGATTAATCAAGATTATTAGATTCACCAGGATTTAGATTTAAGTCCTAACTTATTATTTATTGATACAAAGCTTACATTAAAAGTCTGATTTATAAGAAATATTTTATTTCTGATGAAATGTCATTAATCTACATCTACGAGATTAAAAATACAGTAGACCTCGGTTATAGCGAACCTCAAGGGACCATCAAAATCGGTACGTTAGATCCGAAGTTCGTAATAAGCGATAATGCCACAAATATAGAGAAAAATGACGGGACTTGAAATGTAGTTCGTTATAAGCGGTGGATCGCTATAACCGAGGCCGTTATAACCGAGATCTACTGTATTTATATTCATTGATTGATCAATAAATATTGTTATATTATAGAACCGACAGAGTCAGTGGTAAACTTATTTTGAACGTTACTCTGCTCATTTAAAATTATTCCTACATTTCCTTGTAGTTAAAGAAAATGACAATTAACAGAGACATAAGGCAATACAAGACATTGAAACCGTTTTATAATATGAATATTTGAGAAACAATTTATCAAACGAAGGGAAAATCCATTAGAAGTGTTTTAAATACTTAGGAAATTAAAATAACTTGTATGAAGTTTTTTATATTCTTGGACAAAAATAAAAGCGAGTGTAAGTAGGAAAAGCAACATATCTGGAAACGATAAAGACATATTTGTTGCAGACGGAAACCGTAACGAAAACGTTCTTCTCCGCGCAAAGTAAAACATCCGTATTTACGTCAACAGGCCATTTATAATGCTTTATGAGACACGTCTGCAATATATTAGAAAAAAACTACCCCAAAGAGAAATTTCAGATTAAATGTCGGCCTGCACTCGCACACCAACCCACGCCCATTCAGCTGCACGGGCAAAATAAACACCCGCTTTTTTGCAGCTGTGTAAATCCGGTTTCTATGACGTCGCTCAAGTAAGGGAAGCTCCGGCAAGAG
Organism: Dorcus hopei; assembly: GCA_033060865.1. Lineage (NCBI taxonomy): Eukaryota > Metazoa > Arthropoda > Insecta > Coleoptera > Lucanidae > Dorcus > Dorcus hopei. The sequence goes on from CM065425.1 coordinate 24,369,343, forward strand.
AGGAAATCTTGATATGTTTGTCAGGTTTTATCGGATCAAGTGGGTTGCTTGGGGCAAGAAGGGGCGGCTCAGGGGTGAAGTAGAGACACTGTGACCGAACAGCTTCGTGCCGACGTCGAGATAAGAAAATATAAAAGGTACACTTTATGTCAAAAGCGTCGAGTCAATAATGTTTTTCACCGTATTTTATGTCTCGTCCCTCTAATATAAATTTAACGATATCCGTCTTATCACTTGTACACGTTTTTTCTGTTCACAGTAAAAGTTGAATTAGCGACGGCTAATAAATACGTCAAAAGATTTGGGCTAATTACTAATCATATAGGGCCGGGCCAATTTAACAGTCAAAAAACAATAGAAATATCAGTGGAATACTTCTTCAAAATGAAGAATCTTTGGAAAGCGTAAAATTAAAGTTGGATTAAACCTTTTGAGTTTGTCGAGCGGACCTTACTTTAGACCATTCATTCTATTGTTAACATTCCATTCCCATTTCAAACAATAGAATAACAAACGTTTACTTTGTAACATTACATTAATACCAGCGGTTTACTATACAAACAACTAGTCCGACAGTTAATTATTAATGAGATGCAATTGGATTTACATTAGTTACGACGAGTTAATAGAACCGATGCCGTGTTTCATAACAACCTTCACTGGTCTGGATAATACGGCGAGTAGTATTAATCTGACATGTCTTCGGCAAATTGGTAATTAATATCAGGTGAGTTTTCTCTTTTTCACCGACGTTTAATTAAATTAGTTTAACAAGGTACACGTCAGATTAATCGCTATGTAAAAATCCAGCACAGAAGTAACGAATGTTATTTCTTTTATATGTTCGTTCTGTACTTTTAATTAACATAATTCACAAAACAAGAAGTTGGAAAAAGTTAATTTTGTTTTGGAGATATCACAGTGACACACCACACAGTTTTACGAACACATGAATTTGGTTCTACTTCAACTACTGTGAACCTTTAATTTAATTCACGCTGGCAATTTACTTATTTTCCTCGTCTTTGTCAATGCTAATACTGTTAAGTCAAGTCATTAGCATTTATTTTCTAAAATGATATGGTGTAAAATGTTCTGTCACATTAAGTAATTTACTTTATTTGTACCTATTTGGAAGCGTATTATTATGACGTCAAAACACGACGTTAAATCGTGTCGTGATCTTTTGACTTTCAAAAACAAAGATGATATGTATTTCCCATATGGAAATATTGCTATAAAATAAATAGTGAATACAAACATAATGTTAAGCTGGAATTTACTCTGGATGCTATGGGAAGTTATTCAGAGCATGTTTTGGTGGAAGTTACCCAATATTAAACGGATATACTGTACTCCTTGGATGTGTTAAACATGTTAGTGTATATACCCTGTACACACATTCGTTTTTGCAGCCTAATTTTGTGTATCCTTTCAAATTGACGGCAAAATATCTTCGTTTTCCTTCAACCAATTTTGGTTGCTCTAAATGTTACTTATTCTGTAGTACTTCGAACTAATTATGAAATAAATCCGGCGAACAAAAATCAAAGATATCGCCTTCCATTATGTTTTATTCAGCGACCAATCTCCTCCCAATTCTTTAATAACAGAAAGCCGGAAATCGTACAACGGAACCTGCCTATGCTTCTATTATGTATGTGTGTACGGCGTCCCCTCGAGACACTCTGAATAAAAAAAGAGCGCTCGCAGAAAAACCTGATATAATATCCCGATGGACTTATCCAACAAATCCATGCCAACTGTGCTTCCACCGCCACCAATCGATCGCCGGAATGCATTTTATCTGTGTCAAGACGGATCCCGGCGCGGTAAGATGCCGTTAGTACTGATTGATATCTACATTTCATTTACTTCAGCCATTGAGTAGGGAAATCAAATTCCTGACGTTTCCGTTAGTCAGCGTTTCTATTAAATGAAATAGATGACCCAGAAAAATTTATATTTTACCCCGATACAAGGGTGAATCAATTTTCGATGAAGGTTCGACGTGCACGTAATTTATATCAGATTCCTTTATAGATTGCAATTTTTACGAGTACTTACATATTGAACATCATCACTCTTTTTATTTACTATAAAATTAAGACAGTTCAATGCAGAACTAAAACTTTTGCTGTTTATGCCTTGCAGAAAAATAAAGACCACTTCTAGTCAGAAGCTGGAAGAATTAACTTGACGAGCAAAAATTCCTTTAGAATCATGATTAGGTACACTAGTCAAAATCAATCAAGAAGCCAACTGCCTAGAGGATTAAGGCAACCACCCCAGAACACAAATAAAGATTTCGGAATTATTTTGTAATTTTCTTTTCATAGGCCAAATTTTATTGGAGAAACTTAGTTAATTCAGAGAATTATCATTATCACATATTGCAAGAAAGTAAAAGGTTTCATTTTTTACATTCACGAAATAAATGGTGTTAAGAAAACGTTAACGCTTAGGTCATTTAATATAATGACTTGCGAAAGAATACAAATTTTCCGATCAGGAAATTGTTCACGTTGTATCAAGTCATTCTATCAAAATTGATGTTTACAACAATAGGAGCATCAGGCTTAAATGTGTGCATTGAAAAATCGTAGATGAACCTTCTACTTACGTTTCTACCTTCAGAGATAATTTTCACTCTAAAAAAATTAAAAATATCCATTTTGTTATTTTACATCCAAGTTTTATGCAGAGTTCTAAGATAAAGAATACGTAGAAATGACATAAAATATACAACCTACAAGTGTACACACCATTATCAGATCAAATAAGAGAAAACATCAATATACATACGGAATAGTATAAAGTAAACACAGTCGACTACTCATCTAAAGCAAACAGGAAAAAACTATGATGGCGCGTGTTTGAACACACTTCCATTTTCAGTACTATTGAATTCAGTAAATTTTTTAAAGTACTCATCAATTTTTCCTGCAAATTTTACCATCGATGTTATAGCGTCGCAGAAACACAGGAACGTAAAAGTGTAACGCTAGCTGGTTGTTTGTAGATAAACGAGCCACATTTTCATCACAGATAATACTGTAAGCAAACACTGGGCCGTTAGTTTTGTTAGTTCAGCAACTCAAATAATTTACCCAATAGAACTGCAGCCGGTAGTTTGTTCAGGGTTGCTCGTTCGAGGGCCGGGGGTGGGTGGCGGCGCGACAGAATGTGTACCGACCACGAAGTGTCAATATTTGATCATATAGAATGACGGTTGTTATTAGGGGGTGCTAGACTTACAACAACGTGACCGGCATTCCCGATACGCTTTCAAATTCGTAATTTATTTCAATCTGGCACGTAATTTATTACTTTCCTATGTCAGGAGAGAAACACTCTGTTGAATTTCAAATTTTGAAGACCATCGAAATTAGATAAATGTATGTATATAATACCACGAAAATAATAAGATAATATTCATATTATTTACCTAAGGACTAATTAGGTAGGTGTCAGGAGATTGTGAATACAAAAAGCATTATGCAAAAGTCAGTCTGTGTTAAATGAAACAGAAAAAAGGTTACAAACAAATCTAAGCTTGAAGATAAAACAGTCAACATTTTCCCATTTATGTAATGAACAAAAGATTACCGTTTACCTTTTAAATCGTCCTGTAAATTAGGATTTTTTTAATGTGAACTTCAACGTCGCGTCGTCTCTCATCCCTTTAACTTTTTATTTTTGAATTTAGAGAAACTTTGGCGCAATCACACCAAGCACAAAATGTAATAAAAATGCGAAAGAATCGACCATAATGATTTAGTCACGTTTACTGAGATGCAGGCGCCATCGCCAAGAGTGGCAGGCCTGTGACGTACAGCCTGGCTAACAGAAACTGAAATGGACAATACTTACCGAGAGGTGTCATGGAAGACATTGGAAGCCTAGCGATTAATTCGAATTTTTAGACAGAATCTGCATAAGCAAAATGCTGAGAAGGAGAAGGTCGTAGTTTTCCAGGCTATTCATTGAATTGACGCAAATCTGATGAAAACTTATCATCGGCATGACGGAATTTCGACCAATCTGAACTGACAGATATCTGAATGGAAGAAAATCCATCACGTTATAAAACATTAGTTTTTCTTCAGATTTCCGTCAGATCAGACCGACTTCAGGTACCTCACTGTCCGAGGTCGGATCAATAGTTGACATGACCACCGGGTTTGAATGAAAAGTCAAATGATCAGCTGCCTTCATATCGCTCGCACAAGAGTAAATAAAACCCTCGCAGTACAGCTGCTGAATGACAACAGCCTCATCTGGTTAAATCGTATCATCTAACAAGTTTGTGCACTTATATTCTGTTGAAATTTTAGAATATGTACAGTAGCGGTTAATAAAATTCGGGCACGTTTTTGTAAATCTTACTTTAATATTTTCGACGTTCAGTACATACCATGAATTTATTTTAACATGAAACATTGGTGTTACGTACGAACCTGAGAATCTATAGCAACATTTGCAATTTGTAAATTAAACTGTCCTTTTTAAAATGGAACATGCGATGACAGCTGTCATGAATCTGTTCTGTTATTAGTGATTTGTACTACAAAATAATAGCGACTCTTTCAATTACATTAGATACGTTTATTCTTGTTTAAAATAAGTAAACTTAAAACATAAGGAAAACAGAAATTCTTTAATTCAAAACAAACACAACAAATTTTCAAAAATGTCTTCATTTACCTCCATGCAGTATGTAGCACTAAACGATTATAAAAGTTGTTAATTGCACTAGTTACTTGTCCAGAGGTAATTCTTCCTGATCCTGATACATTTTCACTAACTTTCTTCGCCTGACAGATGTTCCAAATTAAAATGGACAAATTTTATTTGATATGACATTAGAAATCCTAACGACGACGATCATGCAACGACTTCTTTAAAAATTGGAATTAGTTTCCATAGTAATATGAACAGTAATGTTTCACGTTAAAATAAAATCACGGTATACAGTATATAGTATATAGTAATTCTGACGTTTAATAAAAAAGTTTCAAAGTTATGACTTTGTTAGGTGAACGTTGGAGTTGCGAGATTTCAGTTTATTAAGTTTAACATTTCATTTCTTTTGTTACATTTTGACAGTAAAATAACCTGTCAAATTCTTGCCCGGATTTTATTGTTCGCTACTATACTTTTCTATAAATTCTAAACAAAATACAATAAATAATTACAGCATTTAATATACTGATTTTAATGCATTTATAGTGCTTTTGTAAGTGAGATTCACATTTACTGCAGAATTTAATAATGGAATGAATAAAAATATATTTTCTATTATGTTTGTGAGTTGGAGCCCTGACTGTATGCTTATAGTCGGCCATTCGATTGTTTAAAACAATTTGTTCGAGACATACACATATAAACTTATCCAAATATGTATTATATTTCTTTTATTGCTAATTACTCAATACATTAATTAAATCTGTCATCAAAGATAATAAAAGATTATACAAGGGAAATATGCATAAACTATAACCATTAAGTCAGAAGTACTGTAAGCGACTATGTTCATGACGTCACTGGATACTGCTTTTCCCTATATGTGTAATTCAGTTACATACAGGGTGATTGACAATTGTTCTAATAAAATAAAAAAACACGAAAAGAAGCGATATCCAAGAGTATGTGAAAAATCTATGTATTTTAGTTTTCGAGACATAATGCATCAAAAATTATACCCAAAATAACGATACATCCCTGATTAAGAAAGAACAGCACACGAACGAAATAAATACACTTACAAAAATGTTATATAATTTTATGATTGTTACGGCGTCAGACATAAACATTTAAACGAAATTGTAGTGATCAACTGAAATATGAGTTCCAAAACTGATAGAATTTTTCTTTAATTTTAATTTTAATTATATTGTAACTAATATTTATTTCCACGAGCAATGTGTCCATTGTATTTTCTCGTTAATATTTCGACCAGTCGAAAAATATCGTCAACAAAGTACAGCTTTTCACTTCGAACAATTGTGAGTCACCCTGTATACTGCATACATAAATATCTAAAATGAAAAATTGAAAATATATTCGAACCAGCTCACAAACAACACTGGTCAATTCAAGAAAAGCTGTAGGTGTAGGTACGGTTCGCTTTTGGAACACTTTCCAGTTCAGTTTGCAAACTTTGATAAAAATCTAACGAATGTTCTTGAAAAAACCTGCTTTTCCATTTTCTTTTAGTATACCTACAGCATTTATTTAACCATTTATTTTTGGCCGTTTCCTAAATTCTATGAATGCGACTCTAATAACATTGTATTCTATTCAAAAAGCGAAATGTTTGAGAGTGTTTCATATAGTTGTAAGCGATCTAGATGTCATCTGTTGTCCATCTATTATATTCATGAAACAATTCTGTAGTTAGCAAACTAAATTGTCCATCTGTAATACAGCGTGTTATTAGAATGGGATATTAGTTACGGATAATTAACACGGAGTAATTTTAACAAACATAAGGCAACGCACAAGTATAATTATACCTTTCGAAAACAACAAACTAATATAATGTTTCCCAACGAACGGAACTAATAACGGCACAAATTGCCGGCGCACTAAGCCGTCCAAAATCGGAATAGATTTTCCGGGCAATGCAATAATGTATGTGTTCAAAGGATCCCGAAGTTAGAGGAGCGCCGAATTAATCAATACGTAATGAATTATGAAGTGAACCAGGAAAGAGCGATAATACATCAATCTCAATTAATCACAGCTTAATAGGGCGTTATTAGAGAAACGTTAGGAATTATTCCTAGAAGTGGGAAAAATATTAATTATCCGGCAGCGAGCGGCAAATTTGCCATGTGTATAACTCAATTTAGGCGCCCATTATCGTTATTCACGAGCGTTACGTAATATTACGGGGCGTTATTCGTGCCGCGAATAAGAATTTCACCTTCCGATATCGCACCGCACGAAAGAAACTACTTTATTACCGATGCTGATGCGAGGGACACGAATTACAACACGCAAATTGAATATTTATTTATTCGCTGCGAGCTTATGACGATTGTATCTGGCGCACATTTACATTTTCCGGACATGCGGAATGTGTTTGTTGAATAATCCCGACGTTATTCGCCACCGGTTGCAATCAAATTCGTGGAAATTTTAAATTGTAATTAATTAAAATTTTATTATACACTCGTACTGCTTTAATTAAGAGCCGTACGGCTTCAAAGAATTCCTACATGTGATTAATTATACAGCCGTGCGGCACGTATAAACGAGTAAGAAAAAGTCCCTTCGTAAACAATTACAGTGAATACTTTAACAAAAAAGTAAAACAATTGCAATTATAAAACTGTGAAAAACTACTGATTGTATTTATCCGAAATGAAAAACATGAACAATGGTAATTTGTTTTAAGTATTAATATAAAATTAAAAAGTAGCATTCTCAATAACTTCATATTAATACGAAACCTAAACTGTATAATCAACTACAACAATCAATATACTGGGTCGGCCTGACCACCACAGGCTATGCGTTTATCATGAGTAAATGAAGGATAGAATAGTAGAAAGCGCATGAGTAAACGAAATAGCTACATCAATCGACGTTGCCGATTGATAACGCGGGCCATGCTCCGACCGCAGCATTCCTACCTTCGCACGCAACATTGTAATATCTCTATTTCATTACCACACAAGTTTCAATGAGCCTCTCCTTCATTTACTCACAATTAACCGTATACCTAGTCTTAGTCAGACCAACTGTGTATGTATGTCTTTGCTTGAATGCGAAACATTGATGCTTTACTCTTTATGTGCTATCTAGAAAGGAGTCTTAAAATAAACCAAAGGATTAATTTTCCGAAAACAAAAAAAAAGATTGGGGACATGTAAAAATGACAGATGACTAATTTTTTGAATTAATTCAGATTAATTCAGACAGTCAACCGATTTCTTTAACATAACATAAGTAAAACAAGGGAGTAAATACAGATTCGGTAAATGTTCAACTTGACATCCTGTTATAATACGTGCGGCAGGGAACGCACTAGAAAAATAAAGAGAGAAATTTGACCAATAACGTCCACTTGTTTTCGGTGCCGGCTACCGCCCGCCCTGCTAGGCCATTGGCAATTAGTTCTCCGTGAACCGAATCGAAGTAAACTTGTTCTGTCCAGTACTCAAATTTATAGTGTATTAAGTATATTAATGAGGAAGCTTGCAATAAATGCGGTCGGCTCGCGCATCACGTAACTCCACACCGGTCGTTGTGGTTTTTGTCCTAACCGAGTATACATTCTTTGACTACTGTGTTAAGGGCCCCACACACCTCGTTCTTTTTCGACAGTTTTACCCAACTGGAACGAACGGACGATAAAACCAAGGTGTATGGACATAAACCGACGTGTTTCCCCGTCGTGTTAAAATATCAATCGGTTTGGATATTTTCATCGGTTCACGCCATCCGTTCGGGTAAACACGAGGTGTGTGGACAGGAACCGACGTGTTTTTGCAGTGTCGGCGCAGACGGGTCGGCGGTGTTGCACTTTCATGTGTGTTTAGAGATAAAGAGGCGCAATGGCAGGTTTTAGGCAGATGAACAGATCGTTTGTATTAGAATTCATAGAAATGTACAGAAGCTTGCCTTTCCTTTGGAAGGTAAAATGTTCAGAATACAGTTTCAATTCTTCTAATAACTTGGTATGGCTTAGCAAACTGCGTTTCAGTAGCCTTTCTTTAGTTCACTTAGAACGTTTTCTTCCTTTTCTTTTTTTTACAGCCAAAGCTGCCGCCACTGCCAACAAACACGTTTCGTTCATTGCGCTAAACTGTCTGGTGACACGGCTTCGAACAGAACGAAGTGTAGGGATTTTAACTTTAACCGCTTTCTTTCATCGTTCCAGGAATTTTATCCGTCGGGTAAAACTGTCAAAAAGAACGAGGTGTGTGGGGGCTCTTTACATGTTCCATATAGCGGTTTACGTTTGGTATGTAGGTACATACATCTTTCATCGTCTTCTTTGACGAAACTTTACTTATGAAGGAATATTTAGCTTTGCGAAAGACATAAAAAATATTTTTTATAAAGTTATGTTTAAACTAACAATGTAAATGAGACTTTTAGACTTTGTTTGAGATTGTTTTATTATTGTCAGTCAGTAAACGTTCAGAAACATAGGTATGAGACCTTGAAATAATGAAGTGAATACTTTAGGAATCGAGTTTAGAAACTATTTTGTTAAGTCCTGTTCGGATGACTTATCATTGCTTTTAAATTTACAATATTCCGTCTTCTTCCAATTTTTATACACGTTTTCCTTTTAAAAATCGTGAATCCTTATAGTAATTTAGATGGAGTTTTATGTTATTTGTAGAAATTTCTATGATCAGAACTATCGCCGTTTTTATTATGACATGTTAAATGCCTTCCATCAACATGTCTTGAAAGTAGATAAAATGTTCTTATGAAAGTATAAACAGTAAAGTATAACAAATCTTAACTCTTAAGTGGTAGTAAAATTAACCATAATATATTCTTTAATAGTAGTTTATGTATCAAGAACGCAAAATAGGGTTTTAGGGGACGAATCGTAATTAAGGACAAGGCGACGAAGGAGTTCCTTAAAACCATTTTGCGTACGTGGTACATACAATACTTTTTGGAACACGCTCGCCAAATCACCAACATTAATGTTAATTGCTCGAATTTCGAATTAGCAAGTCTTAAATGTGGTCTAAATTGTCCCTGTCATCAGACATGGCAATGATCGGTAATCATAGCAACGAGTTGAATTTTATACTTAGTTACTTGATTTATTTCATTGAAATTTGCTCAAAAAAAGTCCGCTAAAGTGTTGCCATGGCAGCTTTAAGTACTATAGGTCGCTAAAAATTTTTAGCGGACTCTGAGTGTTGCTATGACGATTGAGGTTGCTAAAGATACGTTTTTCGTTCTGAAAATAGTCCCCTAAGCGACCATTTTGCGAACAATTTAATTTGATAACTATCGTTCAAGTTAGAATGAAGTTTAAACTATACCTTGTTTCTGAGTTCAGCGCCTCTAAGCAATAAAAGGACTCTGAATGCATCATGTGAAGATAACGATGGCGATACACATGCACACACTATAAACATCAAAATCGTTTGACTGTTTAGATATCCTGCTTCAACGAGCTACTTCTTATTTTGCCATTTTCAACTGTTAGCTCACTTGTAAAAAAGTGATAGTCACATTATTTAGGTTAAGTCTAGTGTCAGTATTACCTCAACAAAAGAAAACAGGGAATCCGTGGTAATGGATAGGTTGTGACATATTTAAAGTAAAGTAGGAAATAACTCAAAAACGAAGCATATTCTCATCTAACTAAAAAAAAGATTTAAAGTTTCTTGAGTACATATGACTTCAAGATAACATGCACACGTTTCCTTAATTAAATGATAAAGCGTAAAATTTATAGAAAAACCACAGGCTTCTTCAATTCTATAATAAATTATTACAAGATGTGAATATGAGAATATAGTGCTTAATAAATATTCAATTTATTTTAACATATTTGGCAATAAATATCTGGTTCTTACCAAACTGTAAAACTACAGTAGTTCTTGTGCTTTAAGAGGAATCAGTTTATTAAAATCCAAAAGAAAAGAAATACCTATGTCTAACAAACTTAGAAGCTAGGCAGGTAAGTAAATGGGCTTCTTATCTTTCTCTAATTAAAGAAGGGTCTCGAAATTCAATTTGGAATGGAAAAAATCTTACTGTTACGATAAAGATGGTTGTAGAATACGCGGGTACATCATTCCCCCGAAACGCAAGTATAATCCAAGGAAGCTTTTAATGCTTAAATCTGGTCTAACAGAATGAGAAGGGAAGTCTAATTGAGATTTTAATTACTGTTGCTTAAACTCACACCGCGAGCTCCTCTGTAATTGGCTGTCTAATTATCATGCAGCTCTGGTAGAGTTAGTTCAGACCGACTCTGTGCCGCCGGTAAGCTAGTTTACTTTTTTCATTATCCCGACTAATGTTTGCTCGGGTAACACAGGCTCGTTAGTTATTTTCTTGTAACGAATGACGCTATACATAATTCATGTTCGGTTGGATTTTTTTGCCTTAAACAGTTATTAAACGCACATAAATCAAAATCTCGTTTAAGTAATTCTCGGCCTTAATCAAGTTATAGTATAATAATCATGCAGTCCGCGCGAGCTCGGTTTTCTTATTTTGAACGCTCTCATTTGCAATTTTCTTGAGGAACACGGGCGCCGTTTTCCACTTTAATTAAATCGCCGTTAGTACATGTTTAAGCGGAACTCGTTCCGAGGAAATTGTTATTGCACGCCCGCGCCGCTTCGCGTGTAATTTGATTTCATAATTATTTTTCTTTTTTGGGTAGCTTCTTGTCGCTGTTTACTTTACGCGGTTCGGAGCCGACGTCGGGAATAAAATTATCGATTCCGGGACATTCATTCCGCCGCTGACAATGATTCGAAAGCAAGTAGTACCCCGAGCTTCTGTTTAATCCCCGGATTAAGTTCAATATTAGCAGTGACTGTAACCTAGGAGACCGCACAAACCAATCACTCTACGATTTCGATTGGCACGTTGTTTACATTCGTTCTATTTAGTTGTACTGAGCACTATACACACATTATTTTTACAGTAAAACTAAATTTATACGCTTCGTACATCCAGTATCCATTCTCCTAGAAACTTTAGTAAACCAAAAATATCTTGAGAACAACTAAAATACATTGGCACTATATCTTGCTTGCTTGCGCACAAGGACAATCGAATTTTTCACCAAACATTATTAAAGAACCCTTTTTAATCAACTCATTATTCGAAGTCTTTCGTAGTACCAGACGGGACAAGTTATTATTCTTCTCTCCTCTGGAGTATTAATACACACGTTTAATTTAGCATTTATAAAGGAAACATCTGTACTTGTTCTCAACAATGTTTGCCTTAAAGGCACTGAAAATATTTAAAAGATCTTTAATTGAAGGGATAAACTATACAAGTCTTACTTAGCTTAATTACAATAAAAATGTGTTTTATATTTGCGTTAAAGAGACAATATTAGATATTTCAATTGTTGGTACAGCAGAATTAAAAGTAATGTCTCTCCAATAAAAAGTTAAATTGTGGTCTCTCACTTCTGACCGCTGTAACGATTAGATGGACAGGCACCCATCGAATTCTTGTCAATGTTTGTTTGGCCACCTGTTTATTCTGCTGATCAGAATGAATTTAGACAGTGTACGCATTTACATTGAATTTTATTGGGGCAATATTACTTCTGACTGTACAGGTGACCAGTTTACCTTTTATTTTTCTTTTCTGAAATGTAAATGCTTATTATATAAGCAATAAAATACCAGGTTTATTTTCATATAATTAACTTGAATTTAATATATGCGCTATCATAAATAAAAAAACAAATATATGAATCAATTTCCATAATTGTAAGATAAAAAAAAAGTAAATGAATATTGTGCCAGAGAACATTAACAGGAAACCGGTATACTTCGAGATGTCTTGCTGTTAATAAATACCGTATGTGTGTGATAAGTAAATGAGAATGTAAGCAAGGCTCGGATTAACATACAAATTGATCCGTAATCATATACCGAATAGAAATCAAATTAGTAAGTTAAACACGACGTTAATATCAATATGCGATCTATCAGAACTAACAGTGAGATACATGCAACGGTAATTATGAACCGCACGGCGCTATTTACACCAGAAACGTGGGGAACGTTTCGACGGTGAAGCGGGGGAAAAATAAAGCCCCATCCCGGCGCTTTCACGCCGTCACGTAACGTGAATAATTTAAAAAGTTTGTAAATTAAAAAGTCTTTGTAGAATTTCATGCAGCAGGATTATAATTTAATCCCCCGTCTGAAAGCAAAACGTTTTCCATAATTTCCACCGCAAAAAGGTAAATTTACTCTAAGTAAATTAATGAGAGTGTATTTTGGAAAGCTTAATTATTACAGAAATGCGTTGGCACCCATTAACAAGCCGCTGAATTATCGGGCTTTCCGGTGCCGTGTCAAACGAATGTTTGTTTTACGCCTAAATACCACTTCACAAGCTGAATGTTAGATATAATAGATGCTCATCGTGTTTTCAGCGTTAACACAAAAAGATATAATTTTCTTTTATTTTATTGAAATAAAACTATTAAAAAGAAAAATTGTATCAAAAATTTAATTGAATCAATAATGATTTGAAAAAATAGAATGTGTTCTATCTCCAAACCATATCTGCAGTCCAAATATTTATTGCGGAAATTGAATCAAACCTTATACAAGATGTAGGGAAGTCAAAAATGGCCTTTATACAATTTGTGAAGCTTAAAATGTCATCATATTATAAACGTCACTAAAATTTAAGCTCAGTTTAAGTGTTTAGTGCACATGGCCATTAATGATTTGTTCGAATATATCTGGCTAGTAAACTATCGAACATATCTGATACTTATAAGATTTCGTTATCGCAATATCCGGAACATCTAAACTTGAATTTTCTATAATTTGATAGTGCAGCATATAAGAATCTCTTGAATACAACGTGATCATGACGACTTCCTATAAGGCGACGACTTTTACTGAATCCAGTTTCAATTTCAGAAATCGAATTACGCGTCAAAATTTGCTGAACGTAAACGGCGACGAGAAATTTGCTCGCGCCATTGTCTACCGGAGGAGTAGCGAGGTGTGATTATACAATTTCATATCTCGACGGTACAGAATCGGTGTGTAGGGAAAAGCGGGAAAATGCAATGCGAATCCTATAACGACGACACCTTCTCACGCCCGAAAGGGCTCCCGCTTAATGAGGTTTCGTTGGAGCGTGCCTGCTAATCCCGCCATTCAATGTGGCGTCTAGCAATCGCTAATTGCAAATTAAAACAATTATCCGTTTGAAGTGACTGATATCCCGAATTTCTTCCCCGCGTGTTGAAGCGGTACATTCGATCATGGTGTTAATTTAAATTTTAACAGAAATTACTATGGAAGCTATGCATATTAATGATTAATATAATAAATAAATGCAAACTAATCTAAAAACTGTTGCAAACTAAAATGCGTTACACCAAAACTTGGAAAGAATAATCCTGCACAAAATAATGAAAATAATATTACTTTTCTTTACTGTTAACGTCGTCCTGATTTCTGTTTTCCTTTAAATTCCATAGCGAAGGTGTATCCGTGGTAATATGATCGAGCAATTCCGCGAAAATAAAGAAAGTCTCCACGTCAACTTTAATAACATCTAGAACACTTACCGAGCGTTCTGTTCGAACCTCTCGAGGGAGGGTGGTTATTGTGTGAACACGGGAAACGCTACTCGAGTCGAGGGTGAAGGGAACATCGATTTGCACAGCTCGTGATCACATCAGTGGTCACTTTCCCTGAAGCTGCGGGCACAAAGGGTAATTCCCCTTATGCTGCGTACACTCGACGACGAGTGGGGTGGCCAGTGGCGTATAACGGATACACATCGTGCCGCTAATATCATGCCACTTATGTCATTGAATAGGTTGGCTCATGTGCATGTCATGATATCAGCTACTTTTCAAATTAATTATAACCACTTCCTTTAGTATCAAATGTTATTTAGTTTGAAGTTTAGATCACATGTATGATGTGCATACATTATTTAAACACTAGATTTATCCAAATAATGTTGTGACCACCTTAGAAATATTTTCAAGACAAAAGAAAAATATGAAATGATAATAATAAGGCCTATGATGTATCATCATTGATGTTAAGGATAACAGCGCTGTTATCTGTGTAACTGCTCTCGCTGTGAAGAATCGACATGACGTATCATCGTAACAATCGTAAAATAAGTATCTGTGGTGCTATTTTGTGCTCGATTTAGTGTTATTGTGATCTAATATGCGCTTATTTGAACGACTTTAAACTACTGATACTAAAAACCGTCGATGCAATTGTTATCCAAGTGCACTTAAGATAATACAACTGTTGCATGTTTTTGGGTTTAAGAGAAAGTTAACCAGTTTGTCTATGAACATGTGTACAAGTTTGTACGTATTTGTACTCTAAGGCCTGGTTCTACAAACATAGAATAAGGACAGCATATTCTTCCATATCTACGTCACGTTATTCTAAGGGTATTGGAAATGAAAAAATAAATAAATTTTTATATTCGGTAAAAGAAATATTGGTCACATATGGTGTTTAACTAAAATTTAAATTATTTATTTGCGTGCACATCAAAAACTCAACAGCGGTCGTTACTTAGGATAAAATATGCTCCAGTTTCCGCGAATTTTATATCTGGATCGAAATAAGCCGTCGCCGTCTATTTTTGACTTTATTGCGGTTATTATTTTTTATTTCTGTCGTTACGTGTGTGTTCCGAAGCCGTCGCTCGCCGCATATTACGGCGGCCGAGCGAGCGTGACCGGGTTTTGTGGCTGCGACCGCCTTGATTTATCGTCGTACAACTTATTCGCACTTTTCCGGCGCGTCCGGGCTTAATCACTTTAGGGCGAAAACCGCGACAGTCGCTTATTACGCAGTTACGTTGACCGTAATGGAATTATGACGGCCTTCGAATGCAAATTGCGCGCACAAAATAGAACGAGGAAGAGAATAACAATTCATTCCGTCACGTCCACGGTTTTTCTCAAATAAAAACAGTTAAAGTTCCCAATGTTAATTTTTTTCTATCCTACAACTCATTCTTTGATCTAAAATTACAAAAACAAAATCACTTACATTATATTTTTGTAATACACCATAATCATAATATAAGTATTTTTCGTAAACTTTGTATGACACCAACGAGACTGATTGTCGGACTGTAAAAGAATCACCTCCGGTAAACCAAATCTTAATGAAATGATGATAGGTGTCACGCACACGGCATGATAAAACAAAGAATACCCAATCTATAATACAGTCTGTTTTTTAACTTCATGCAAAAAATGAAGCCAGTGAAAGTTGACATTAAAAGTGGTAGAATGAAGCAATTTTTGTATAACAATTGATTAATAAACGTTAGAGATAATAAATGTTTTCGGCGAACGATGAAACAGTTTGATAGTTCCTGGTTTATTTTTATTATGTAATCGGAGAAGTATGCTGGTGTGACAGCATCGGCTGTTAAAGTGGGTCAGTTACTCAGTTCTCACGTGCACGTCGGTCGTCGCAGATAACAGTGTAGAAAACATGGCCGAATTTTCCAAGAGTGATATTGTGGACATGATTTTAATTCACGGCGTTGACTGCAAGACGTTTGTATGCACAGCGTTACCGAGATCGCCCTTTGCCAAGTAGCAGATCCTTTGTGTCAGTTGTGCAGTTTGTTGTTTGGCAAATTATTCGTGAGGAACAATTACCCGTTCCATTTTCAAAGAGTGCAAGCTCTGATTACCGCAGATTACCTCCAACGCATGCGATTTTGTTGGTAGTTACTTCGGAAACAGAAAGACAATCCGAAGTTCGTTAATAACATTCTCTTCACTGACGAATCAATGTTTTCAAGGGATGGTATGTTTAATTTTCACAACATGCATGTGTGTGCAGAAGAAAAATCTGTGGGCAGGCATGTTAAACGGCAAAATCGGTATGTTTACATCTCGCGCAGGGAGGGAACTTCGAACACTTATTGTGGGTAAAGTTCACCGTCCGTTGCGTCTAGCGGTTCTAAACATTTCACAAGGAATTGCCGGATGTCGGTATGAATTTTTTGATTTTTTTTTCGTTTTAATTTTGGTGCATTCGTGAGAATATCTGTTACCAAATACGAGATTAATTTTTTGCATGAAGTTGAAGAACACCCTGTAGTAACAAAGAATCTATCTGAACCAAATGCTCCACAACCCACAACACATTATTAAAGTTTACATCCTCATCGTCCATGAGTATTGAGATTTCTTTGAAAGCCTTCTCTGTCCCCATCCTTCGAATTGATAAACTTCCCATTAATAACTAAATAATAATAAATAATCATCAATGATTGCCACTTTCTCTGCTTGATTAGGTTTTTTTTTAGTTTCACCTGTACTGTGGTATTGGTTTGACTAGAGAGTATTGATATTCGATTTGTTTCATATGGATAAAAGAAAAGCAAGTGTGTAAAAAGTTCCATTGAACAAACTGTACGTACCGTGTGTTCCGGCCCTTCTGAGCTATAGGAAATTAACATGGGACTTCAAATATTGTTGATTTTTATATTCCCAAGACAAAATACGACAAAAATTTACATTGCGTCTGCTAGTCCTCGATCGAATGCAACTTAGGCGCAGTTTTACAATCGTAGAATAAGGACGGAATAACTGTTCGCCGAATATCCTTTAATGTTCCTCCATATCTACGTCACACCTATGTCACGTTATTCTAAGAATAATGCTTAATGTTTCAAATTATGAAAAATTATGCAACAATTATTTAAATAATTTAAAAAAATGTTTTCGAAAATAAAGGTTCACTTTAAGACTCTTTTTTTAAAATTTGACATGAGCAAGGGGATTGGCCAAGTTGCATGTGCACAAGTCTTCTGCTCCTGTCCCGGGTTCAAACCTCAAATGTTGTTTTCTTTTTTTTTAAATAATTATTACAATTTTTTTTTTTAATTTAATCACCTGCACTTTTATTACAAATACTATGAACAACGTAAAAATGTAAATGGTTAAAAATTATAATAATTTAAAAAAAAATTGACGAGGTTTTGAATCTCAGGCATCTGTGCGAAAGTCGGGAGCCCATACAAGTTGGCTAACTCCCTTGATAATACCAAATGTTGTCATATCATTTTTAATCAGTTCTTCAAACATATCCAAAAATATGTAAGTGTTTCATATAAGAAAACATAAATTAGGTGTGTAACTTGATAAAGAAAGAGCTTGTGTAGTTGAAAATATTTTAGATGGTGCAGAATGCGAACCTGTACAATTTTTAATAAATTAATACAGATAAAGATCGTGACTGAAGACGATCATCACCCAGGTCTCGCCATTGATGTTAATATGACTCATGAGCCTTTCACGTTCTTTCGCCCGGATGTCACCTTTTAGTGTTATAATTTTCGCCGAACTAATTTTCACAATCTGCATAATACCCTACCCTCCGTTGACTGGTCCTTCTTACATAATTTTACCGATGTCGATTCTACCTGTAATGAACTTTACAGTGTACTTTATCATATACTTAACGAACACGTTCCAACAGTTAGCCATAAAAGAAGCAGTTATCCACCTTGGTTTACTATTGATATAATTTCTAACATCAAATTGAAGCATAAATATCACAAGTATAAAATTACTGCATCACTGCAATGAGTTTCGTCGTCTTAGGGCGTCTATTAAAACTGACATAAAAGAATCCTATAGGCAGTACATATCAAATATTGAATTTTTTCTTTCATCTGATCCCTCCTGTTTTTGGTCCTACATTCATACAAAAAATCACACTTCTAGATTACCGAATATAATGAAGATGGACGATGATACTATAGATAATCCTCAATTAATTGTCAATGGTTTTGCTAAATATTTTGCCTCTGTGTATACTCAAAGAGACAGCAATCCTGGTGCTTTTCTTGATGTATGTTCTTTACCATTTGATATTTTTCAGTTCACGGAGTCAGACATTTTGTCTGCAATTAATAAATTGAAGAATAAGATGACAACAGATTACGACCAAATTCCTAATTTTCTTATTTAGGACTGCTCTTGTATTTTTGTAAAGCCGTTACTTACTATATTCAACTTATCCATTAAGCAGTCGTACTTTCCGGCTCAAAGGAAATTTTCCAAAGTATGCCCTATTTTTAAGGCACTTCACTTATATCCAATTACAGACCTATTACGGTTTTATCGGGCTTCCTTTTTCAGTTTTAGCAATCGTTTAATACAGTTCTTCCATTCCTACTTAAAAACAGAATTCATTACGTTTTTATTAACGGCTATAAGTCACAGCTCTATATATCAACTTCTGGAGTCCCGCAGGGATCCAACCTGGGACCCATGCTCTTTGCTCTTTATATAAACGATCTGAGCCAGCACGTCGACTGTCATCTTGAACTATTTGCTGACGATGCCAAATTCTTCTGCACTGTTGATTCGCTTCATGATTGTGCCTCTCTTCAAGCCAATATTAACCGTGTTTTCAATTGGTGTAGAATCAACAAACTTAACCTTAACGTGGACAAATGCAAGATCATGAGTGTCATGACCTATTCCAGATGTAAAAATAAAATCTTTTATAATTACAGTGTTTCTCATGTACCACTCACTTGTGTCTCAACAGTTAAAGACCTAGGTGTTATTTTCGACTCGGAACTCTCTTTTTCACATCACATATTGACATCAGTGAATTCCGCCAACAAAATGTTAGGTTTTATCATCCGTAATGGTAGGCCTTTCTCTAACTTGACCGTATTGAAAGCGCTTTATTTTTCATTCGTTAGAACCAGGCTTGAGTACTCAACCTTGAAGTGGTCTGGTCTCCTATTTATGAATGTTATAGAAAAGGTTCAAAGAAAATTTCTGAAATATCTCTGGTTTAAAGCATATAGCGTATACCCACCAAGATGTTTCGATCACTCTCTCTTATTATCAACTTTTAATATTCATTCTCTCCAAAACAGACGGGATAGTTTTGTTCTTGCTTTTCTGTTTAAACTGTTGCACAACCATATCGATTGTCCATTTTTATTGGGTAAGCTCAAATTTTGAATACCTCGACCGGCATCTAGACTCTTCCTTTCTTTTTATCTTGATGCACCTAGAACTAACATGTTTCTTAGAACACCTGTCTTCACTTTATGCTCAGTTTACAACAGGGTTAGTAAAAATTATGATACATTTCATGATAGTCTTATTAGCTTACAACTTGCCCTTCTAAATGCTTGATTTTCTCCCTAATTTCTTTTCTGCTCTTGTAATTACTTTCCTGCTCTCGCTCTTAGTTAATTAGATCTAGCTTGTTTTAGTCGATATTTAGTTTTTGTTAGTGCTTAGTATGTTTACCCTTAGCTTTAAGCTGCTCTTTAATTAGCAATTGTATAACGCTCCTCTTATTTATTGCATGCGTTTTTCCATGTTGCCTTTTATTTGGATTTGTTTTCCATTGGGCAAATAAAGAATTATTATTATTATTATTAGAAAAATGTATAATTTTCGCACTTCTCGGAACTCTGGTAACACCCTGTATCTAGAAAGTGAAGTCTATTTTTCCTTGTTTATACAAATAACGATATTTGCAACCTTTATATTGTAAGTACACTTTAATGTCTTTATAATAAATTTCCATATCAAAGCGGAAAAATACCATGTAAAACTCTTATTACCATAAACTTCTGAAATATGTAAATGTCAGTATAAAATATTCTACCGTGCGACACCACCAACCCCAAGCGCCTCCACACCACCGCTGATAATATATCGGCAATTCGCGCTCTACAAAAAAAAAGAACAGATGTCGTCAGAATTACGCGAAACGAATTTATTTCGACTCAAATCCACCCGTCCCAATCGGACCGTTATTAAACGTAGCGTGGCCGGCGGAATCGTCGAGCGAAAAAAAAGTTTCCGTGTCTCGGGCAATCACACGAAAGTTGATAAACGCGTCGAGGTATAAAAGTTCCGGTGGCGGTTCGGCGACCGGAACTAGAGTCGTTTCCGGGAGGCGCGAGGAAGTTTACTGTGTGGTTATTCGCCGAGACTCGCCAAGATTTACAACCCCAGCGCCGCTTGTAATGTAGACGTAACTTGGGTTCACTTACTGCGTAATTGCTGTTGTTATATTGTAAGTGCTTTGCTTGTCCGTGCCTTCGCAACAACATTACATAATCGGATGGCTCCGTTCCCAGCAAAGACGACGTACGTAATTATAGATAATTAAGTTTTATAGTATTATTACCAAGCATATTTTTTTGACACGCTCTTAATTAGATACTTCTATAAATAATTCAATTTACACAGTTAGGCTGCGCTCACACTGACGAAGCAAAAACGTTTTCGGACTAAACATTTTTGACTAATTTTGTTAGAAAGCGTTTTTTTTAATCCTTTAAATAGGATCGGGCACACACTGATATATCAAAACAAAAAACAGTTTAAAACACGCTAAAAGAGTTACTATAAAGTTTAAAGCACGCTAAAACAGTTACCGTTTTAGCGTGTTTTTAATCCGAAAACGTTTTGCTTCATCAGTGTGAGCGCAGCCTTAAATATAGTTTCAAGCGCCATTGACTATTCATTATTACTTACTATAATTAAAAAATATGAACGGTTCAAGTCCTCTCTCAAAAGTGACGGGATAAATTCTAATCAAATATTACTTATTGTTTTTCTCTCATACATATGTATATGTGACTATTAAAAACTATTTAACTACATTAGCTCATTTGCAAATACCAAGATTACTTTTTCATCTCAAAAATACTATACACATTTTATCTTTTTAAAAACAAGGTGAAATGTAATTAAGTGACTAGTGAAATAAATTAAAACGTAATATGATAAAAAAATCTACCAAAAGTTAATTTTTTTACGTTAAATGTTAAGGAAATAAAAGAAAGTTTAGAGGAGATAGATTTTTTCCTGAATCTCTGCAACAGTCCGTGTAAAAGGAATAAACGATAAAAGCGTAAAAATTAGTCGTAACATTTCGCGTTTGAGTCTTGCACGGAGCGAGTAAAACCGTGTAGTGGAACAGAAGAGGATTACCACAGAGCGGCGGCGGCTAAAGACAAAACCGCACGGGAGATATATGGATGTAATTAGATAAAGTTCTGGGCTGTGGTCGAGTTAATCTGCTCTCCGGTGATCGGATGCATTATACATGCTCTCTCGTCCCGACGCCCCTACCGAGAGTCGACGACGCTACGTCCTTCGCCGTCAATTAACGGAATCACATTTACATTTACGACAGACACATCCCAAATTGAAAACAAGTCTTAATTAATTTGCTTTGACGTAAAGATCTTTAACCCGAATCTCCGCACAAACTTAATAAAACAGAATGAATACAGGATTATATTATTAACTTCAATTTAACAAATTTTTATGTCATCTATTTATGTCTACATTCTACATTCTGAAAGTTCTAAATAAACAAATTTTGAAGAAGTGCGTTAAGTGAAGTAAAGAAAGTTGATCCATAAATATGGAGTAGGTAGTTACTAAAAGACGAAATTATTTCTCCAGCATACATCACGCTTCTGCTGACGAGACCCCAAATAGGGCCGAAACAGCTATACAGAGGATGCTCGAGGAATCCACTGCAATCAAAACCGATTTGACAGCACGCATGACCGCCTGTATAGGATGACTTATTATGTAGCGAACTGGCTTCAATTTGTCAATCCTCCTAATGCAATGTCAGGTCAAAAAGTGATCGCAGGATGTCGCCACCTAAAATTTTCATTAAGTAAGATAAGATTGATAAAAACAAAGAGATACATTTATTTGCAGGTTATCACATTATATGTTTGTTAAATTTTTTTCTACGAAGCTAGTATGTATTTTGCTATAGAGCAATCTACAAGAATATTATATGTATAACGAGTATAAAAACAAAGTGTATGTATTGAATAATCTGCATAATATTTCCTGTAATTAGGCGTGAAAAATGCGCAAACGATCCGCGTTAAATACACAAAAATATCACGACTTCTGATAATAAATGGCCGTCAGGAAAAAAAAAAGCGAAGCTTCCCCAAAAGTGGAAACTCGATACAATAAAACCAATAAACGATTGAACGCTCTCCCCATCTGTCACCATCCTCGATGGAATAACTCGTAACGCGATACGGTAAAAAGCAAATATCACATGTAAAACGGCTCAATAAACAACCGTACGTCCGCTAAAACGCATGCAATTTGTATACGTGCGTTCGCTCATAACGAGGGGCAGGGGTTTTATTAACCGCACCAAAACACATATGTAAATCGCGCGAGGGGTTCGGGGCGGAAGCCGGAAGGCGATAGTGGGGAATTACCCTAACCGGGAGAGCAGTCGGTTTATCGAGCATCAAACGCGTGATCTATCATCATCGCAGATCACCCCCACATTATAGTCGCTGGCTTGTTTAAATACGATTTTGACGTTATATGAATAGTTTAGATGATGGAGATTACCGCTATTCACATTATGTGACGTTTATAACGCCATAATTAATTCAGGTATAATTTCGTATATTTGATAGCGCTTAGTGGTTCGCCTGTAAATCCAAATTCGGTTCAATTGAACGCATATAAATTTTCAGTATTTAAACAAACTCCATCAAATACAAAATCGTATACTATTTTACAGAGTCGAAATTAAATAACATAAAGACCCAGTTGTAGGTATAATTCCAGTTTAACTTTAAACCAAAGCTTAAACCCTTAGCATCAATAAAATAGTTGAAATAATCGTTGTTATGGGTTTAAGCTTCACCTTACATTTATGGAGCGATTCTGCTCATATCTGTAGCAACTGTAAGATCTGTAAGCCCGTAAGTCAATTATTAAAAGCTGGAATTTTGAAGTTCTCAGTATGTTACGATTTCTTGTAAGCCTGTAAGGCAATACCAAAGAGACTTACAAGTAATTCTAGGGACCTAGGAGAAATCATATCTTCCACAGAACTTCAAAATTCCATGTGTTGACTTACAGGTTTACAGATCATACGGTTGCTACAGATACGAGCAGAATCGACACATTAACTGGTCTCACTCTTACATGTACTACCTAAGTCTCTAATATAACGGCTAAATTCTGAAACATCACTGATACTCAACTCACACTCAAACTTGACAATTTGACGTTACTTAAAATTCAGAAATTTTTTTATTTAGGCCCACTTGTAAAGAGTGTTCTTTCAAGCATGATAGAACTTTAAATTGCAATAAAACATATATTAATTGACAGGATGATAACATATTAAGATTATTCGAGAGATCATTCTATGACATTGATGTTTAAAAATGATTTCGGACAAATGTGCACCACGGCTACGTCTGATATATCGTATTCTATCAGTCCAATTTTGCGTTACTTTTTCAAGTAAGTTGGGCCTTATGTCCGCAAAAACGCGAGTTATGTTGGCTTCCAGTGCATCAATCGTTGCTGGTTTAATAGCATAAACCTGAGACTTGACATATCCCCAAAGAAAATAATCGAGTGGCGTCAAATCACATGACCGTGCAGGTCAATTCACAGGTCCATTTCTGGAGATAATGTTGTTGCCGAATGTTTGTCTCAATGATCAATTGTTGCGATTGCAGTATGGCATGTGGCACCATCCTGTTGGAACCACATCCCTTCCAGATCGATGTCTTGCAAATTTGGAACCAAGTAATCATTGATCATCGTTCTGTAACGTTACACCATTGACAATAACGCGCACTCCGGCTTCATTTCAAAAGAAATAAGGTCCAGTGATGCCACCCGTGTGCAATCCACCCATACGGTGCATTTTTCTGGATGTAGCGGACTCTCGTGAATCACTTCAGGATTGGTTCACTCCAAATGCGGCAATTTTGTTTATTAACATTCCCATTAAGCCAAAAATGAGCCTCGTCACCAATTAAAACTTTGCGATAGAACAGAGGTTCAGCTTGCATTTGATTTTCAGCCCATTCACCGAACATACGACGCGAACGATGGTCATTTGGCTTTAGTTCTTGAACCATTTGGATCTTGTAAGGATGGAAACCAAGATCTTTACGCAAAATTTTCCATGTAGTGGACGGAGAAAGCTCAAGTTGCTGTGAACGACGACGAATCGACAAATTCGGGTCTTCCCTAACACTATCGTCAACAGCAGCAACATTTTCCTCGATACGCACATTTCTACACCTTGTTGGTGTTTTGACATCACGTAGCGAATAAGTTGTGTGAAATCTATTCACAATTCTGCGAATAGCTTGCTCCATTGGCCGATTATTATAGCCGTTTTTTGGCGTACAAAACTGTTTTAAAAACGACTGGTGCTGTTTCAAAACTGTTTTATTTTTGACGTTATTTAATGATAATCCCGCTAAAATAACTTTGCGTTTCAAAAAAAAAACAATATATGCACCTGTTTTAAAACATAAGGTCGTTGTTTCAACGTTAAAAAATGCACATTTCGAAATAAATTTACGAAATAGTTTCAAAATAGTGCACCGCCAAAAAACGGCTTAGGTACGCCATAAAATTCACGAAGAGCTCTATAAGTTTGGCGAACAGAACACTGATTTTGAAAATAAATTGCCACAATTTGGGAGCGTTGCTCTAGTGTCAATCGTTCCATGCTGATTTGTCAAAGCATACTAATTACAAATGTCACCTATAGCGCGCAAACTGACAATTGATTTCACAGCTACCGCTAACCGAAGTTTTATCATGCTTAAAAAAACACCCTTTACAATGCCAGCTTAAATTTAAGCTGAAGCTTAAACCAATAACAACGATTATTTCAACAATTGTTGTTAAGGGTTTAAACTCTGGCTTAAAGTTAAGCTAGAATTGTATAACTGGGCCTTATTCGTATAATAAAAATTTACGTATAGATATTTTGATCATTAGTGCTTTACGATAGAAAGTCAAAAAATCATTAAAATGAAAATTAAAACATTTTAAGTAGCGACATCTTCCGATCGCTTTTTGACCTGACATTGCAGTAAGATTGACAAATTGAAGCCAGTTCGCTACATAATATTTTGTTGAAAATTAAAACGTTTCTGAATTTCAAATTAACATCCAACTGTCAAATTGAGTGTGAATTGAGTATGAGTGATGTTTCAGAATTTGGCCCTAAGTGTTCGCTCTCACATTTCTACTCCGATTATGTTCCGAGCGAATTTTCGAAAAGGCCATAAAATACTCCATATTTCTAATAGCTTTCTTCTCATGATAAAGAAACAAGGGTGCTACTGTAGTGTGCGGTCTACCTGCGAATCTGAGATCTACATATTATAGAGTGCGTTCTACTCTCAAAATATATTTGAAAAACAAGCTAATCTCTAATTTGACCATGTTTGTTTGTAACGAAGTAATTAAAGGATTTACTTATTTTGGTATAAATGTTTTTCTATGAAAATTAGGGATATTAATTAAGATTAGGGATATTGTTACAACTTGGCGTAATTAAAGGATTAATTTGTTTTTGTTTGCAAGTTTCGGGAAAAACAATTAGAAATATGCAGGTAGAACGCATAGTATGTTGACGGATTTTTTAATTTTTTTTATCAAGTCTTGCTATGAAATTTGAGCGGCATGTCTTAGCTTGACTGTAAAATAACCTAAAACAGTGCAATGACTTATTTTTCAGTTAATCTAAATTTCATAGCAACGGTTGATAAAAAGAATTAAAAAATCACCCGGTATTAGAAACATGCAGATAGACCGCATACCACATTAGAAACATACAGTAGCACCGAAATAAGTTTATTTAAAATGGAACAAATTCACTTTTCTTACATATTGAGCAAATTTCGTATTACAATCTTCTTGTGTAGATGAATTCCGAAACAGTTCTAAATATCTCAATGAATGAAGTTTACTTTTCTACAACTTCCAGTTATGTCTTATTTGAAACAATGCAATGAAATTGGTTCTACACATTCTATGCAAAATGAACTGAAAAAGAAATAGGTAGGTTAAATTCTTGAGAAAGAGTTCAGTTAAACACAAGGCAAAGTGCATTGTTATTTTCAAAAATTTGTTGCATTTATAGCCATTTCACTTTATTAAATAGGGATGTGCCCAATATGGCGGCCATAAGAAAAAATGAAGGTCAAAGTGAAACAAAACGTTGTGAGTAAAATCTAATGATATCATCGTAAAGAGCTCAAAAAAGTGCCTGTAGAATGTATTAATTTTGTTGTGATCCCTGTAATAATAACTTCAGAAGAAAATGAAAAAGAAAATTACGTTTTTCGGTTTCTTGGAAATATTTCAAGAGCTACAAATCGTAGAAGATTTGTTCACCACCAAAATACGCAACTTTGCCCTAATTTAATCGACTTCGTATCTCTTACCGTTTCCGAGATCCCAATGGTGAGCCACGCATTTGTAACAGCCTATGTTAGACAAATCTGATATAAAACCTGACGTGCAAATATATTCATCATTGTATTATCGGTCTTCACTGGGGGGTTTGGTTTGAATCGCGTCACTCTTTTCTTCTTTACAAGTTTCGTTCTTGATGTAGAAGACCTTCTTCAACAGCAGCAAAAGGCCTTGGAAAATTTTCTCTAGAACGAAGAAATGACAAACGTTGGCAAAAGAAGAAAATACTGAAGTGGTCCTGATGAAGATGTGAATAGTTCCAATCTCACATTTTCATTTTTCTTAAAATAAATTTTCTAGATCGTCTCTTCATTCCTTGTAGCCAGTGGTAACTATTTTGGGATATGGTCTAATCTTTAGCAAAAAAAAATTGTTTTTAATTAAAAAAAAATGTAAAAAGCGTGACGGTCGGTGAACGATGAATTTTATATGGCTTTGGTGCGTTTCGGTACAAATGAGTATTTAAAAATTTAAATTATTCAGCCGTCCCGAAAGTTTTACTGTTTCCAAACACATGAACATAATGCTTACATATGCAAACACATACGCCGTGTGTGTTTGAGCTGCGCCGGTGGCAATTAACACACCCTCTACACTACCCCAACCCCAACGTTCCTCATCAAACACTGCACCCTCTTTACATCACACGTGGACCCTCATGAGTAGCTCGATTTCAAATTCAGATTATTTTCCAGCAGCAGCGGGGGATTTCATATTTATTCTCATAATGATTCACAGCATTGTATCTTATAATTAAAATTTGCGCACGGCGACAGTATTTAGTTGCGTGTACATAACACGGTCGTAATTAAGTTCGTCTCCCTAAGAAAAGACAAAAATAAATACGGAGTATAATTGCTATGTAATTACGGACGATGTATTTATGATATACTGTGCCGACGAGTAAATAATTAAAAAAAAGAAAATAAAAAGGAAAAAGGGCTGCGCGTATTGCATTCTGAAAACGTGCATCATGAATATAAAAGAGGTTGGACAGTTGCTCTTTGTTTTTGCGCGCAAGATCAAATCATTTCATGCCATATTACGTCTACTGCGAGCGAAAAACAAGGTTGCACTATAATTTTATTCTACGGTATCGCGTTTCCAATGTATTCACCCCAGGTTGCCGCTACGCGATTCAAGTTGGCCGTGCTCGGAATATCTCAACAGATTGCGAATTGGTAGCCCGACCACGTCCCGAGACCATTACCATCGGGGTTGAAGCGGTCGCTTGATTATCGTATTATCGAGGTGTATTGTAGCGCACTTAATGCCGCGAAACAGTCTTGTTTGCTCGTGTATGTTTTATGTTAAGGGTCAGTGCCGATGATGGGGGATTTTAAACCCCTTTCCGTTCCTAATTCTAGAAATAATGCCAGGCAGTATGTATCATGCTAATCCCTCCTGCATAACAATCAAATTCATCGTCTAATTTAACGCCTGAGAAAATTCGCAAATAGAAAATTTGCCTGTGAGTTCATACTTTAACGTTCATTATCTTCATGAAACGTGGTCACGGTGGTAAAACTTTTGCGAAAACTTAACTCGAAGTCTTGGGAATCGTTTCTTTAATATTAGACTGCACAAGGTGAATTCAATAGTTGTACAAATATTTGAACTGCTAATAGATAACGACAAAACATTACGTACCGCAGACGAAAACGGTCATCAGGGTCATCACCGCCGCATTCCACGGTCCTTTTAACCCATAAATACGACGGGGTAATTCGGAAGCTCCGGTTAAAAAAATAATCGCGAAAAGAGGCTTGCCAAGTGAACCCCCTCACATTTTCGATCAGAAAATTAATAAATAGCAAATTAATTTAAGCTTACATACAAGAGTTCGAAAATCCTTCTAACATGAGGGAACGCATTGTCGATTTAATTTCTTAAATGATTAACATTTCAAATGAGTAATATTTAAATAGATCCATAATAAAAGAACCCCAAAGGAATTTAGACTTGTTGAATGACATTGGACCACTTCGCTTATCCATGTGTTACAGAGTGTTTCGTTTAAGACATTCCTGCAGAGGCCCATCATGCATAAAGTTAATATTGACCTGAGTTCTAATTGTATATCTTCAAAAGTTTCCTTCATTTCGGTGTGTAAAATCGGAAAGGATGCCGATTCTCTTGGATAGTTTAAAAGAAAAAAGGTTTGACTGACTGATTTCCAATGAGTTGCTCCGTGATCGGCCGAATTTAAAATTCGGTCAGAAATCGGTTTAAGAACAACTTCATGTGTATGGTTCCAGTAGGATCGTAATGGACTGGCATATACTGCCGAGTACATCAAGTTCAAACAAATTTGTTTTTTTTTTCGGTCACATTCGGCAGTATAATTCCAAACTGTCTAGTTAAAAGGTTTAATTCCCACGGAAATGTTTCCTAACTTACACTAAATAATGAATTACAATGAACTAATCTCACTAGTATCTAACAGGCCGCCTCTATGGAACACTTAACTTAAAAGTTACCACAACAGGAATATGTTAAGAAAGCAGAGTACTTCCGAATTCGGCATACAATAACGAAGTATAACCATCCTGTTCTGCTGAACATTACTGTATCGTACACGGCCGAGCAAAAGTTCTGCCGAGTCCGGGGCCAATATGATTCACTGTCAGAGGTCAATGAATCGTCATGAAGTAGTTCTGATAATTTATTTCAACTATTACATACGGATTTTTAACATTCCATATTGCATATTATGGTATTTAAAAATTCTGTTGGACGTTAAACTGACTTAATTAGAAAAATAAACAATGTAAACATGTTTTAATGGATTTTATTATAACTGTATTAAGTAGTTAAAGCTGGTTCTTGTCCGATGAAAATTGTATCACAAAATCTTCCGAAGAAGCTGTCAAACGATAGCGAAACGTAAAGTGTTTGTGCGGCTTTAGTGTCCGTTTAAAAGATTTTGTGATGTATTAAGTAGTTTAACAAAAAGGAAAAATGTTCCTTATGGAGGTCCCACAACAGATTCAATTCCTAGATTACGACGTACAAGAGCTGACATATGATTGGATCAAATTGTATTTGCTCAAGAAATTATAGAAAGTGATTATAGGAAATGAGAATGAAAAATGTGTGTTGTCTGTCAGGATTGTACGAAATTATTAGCGGAATACCACAGGAAAGTGTCTTAGGTCTATTGTGTTGTTGGTAAATAATCTCTCCGAAACCTTCAAAACAATCAGAGGTAAAGTATGCAATGATGATGATAACATCAGTATCTTAGTTAAAAGGAAAAGTGAAGCACGAAGCAATTGCTGACTTTCATGTCCCTAGGCACCAGTCTTTTGTCATCAGCTATTCGGTGGATAATCAAAGTGCTATGTATTTACGTGCATTTGTTATCAGAAGGTTTTTTTTTGTTTTTTCTGTCTAGGTAATATACTGGTGTGCAAAATTGTCAAGGTTATTATAATACAGTAGCGGACAAACAAGTAAGCACTTTTTGACGTCAATTTTATGATACTAAAACTTTTGCCGGGTGGTTGTAATTATGAACTGAAACTTAAAGATGACAACCAATAATTATTACTGATTGTCATCTATCTGTAAGTTTCAATACATAATTACAACCACCCAGCAAAAGGTTTAGTATTATAAAATTGAAGTCAAAAAAGTGTCCACTTTTCTATTGTCCGCGATTGTAAGTATATTACTAAAATTTGTTAATATTACAACATCCTTGAAAATTGTATCTATTTAGATACTATTCAGAGTTGCATTCACAACCAACAACACCGCAAAATTGTTTGTTTCATATTTTATCTAATACGTATTGATTTTTAATAAGCACACGTTTGTCTTGTCAAAAACACCATAATTGAACTCGAAACACTATTAGGTAAATTGTATATGAAACCAATAGCTGTTTACCCCCCAAGCAGATGATTGGCGGCCATATCTAATGGTCGCGTTCATCAGAAGTAATTGCTTGTAAACGGTTGGCCAACTGTTGGCAATTTTTCTGATGAACGGGTGTTTAAGTTGCAAACATGTTTGATGTATGATTGGTATCAGACGCCATATTTTTAAGCGTAAACAAATCACAATTCGAAGTAATCGTTCACAAAACAGGCAACAGTAATCACAAACGTATCAGAAACGCATCACAAGGTGATTTGTTCTGGTGAACGCGACCAATATCTGATGGAACAAAACAAATTACTGATAAACTTTGATAAACGTCCTTACATTCGTTAGTTGTTCCAGTCCATTCTCTAACTAAATATTTTTACTTTTACAAATCAGACATTTTTACAACTTCTTTTTTTGATAAATACACTAAAGTACTGCTAGTACACTATAATCTGCCTAGTTTCTCTTTGCCAAAAAAGTGTAAATATTTCACTTCTGAAATATTTGTATTTGGCTTCTTATTCAATATCAACAGAAAAAATTGAAAATGTGAGTTATACCTTACATATAGGTGTATATGTATGCACAGTCAGAAATAAAAATAATGTCTCCCAATAAAATGTTAAATGACGCTCTAATCCCTTCTGATCGCCGTTACTTCTAGGAGAACAAGCAAGCGGGCAAGCAAGAAACAAGCACCCATTGAATTTTATTTGGAGACAATGCATCCATCTGCTGGTCAAAAGTGATTAGACCGAAATTTAACATTTTATTCGGGAGATATTATTTTTAATTCTGACTGTACCTACTCTGCTACTGTTATGGTTGTTTCTGTTTTCTTCTCCTTTTCTGTTTCTTGTTGAAACTATTTTACATGTATTCTATCATTTTTTTAAATTAATTAATATGAATTCATTTATAAATCGAACTAGAGCTAAAAATTGGCATGTGTGATTCCAAACAAAAAAATGTAATGATTTACTCCCTGAAAATGTAACCCCCGGGTACTTATTAAATTGAGTCATAATAAATCCAAAGAGCGATCCCGTTATACGGAATAAGTAAATTATATACTAAAAACACAACGAAGGGACGAGATAATGCGGTTTGGGTCGCAAAACTTTCCCCCATTTCCATCCGTCCCTAGTTTCAATTACTAAACGAGACACGTATACAATAGTTGCATTAGACACTTCTGCCACCCCGAGGAGCAGGGTCGGCCGACGAAACTTGCCGGGGGTGATCCTTTTGAATATATTACGTGGCGTTCAGGTATCGGCTGTGACGGTCGGATGCCAGGTGGTGTGGCAGGTGCGGCTTTTGTACGGTGTCATTTTAATCGCTAAGGCGAATCGGGGTTGAAGTATGAGGACGGAGGAACATTTGTTGAAAGTAATCCGCAATTATGCTTGCTTATCAGATTTAGTTTCCCCCTCGTCGTAAACAAAATATTACTGTCCCATTGTATCCTTTTAATGAATTAAATTGCAAAAAAATGCGTTCGTTATAATAGAACACACCCCTTACGGTCGATGAAGTTTTGTTTTAAATGATGTAAATTTCCTACGTGCGTTACCGATATTAAGAACATTAATGACAAACACAATGTAAATAAGGGAACAAGAAAATAAACAAAATTAATGTGGGTAAACACGTGATATTTATTTATAACATTCACAATTTTTTTACGATACGTAAGTGTCACAGCCGTATGTTTAACTTAGTCATAAGTTCCTATTGAAACGAAAACGTCGAGTAAATATGAATTTGTCATGTGTACGGCACAGGCTTGCACTATTTCATTCAATAAACTCCGGAATATTTCATCGAAAATATTATACGATATAGAATAGAGCGAATTGGTTTCTGAGTGGAGAAATGAGTGCACGTGTCATTTCTAGGGCGAACCCTCGACGTTTTATTGCCGAGGGCCTGAAGTGCTGTTCGGAATGTATTTTATATGCCTGGATGGCCTTTTTTTTGTGGGAAGATGAGATTTTTACGCTATAACCACATTGTAAAAACGATACATAAACTGACCTGCCGCTGCCCTGGGATGTTTATTCACGACTACGTGTTTATTTTTTCATTGGGATTTAATGTTGATTTTGGTGCCACTGAAAAACTAATAAAGCACCCGCATCCGACATTCACTCCACATTTCACATAAATTTGGTTCGGATTTTTACTGTTTCAGTAAACCTAACCGTATCAATTCGTTCATACAAAAAAACTTAACAAACATTGTCGGTCACCTCCAGATGATTTGCCTTTCGTGTTGCGGCATTGTTGAACCTCAATTAGCAGATGCAATGGAAGAAGGAATGCAGATGATGTTTAATTTGTAACTAATTATGAAATATTTGACAATTAGTAACCTGGTCTTATTTGGACTTCTAATTAAACCGACATCTTCAAATTAAAAATCGGTGTCATTAAACAAGTCTTTGATCTTAACGCAAAGCATAATGTTCGCAAAGATACAAGAAAAAGTTAGGATATGACATTTTGGTAAAACAAGAATTAATTTGCCTAGTTGAGAAACCTTAAGGGCCAGTTTTACAATCGTGGAATAAGGACGTAATAACTATTCGCCGAATATCCTTTAATGTTCCTCCATATCTACGTTACACCTACGTCACGTTATTCTAAGAATAATGCTTATCCGACGATTGTAAAATCGGGCCTTAGACTTAAGAATTTTTAAATCTAAAAGTACGATCTAACCTAACACATAAATTATGAAAACGTTCTGAAACATATCGACTTAAAGATATAAAATATTAAATAAAATTGCAATAAATCTTCTAACAAATTATTAAAGAGACGAGATAAAACCAAATTAGTACTAATATGAAAAGAAGATAACAGATCAAAACTCTGCGCCCCCGAACGACTTCTAAATACATAATCGAAAGAGGGAGCGCTTCGAAAAAATTCCACAAAATTGTATAATTTATAATTAATATTCACCTGTATAACTTTTAGGTTAGATGGGGTGAATATTTAATAAGGCGAGATGCGTGCAGAAGGCGGCGATTGTTAAAACAAGCCAAAGATTACCCGGGAAAAAGTAGAATTCCGTGTTGAGATTTAACGGTTCTGCGCTGAAAATAACCGCGCTGTCATGGAAAATAAAACCCGGATTAAAATTTCAATATTTGATAAAAGCTCGAATATAAATGCGCAAACAAAAAGCTTATTGGAAGCTACGGAATCTACTCACCTGTTTGTGCATTTCCACGTTTAATCCGTACGACATTTCGTAATACTGAAACAGAAAAAAAATAAATGATTATTCCAAAAAAAAAAGCTAATGTATACCATTTGAAGACTCTCATTTTGGCCAATAGCGTTTTCATAAAGACCAATAAAGAACATGTGTATGCGATTGGTTGAAAGAGTACAGTGTGCATAGCGTGTTTGCTTCTATACATATACGGATACTATTATAATACATGATGTTGATGTTGATGATGATTGATGTTATTGATGCAGTCGCATCTAATTAAGCCACAGCTGTAATGTCCACTATTCATGTTAAGAATGCAAGAGCTGTATTTTTCTTTTTAACTTATTTCGAATCGTATGCTCTCTGTTGCCCTTCAACAAACCACTGCACTACTGGCTAAAGTGAAAATATTCAATCTGTATTATTGCTTGTTCATTATCTTAGATTTTTACTCAAACTTTAATAAACCAATACCTAAATATCTTTTTAAATTTTTATTACTACCAGATAAGAAGAAAATACAGTTTCATAATTATCTGATATAATATTCCATTTTTAAATTGATTTTTATGAGATACATAATCATTAGTCAACACTTTTACCTGTAAATTATGAATCATACTCATACTACGCCATTAATATCGCTTAACCCAATTCATTTAGGTACAGTGGTAATTATCATTGTCCCCAGAAGCTTGTCTTTAATTAATAAACCGTGGTTGAAATTAATTTGGTCCTCGTATTCTAAAATCGTTCAAATTGAACTACGAAGTCTTTTAAAGTCACTTCGCCCCCATTTTGAGAAAACCAAATTTTTACTCCTAGCTTACCATAACAATGGGCATCAAAAAAACTGTTTCAAAACTAGGTTATGTGAGAAACATTTTATTTTACAACAAGCCCCATTATATTCAAAATACTTTTAATGTGAATAACCGGTTAACTAGGAGAATTATAATTCATATAATTATTACACCAAGCCAACACATTAAAGATCTGACAGTAAAACGTGAAAATAAAAAGTGCTTTTTAATTGCTGCGTTTATAAGTTACGAAAACTAATTGCACGTAGAAGGGTACTTTTCATTAGACAAACGTCAAGTCAACGTTTAAAATGCTTCTGTACAGACGAAATGAACTGCAGTTACCTTGAATTATTTCGATCGTTAATGGTAACCGAACGTGTATTTCCATTACAAAAATTACAGGTTGTTTTAATTGCATTATCATGTGTAATCGTAAAAATGCTTCGTGATAACAGGTATAACTAATAACTTCATTCCACGCCATAATTATTAATCCTTTACTGAAATAGATCCGTATCAACCAGCGATATAATTACTACTCCGGGTAATTATTAATAGATCATTACAAGGTTGCCATGGTGAGATCATATCATTTTTTTTATAATCAGACTCTGCACTCTCGATACAATCCGCTTGTTCGTTAATTATACATACTACCTAATGGATATTTGCTATAGTTTTGTATACACGGATAGTGTTTAACCATCACCGCGTTCTGATTCATTTATAAAGCGCTTTATTGCTTTTTTATGAACTGTTTAATGCGACGGCGATGCGTGTTTAATGGCCAGTTGATGATAAAATGTATTTTTCAACGTTTACAATCTTTTTCATCTCGACGGTTTTAATTATATTGAAATTTATTGGTCGGTCGGAACGCTGACGGCGTTGAAAAAGAGAATGTTTTAAGTTTTCCACTTTGATTAGGACCGCATTCCAAGAAATTATAAAGTCTACAATATGGGCTAGGTAGTCAGTCTGATTAATGAGAACGACATTTTTCTGTGATAGCTCCGACTATTTTCTATCTTTTAAATACAACTTTTTTAAACAAAATAAAATAAATTTAGATCATTAGTTACTTATGTATTTTAAAAAGCTTTGCAGCTTGCACTTCAATTTACATAAATATAACGTGTCCTCTAATGTAAGGGAATCCTAGGCATAGTTCTTACAAATTTCGAGAAAATTTAGTGCCTGTTTCCAGGTCTACGGAAATTTCTGTTTAAGATAAAGGATAAAGAAAAAATAATCTAGGGAAATTTAGGTAAAACGCTTTCAGGTAAAATATCAATTTGTAATTTAATTAGTTTTGTCGTATTTAGGATAGGAAAGGAATATTTTAGTAGATTTAACAATGGCATCTATTCCAGAACTAATAATATCTACAAACCAACGAAAAGAAAAGAGAAAATAAATTGACGTTATTTATAAAAAAAAATATTCACAATAAAATCCTGATAATTTAATAACATTTCGTAAATGCAACACACATATTTTATTCAACCTGCAAAAATCATATTATAGAAATAGCTCTGAGTTTTTAATTTGTTTAAATGATGTTAGTAAAAAAAATGTATGATAACTACATATAATAGTTCAATCAAACCAATGAATTTTGTGTAGAATTGAGAATATTATTTTTTCATTTTTTTGCCGTTGATAAATGTTCAAATTTTTAATAAAACAATTTAAAAATAACTCAGAAAAGTTTTGTTAATTTTGTTACGTGTTAATGGAAACGTTTCACATTTCATTTACAAAAATTGCGTTCGTCAAAAGTCAAATACATTTGTTTTAATTCAAACATTTTCATTTAGCTTCTCTGCAATATAATACAGCTATGTGCATATGTATTTAGCACCCTATAATTCTATATAAAAGAACAGAAAATTGGGTATTTAAATAAAACAACAGATAAACTTGCGGACAAAAAACCTTTCTCATTTTTTTTTGTATTGGAAATTGACTTTCGATCTCTATTCGATCCGTCAAAGTAGTAAACTATTGGAGCTGTCATATGTATCACATTTAATTTGCCACTTTGAATAATGCCACTAATACAGACGGTACAGGAAAGACTAGAATAGAAATGTAACATGACGTTTAATATAACCTCCAATACTGCAAAGCCAGTAACACAATAAGTAAATATAATCAAAACGTCATTAAATTTCAGTGTAATGAGTCATTTTTTTTGTCCGCAACTGTACAAATTTACTAAATAGCCTCACTTGAAGCTCTTTTTAATGAAAAGTGTAAACATCCCTCAGATCGATTTACTTGTAATCTGAATAGTATCAACAAATATGGAGTTTTCCAAAAGTGCTAAATACATATGCACATAGCTGTATAGGTATTTTAAATCACACGCTACTTTCCCTTATAATATAGTACATCAATCAGTAATATTTAAAGTTCATAAAAAATACTAATATTATATTCAAGATAATATAAAAAGACCTTATAAATACTTCATTTGATTATTACTCTTTACTGAAGAAGTATTTATTAAAAATCAGTTTCCAAATGAAAAAATACACTACATTCTCGATCATCTTTGTCTGTAGCTCCATGCTTCAAAATAGAGTAAATTTAACATAATCAAGGAATACGTTATACATTTCGTCCATCTCTTTATCAAAAAATATAGCTCCCATTTAAACGTTCTTTATTAAGCCCGACATTTAGGGCTAATTGTTGTAATCATAATAACTCATGACATAACCTTTACAGAAGAAATCATCGTAGGCATTTATTTGTGGATTCCAGACAAAAAATAATTCACTACATTCCAGATTCACTTTTAAGTGGTAAGATGCATTCGACGTTCATAGTTTTGAAGGAGATAGGTGCGATGTTCTGTAAACTTTCATACATACAACGTCAGTTTAAATTTAAGCTGAAGCTTAAACCCACGACAACTATTTTTTTAACAATTTTTGTTTAGGGTTAAATTTGAACTGGAATTATACAATGAGGCCTTATAGATTATTACAAAATATGCTTATTTTTGTAGTACAATCTCCCAATCATTATAAGTTTTCGTTCCACTTCAAGTTTACTCCTTTACCTTATTCTGTTTTAACCAAAATTGTCGTAAATTGAAGAAACCTAATTAAATAAAAACGCAAGGGAAGTATTTTAAAATCAAATACGTGAAACTTCATAATTTAAAGAAACTATATCGTCGGGTTATTGCGAAAAGTCATTAAGTACATTTTTTTCAATTTTAAGTGTTCATTTTAATCATAAGCACCAGTGTAAAAACTCCTTAAGTGACTAAAAACATAATAATAAATGTAAAAACCCCTACAATCAATCGAAAATATTCTTCAATATTATAAACTCCTGGACAAAATTAACGCACCACTACAGTTTTATTTTTTAATTCCTAGGTAATGATAATTTCTATTTCTCTAACTGTCTTACAAGTAGGCTTTGGACCTCCTCTGACATTTCAAGCAAATGCTATCAAGCAAAGTATTCTTTTAAAATTACAATTCTCAATTAAAGTCACTTTGAACAAAAATTGATTTAATAGTATATTATTATACAAGTTTCACAAGAAGGCTTATTGTAACACGAGTGGGGTTGGGGTACGACTAGTAGTGCCCCAACGGAACGAGTGTTACAATGCCTCTTGTGAAACGTGTATAATATACTATTTTTTCTACTTTGCGTCACTTATTGAACAAAAATATGAAAAATACTGTCAAAAATTGGATCTCCTTAGTATATGGGGAATTTTAGTTGTAATGCGTGGCAACACTGAAAACCTTTCGTTTTAATCAAAAGTCACATTAACCAGTTATTAATTTGTCTTATCCAGCTTCATTGTGAGTATTCTGTTAAGTAACAAATAAATAATGAGTTATTTTGTAGAATCTAATAAATATTTTCAATTAAAAATTGACTAAAATTTCCCCAAAAACAATTTCACAATGAGCTTCATTGTGAAACTGTTTTTGGTGTCACAATGAGTTCATTGTGAACGCAAAGTAGAAAAAATCTGTTCTGAAACAGCTTATAAGTTATTTTTGACTACCAAGTTATTTTTTTGTTATTGATTGCATAACTTACGAGTATTTCAAAGTTTAAAAATGAATCACCAAAGAAATTTATCGGTGGAGGAGGCAGTTCGAGCATCAACTCTGCTGGATGAAGGATATTCGATGCGTTATGTTGCCGACGTGATAGGAAGAAATCATTCCACCATAAGTCGCATGGTTAGACGATTTAACGAGACAGGATCTAACTCTCGAAGGCCAGGGCAAAGGCGAAATGGATGTACTAATCCAAGGGATGAGCGTTTTCTTAGGCAACTCGTTCTTAGAAACAGGAGAATCACTAGTAGAGTGCTAAAAAATGAGCTCATAAATGTTCGTAATCTTGTAATATCATCTCGAACAGTTAGAAGACGTTTAAATGAAGCTGGATTAAGCAGCAGACGACCGGCAAAAAACCACCATTGATCACCAGAGAACACAAAGTTCAAAGATTACGTTTTGCCACAAATCATCAACGGTGGACTGTTAATGATTGGAAGAAGGTTTTATTCTCTGATGAAACGAGGGTTAGCCTCAAATCTCCTGATGGACGTGAGCGTGTCTGCCGAAGGGCGGGAGAGAGATTTGCAGCTTGCAATATCTCTCCAAGAGTCCCATTTGGTGGTGGCTCTGTAATATTTTGGGGAGGAATCTGTTTCAACGGTCGCACAGAGTTAGTCCCTATACGCCTGAGGTCTATGAATGCGGATTATTATTTGGAAAACATTTTAGTCCAAAATATAATGCCATTTGCTCCTTTTGTAGGGCCCAATTTTTTGTTCATTATCTTGCTCGTCCCCACGTGGCTAGACAAGTAGAATTGTAAATTTAAAATTTGAATATCCAAAAGTTTGGGTATTGTAACTTACAGTGAGAAAAATGTATATTAAAAACCGTGTTGTAAAAAAAGTATCGTTAATAATAAAATAAATTGTTTTAAAAGTAGCAAAATTGTTTAAGTAAGTAAATTTTTCTCTTAAAAGAAATGACAATGCGATTATATTACATTAAGCATATGATTTTGTAACATTTATGAGTTCGTCCTGCAGATATGATGTTTACAACATAAAATTTGTAGGTCAAAAAGCGATCAAAAGATGTCACTACTTAAATTGTTCATTACTTTCACATCGCAGTGGCATATAACCTAGGAGAAATCGGTTTGGTTTGCAGTGGAGTTCATAGACAACACAACATAACATAATATATTTATGTTTTCTATGGTGGAGTTCTGGAGCTACGGTTCTGTTGATGAAGGCCCAATGAGGCCTTAAACAGCTATACAGAGCAAGCTCGAGGAATCCGCTGTAATCAAAACCGATTTGCACAATTTTTTTTTTAATAAAATTTGTAATTTAATATACGTTTTTTCTTAAATCGAGTACTTATTTTTTTTGGTGCAGCTGCAAAGGTTGGTGATCGTGTGAATCCTGTAGCTTCTTATCTGTGCGTAGATATAAATATTAAAATATAAATATATTAAACGATATTATATTTTATATTTTAGCCATTTTAGAATATCTTTTTATGAATTTAAATATATAACAGTTAATACAAATATGTTTTTAAGTTAATAAAATGATTTTGCTGTCACATATAGTAATATAAATTTTTGTAAAAATTACTATATTTATATTTACTTTTACAACGTAATTCTCTCCGTGTAGTGACTTTTTGCAATAACCCGACGATATACGGTAAGTTCTGAAAAACAGAATTTATTCTAATTACGAATACACGAAGGAACAGAAATAACAAACGATCAATATAAAAATGAATTAGGGTAGGCGTTAGAATTTAAATGCATGTCTTGGATAACGTCATATTAATACTAATTGTCAATCAATTGTAAAATAACACGCCGG
This sequence comes from Dorcus hopei, assembly GCA_033060865.1. Lineage (NCBI taxonomy): Eukaryota > Metazoa > Arthropoda > Insecta > Coleoptera > Lucanidae > Dorcus > Dorcus hopei. The sequence goes on from CM065425.1 coordinate 24,410,196, forward strand.
AAATGTTGTTTAACATTATTCACGCAGTTATTCATAAAGCTCAAACGTGTCTTGATCCAGCAGGCAGTGATTATTTTACACATCTGCTTTAATTCTATTAAAATAAAACTGTTTTCTTGCCTTGTAGAAACGTCAAAGTGACTGAACGAGTGTTCGATGAATTAAATGCACACATGCGTTTTTAATTGCATCGGCAACTCTAATTCATTTTTTATTTGATCATAACTTTGCTTCAAATTCAACAGATTCCTACTGTTATGATGAAGTCCTAAAGAAGGTGGCCTACAGAAGTGAAAAAAGGTGTCTGAGAAATTACACAACCGTAATTTAATTTGTCGTCGTCTAAAGTTGTGCTGCATAAAACATTTAAGCTTGAGTTAGAATGTGAAACACGTTATGGCGTACAACATATTGTTTGTCAAATTCTAACTTAGGCTTGAGTTTAATCCCGGTTTAAATCTTTTATGCAACGCAGCGTTAGAGATTTGACATGTGGATTATTTTTTGGCTAAACTAAGGCGTTCGATACTTTGGACCATCTTATTATGTTATATACTAAATTAGAGCACTATGGTATTCGTGGTCTTGGCCTGGATTGAAAAGGAGATCCCAGAAAGTTGTTCTCAAATAATAAATCCACTTTGATGGAGATTATTTGTGTAGTGCCTTAAGGGTGTGTTTTAGGTTCACTACTTTTCGTTCTGTTTATAAATGACCTTATTATTATTGTACTGAGTGAGCACATTTCAAACTAAAACATAGAAAGTTAGCATGACTACTAATGATTAATGACAAATTTGATTAAAATCGTATTAAAAAAAAACATAAAAAAATTAATTCAAATTTTAATTTTAAGTATTTTTACATCTTAGGAACAATAGACAAATCAATGCTTGAAATTTAATTAATTAATTAATCAAACTTTTTAATTTAAATTAATATTTGAACTTATTTTTTGATATTTTTAATTAAAAATGTCATTATTAAAGGGAGTCATGCTACTAATCTCCTATGTTTCGGATTACAAACAAAAAATGTATAAGTTCTTAGTTGAACTTGAATCATATTAAATTATTACAATCTTTTTCTTTTGCTTTTCCTTTTTGTCAATTATGCTTCACACTGTACCCTCCTATTGTTTGAAACTTTTCAAACCGGTTGCGCAGTTGTTTTAAAATACTGAACTATTATCACTATTATTAAAACGAGGGATAATCATAAAGGATAATAAATTAATCTTAGCATCCTATTTTTGGAACGAATAAATGAATTTACACTACATAAATATGCACCAGTAGTTCCAAACGGGATCGGTCGATATCGACCGATGAAAATTTGAAAGGGGCTGATGAACCTGCAGGGGTCGGTTGGAGGTCGATGAACCTGTATGGGCCAGTTGGGATCGACGAAGCTGTAGGGGTCGGTTGGAAATCGATGAACGTATAGGGGTCGTTCATCATTTTGAAGGACATGGGTACGATATTCTGTAAATTTTCTGTAAGCGTCATAAATTATGACTACGACTGTACATACAAGTCGTCTTAGAGAAAAAAAGAACTTGAGAGGGAGTCGACGGAAATTTTTTCCCTGTAGTTACCTTAAACAAGGCCGAAAGAAAAAATCCATTGTTTTTTTGAATAAAATCAAAGACCCTCAGTTTTCTTTAGCCAAATTTTACACTGTGATCAACAATGAAGGTTTACGTCTGAAGTATTTAAAATATGTTCTCAATTTTTTCGTCCGCAAAGAGTGTTTACTAACTACTAGGATGTCAATAATAACTTCCACCCAGCGCCGTTCGTTAATTTACCTTTTTTTGGTTTAATGTTTTTTGTTACTTCTTATGTCAACTTATATCTCAATAACGCGAACATTCAATCATTGTTGATCAGAGTGTATTAAAAAAGCTTTATAATCATGTTGTGGTTAACTATAGATGTGCGTCAAGAATATCGGAATGAACTAGAAAGAGAACAACGCTCGCAATCGAACCGTATATCCTTAAAATTTTCTTTCTAGGAATCATTTAAAATACAAATGAAATGAAGACTTGAAAATTACCTAAATTTAATTATACTTATTAGTCCTCATTGCTTGTTCTAATATTGATTCAACGATTACCTTTCGAAATTGTAACGCTAATCAATTTTGCAACGTTTAAAACACCGACTGGCTAACTCAATTTAGGTATTCACAAATGCTGTGGAAGAAAGGTTGAAAATTTTAGCACGTTTACTCAACATGTAATTACCGTGACGAAATTGCGGAAGAGGATTAATGAATCGTGATTGCACAAAAATGAACGTAACAACCGGGGTCGATATACCACACAAAACATTCGCAAGATCGATTGTCCGTCTCATTATCGACCTTCACGCATCATCGACTTCTTCTTCTTCTAGAAGAACCAACAGCTCTCGCCGCTCAGATGAAACACCTTATTACACGCATGTCCGGCAAATTGAACGTAAGTAATAGACTGTAATCGTCGGCCGGTTGTAAGTGCATCGGTTTCATATTTAACACGATCCAATAATTTGTTCACGTCTAGAAATTAACATAATTCATGGCGTTTCGGTGCTTGGTGAACGCACGTCCTCACTTGATAAATTAACTTTGAGCGGATAAATATAGCGCCTTAAACAGGACTAATTAGTTAATTGGATTGGCAACCGAAGCGGTAAAAAAGGCGCAATTTATTTAGATTTGACGTTTAAATTTGAAAGCTCGCAAGCTTGTGTTTTGAACGCAAACAAATTAAGCCGCTTTTAGTGATAGTTATTAAATTAGTTGATTACAGATATCGGTTTGGAAATTCACAAGATTCATAACAACTATAGTAAATAAATCTAAAGAAAATTGCTTAGACATTTGTCTGACTAATCATTGCCGATTATATACAGAGTGTGACTAAATCAGATTCATTTAATCATAGAGATAATATCACTGATGCTGTGGTTGAAAGTGATACTAATGACTATTATATATTTTTTCGCAAGAAGTGAAAAACAGTAAAAATAGAAAGTGTAAGTGTTGAATGGAAGGACGTAACAGAAAAAGATGATTTGCCAATTACTTGTCATTGATTTACAAGCGTACATACCATCGAGTCATTGATAAAAAAAAATTTATGTTCATCCAATGGCTCTAGTTACGTTTCGTTTTTTTTTTAAATACGTTCGTTTATGAGCTCATTTATTTACTAGCAATTAGTACAAACAATTGGATAATCAATATGCTCGCTCACTGACATTAAATTAAAAATATGTCTTCACACACTTAAAAAAAATAAAAACTTATAACAATTTGTTCGCGTTTATTTAATTTTTTCAATCAAGAATTTGGTTTATTCCTAACCTACCTCAAAACAATCAACCTGTGCCATGTTTAAGTTAAGACTTTTCAAACATCTTGACAGTTACATCTAGTAACTGACATTCCATCGTCTTCCAGCGAAAATAGCTGTTTCTCAAGTTATTACTGACTTTTGCCTCATGATTTTGTAAAAAAATCACTTCTTTCTCGAGTACTATGTGTGGTTCCAATAAATGGCTCAAGTTCAATTACACCCTGTAAATTAAAAAAAATTCTTTCGACGGTCACTTTTGATAGCAAATAAATCTTGTAACTAACCCCTTTATTTTGTAACTCATAACGACATCGTTAGATAACGACAACCGTTAAGTGAATATTTTTGACCAATCAGTACAAGGAAATGCGTTGTACCTAAGTACTGATTGGTAAAAATATGTCACTTAACGATTGTCGTTATTATAACGATATCGTTATGAATTACAAAATGAAGAGGCAAATTTTTGGATCCACATTATGTTGGCCTTTATACTTAATTACTAAACAAAATGTTTTTATTACATAATTATTATTGACATAATACGGTAAAGACTTCATAATTTTCATCAAATTGAACTGAACCGCATTTTTAAATTTTTTTCGAATACATATTTAGTTTTGACTTACTTTACTTTGTAGTAATTTTTATTGTTCTAAAAGTCTTCCATCTGAAGAACAATGTTCCCCAATTTCAGTACTTTTTAATCGAATTTCCATTTCAAGATGTCTACTCGACTGAAAGTAAATTAAATTCACACTGTTATTTTAAGAAGTCAATACTAGGTGATAACGTTGGCAATTTTAGACAACTGAAGTGTTTGATTTATGATTAACTTTTCTGCAATAGCTCAAAGACATGATCATTTCTTCTTGTTTACATTTGAAGGATCTGATAATTTTTTCGACTTTAATTAATTTAAAAGTTTTCATATTTGTATTTCAGCAATCTTCTTGCTCGTGAAAGTTCCTAATTAATTAAAAACACTTTTTCAAATGGAGCAGGAAGTGTATAAACACACTTGACGTTTCGCAGCTTGTTTGGCTGCTTTATCAAAAGCGATAACTTGCTCGTTCAAAACGTGTTTTAATCAATTAGCTCTTAAAGTTACTTAAGTAAATTGTTTTTGAGAGCTCGTTTATTTACATTCCTTATCATGTTGAGTATTTACAATCCCATTCGATGTTTTATTTTTGCAATATTTACTAAACTAAATCGAAATATCGTTTTAAATTATTCTTCAACTTATTGCTGACATTTTGTAATTAATTTGACTTTAAAATTGACCACTAGATAATGGAAAAATATTTTAAACCTTTTAAATATTTTAAAATTGATTGAATAAATTGTATGTGCATTGCACAAGTCAACTATTATAATAATACTCTCTATGTTTTCAATATCGTCCATATACATTACATAATACAGTGAAAGCTCTCTTAGGCGGACACCGACCGTGACCAGCAAACTGTCCGTCCATTAGAAGGGTCCGCCTAAGAGAGATGCAAATGCATGTAGATTACATAAATGGGAGATTAAAAACTGTCCAGCTAAGAGAGGTGTCCGCTTAAGAGAGCTGTCCGCTATGGGAGCTTTCACTGTATTGTTCTTTGTACGCTGAGGCTCGTGGTTGTTTTGAATTTCCATTTAATTAATTTTGAGCCTTTTAAATTAGAGAGTCCACCTACTTTTCTTTCTTAACTTTGATAACTTTCTAGTCTTTTAAATTTTATTTTCCATAAAATTTTCGTTTCCTGGAAATCATCTTCTTTTAGAAAAAGATCTGGTAATTTTATGGTAAAAAAAAATTAATCACAAGCCGCCATGACCAACACTGTGCAACTTTCCTTACAACCGGGACCCGATAAATGTGAATTAGTCACGATGTTTACGAACTTGTTCGATATCATAACATGTTTTACGGCCGCTGCCGCACAATTATTCCCGCAAATTTAATATTAAACTGTAAATATCGTGTAGCTCGTGGTAACTGGCCTATTTAATTAAAATTTATCGCAATATTAGCTAAACGGTACTTAACCTATCGCTGCGAGTGAAACGTGATGAAACGACTGTCGAACGTTTTTACCGTTAAGCCTTTCTTTTTTCAACGTTTACGGATCGGTGAGAATTTCAGAGATCCTGCTGTCGTCAAGCTTAGCGATGAAAAAAACATCCTGCCCTGGTAATGCTAATAGGTTCGCGTTTCGTTTGGGAGGAACTGGAAAAAACCAACTAGACCACCTATTTCGGAACGGATTGGATGTAATAAAACCGCTTTTTGTTTGACATGCATTCCGTAACATGTTAACGACTGGATTCGATTAAGGTATTCCCTCTAATTTAGAAAGTTGATTTGTGACGATGTATTTTTTTATTTTTGCCCTTTTTCTGACTCATCACCTAATCCAAAAATTCACAAAAGATGTGATTTTCTTCTTCAATTAATTTTTATCCTTGAAAATCTTTACTTTACAACTGAAATTCTTTTCGTGTTCGTTTTTTACTTAAGCATATTTTTATTTATGCCTAAAATTATTATTCCATGAAGGGAATTATATAATATATCAATTCATTTGTTTGATACACCCAGATGAAGAACCAAACTTATAAGGAATCAAACGATTAAGTTCATTTTCAATAATTAGAGCTAATCAGAAATGAAATGCTATTTTTGTCTACACGGAAAAAAATATTTTGTTAAGTTACCACCAATTGTGAAACATCTAACAAGAATTTGGTGTCATATATACGACACAAATTCTGTATTGGTCCTTCAACTTTATTTTTGTGAACAACTGAAATTGTAGTTTTTATCAGTGTCATAAAGATATTTAACACACAAAGTTTTTTGTTAATGTTTATCACGTCTTGGCGTCAACCCAACATCAATATTGTAGTTTTAAACTACGAATTGGTGGTGATGCATCCACAAATGTCATGTCAGTGTTAAAATAATGTAGTAGTATAGTATGATGCATTCACAATGACATGTCGGCGTTAATATAATGAACTGGTATAGTAAACACAAAATAATAAATATTAATTTGTTGTTCTAACAATAAACACTTGTTTGTCCAACTATTTCTTAAAACTAATATTCAAACAAAAGTTTACTATAAAATAGTTGTACCCGCATTTACAACATGTGGTTCTCTCAAGTCAATATTTGTACGAAGATAAACAACAATAAGTTCGGTTGTGGTAAAATTAACAATACGATTTTTCTCCGTGTATACATAATACTGTGCTGAACAAGAATATTAACGTTTTAAGTTTTTTTCCTTCAATTTGGTACGCAATTTCTATGCTGACTAGAAAAGACTTCATCGTAGTATCAAGTATCATAGAAAAAAAATTGCTTTTCTAAGCTATCGTTTCCGCATTTGGATGACCTTCAATTAAGCATCCTTCAGTACAGTAAATACGAGTGCTTGTTCTACAAAATGTTAATGATAGGAGTCGCAAACATTAACAAAGGTCTCTTCAATTTTTGCAATGAACAGATACATCTTTCTTCCACACCCTACATTTTTACTTTCTCTTTAATGGCAAGCAATCTATTGCCTACTCGATTCAGCTTTCGACACTCAATCTCATTAGATGTCTGTCTAAAGCATCTGATATCGTTTATTCTGTTAAATAGAATACATTGATGTCAAATAATCTTAATGAAGAATGAGCAACGACAAGATATGTAAAAATTTAGATTTTGGCATAGTTTATATTTATCTGTCATCATTTAAGAAGTAAACCATCTGAACAAGTGCGTTCCTGATAAGTTTTGGTAGTCAAGATGTAGTCTAAGAAGACTACAAAACAGTCGCATGCACTAAACACACCACCATATATCTGTTTTGGGGAAAGCAACAACAACAAGAACTGTAGTGATAACAACATGAAGCAGAAGCGGTCCTAAAGATGTCCTTCCGAAAAATAGCCCTGGCGAAGACAAAAAGTCATGTAAATCCTTCAATCGATAAGAGGAAAATTCAAAGGAAGATAATTCATATAAAGGACACATAATGAAAGTAAGAAATATATTGCAGACAATAGAAGTTCCATAGAATAGATTCTTTTTAAAGAATATGTAATTGTTTTCAAAGTTCTTTGCACATAGTTTTTCGTCTTCTAATGCTTCCACTGAACCTAACCAACTCCGGATGAATATTTTTTTTGTACTTTAATTAGCAATCAGAATATACATTACATACAATAAGCTAATGTGTTCACTAATGGTAGGTGTACTAGCATTTACAATGTCACGTTTAAGTTAACATTCAACCCTTCATTTTAAGTCTATTGGCAATAACTTCTAAGTCTTCTAATGTTCAAAGGCATTAGTGGACTGACGTCTTCCACTAGGATTTGATGGTATTTAGCTATTTTTCATTGATGATTTCTTGTAAAGTTAGAACCACAAGGTTACTGTGGAGTACATGGTTTGATACATACCAGAGAATGTTCGCTGCTTGTCTTGGGCATTTCTTGCCAGTGTTCGGACTTGCCAGTTCATCCCCATTACTCACTCTATAGTCCAAATATTAATAGTTTCGATTTTTTATCCGTATTAGCCAGTATTTTTATGTCTATTTTTTCCTTTTGAGTGCGTTACTTCCAGTTCAGTTTGTTATCCAAATGCAGCCCTGGCTACTTGTTTCTGTGGATTGTGGTACATTGTGCAGCTAACTAGTAGGCAAGACTCTCTTGGAAAGTTGAAAATTACATAAGCTGATCTTAATTCGAAATTTATGTAACTATTGTTGAAGCTAATCAATATGTTATGTGAGTAGAGGCTATTGCAGGGGAGCCGTATCATCAGTAAAGTCCCTATGTTGAGAAATCTGCGATTTACAAGATATATAATAGTGGGCCCATTATATTCCCTTCCAGAACCCCTGATGTTATTGGTAAGTTTGTGGATGTTACCTTGAAGGAGAACCGGCGCCCATTTAGATACGATTTTAGGATTTTGCAAATAAGATGGAGGAGGAAGAATTTGTTTTTAAATACTATTAGTCTTGGGTGCAGAATTTATCGAGCGTTGATTAATATCCAGAAAAACAGCTGAGCAATAGTACTTATTATTTATTTCTTGTGTAATTTGGTAGTATTGTTTCACGGTTGAATGAAGTTGGCGAAATCTAAATTGATGGTTTGGAATCCACCCTGGGGCATTCAATTCTCATTAATACTGCGCAGCATTAGTTTTTCAATCAGCTTAATTGGAAACAGCAGACTTACAGGTGGAAAAAAACAATCATTGAAACTTCATGAAATAAACATAGTGAAGAATACTAGCGCCACAATATTTCAGTAAACATTACAAATGATTTTGCTCTTGTTTAAGTTGATCACAAGATCAAGATATTTCTCCTTACTTGAATTTTTTCTCAATTTTAACTTGCGAAAACAAAAAATGTCTCCTTAAATTTATTTTTCTTTCAGAAAAATAAAGCTTAAGTTTATTTATTAATGTTAAGTATTAAGATAGATGAGTGGTAATTTTAATTGCCATAAAATTATTGATTTTCCTTTCAGCTTAAAATTCCAGTGATGAAAGTGTTTTAATAAAATGATACCCGCATAACACGGATTCCAAGTAACATGAATTTAAAAAAAGAAGAAAAGAATATTCGGAATTAAAATGTTCCTTTTGATGTGACAAGGAGAAAGGCCACCTGTACAATTAACATTAACTGGCTTCTAAGGACAGATAGTGAACCGTAATTTATTCTAATGAATACAAATAGTAAGAAAAACGCATGATAAATTAACGCTGGCATTTAACATTTCGAATAAATAAATACGCTAACACAAAAACACATGTCGAAATCTAATAACCAGTCGGCTGTCAAAGCGTGTGTGCGTATAAATTAAATTACCGGCCCGCCTAATTAATTTAAAATGTCACACCTGGGATCGCGAATTCATTATTTTCTCAGCGTGAAATTTTCACATAAATATTAATGCGCGTTCTTGTAAAACTTCCAAAGCTCGTGGCATAAATCTTTTATTAATATTACAATATCGCGCTGCAACAATCAAGGTTTTCACATCTACATTATTAATATAAGCTGAACGTACACGTAAAGGCTCATTTAAGAGTTTATGAAGTATTAAATCGCTAGTGAATTACTAATTATTGGGTAAGGGTTTTTATATCGAACGCCTATTACGACACACTTACTATTTTCTAAGTGTTATAAAAATTCAGCTTTCATGTTTACTTATTTTATGTATATTTTCCGCACATGCTTTTATTTTTTTAAATGTCTTTAGAAAGGAGAAAGCAAAGACCACGTATTTGTGTGACAGGGTAGATCTAATTTTTTTAAAATCTGTTAATGATCGGAAAGAAGAACGTCATACTTAAATGCCATAAATAGTTAAAGAGGAGTGTAATACATATAATGGCCCGGCTTGTTTTTGTAGCAAATAGCATTAAATATTATGCAGAAAATGGTTTTACAAATTGATAGGTTTGATTTGGAAAGAGTTGTATTCTTACTGATAAACTACCCCTTCATATACTCGTAGTACATCGTAAATGTTGTTTAAAAACCATTCAGTAAGATACTCAATAAGGAATATGTACTTAAATTAATGGACGGGTCATCACAGAATACAATACAATTCTTATAGAATCATTTAGACCAACACTATCAATATGGAAAAAAGATTGATGGGGTTTGGAAAACAAAAGGTATTTGAAAAACTGTATTGAAATGAAAAAGAAGATTGTAAAAATTTTATTGAGCGATGTCGTATGTATCTGATATATGCATGCTTGTTATACATACATGCACTCAGTAGAAAATGTTTTGTTCTTAAAAAAAAAATTGAACAATAGGTATATAAAAGTCATGCTATCGATAAATATAATTTATTAATATGACTGGTGCACACAATGTGCGGCATGTTGCATTATTTACTATTTATGAGCGTCAAGCATGGGAACAAACAGTATTTTCATATCACCATACGTGGTCTCATTAGGAACATCAACTTTTTCTTTAATTCCTTGCACGCTGCAAGAATTCGCATCTGGTTTTTGCGCGAGCCCAGTTACCGTAGAAATAACATGAGGTTGTCGTTATTAGCATTCATTAAATGCTTCTCTGGAACCAATAAACGTAGAAGCAGGTCGTAGGCTGAAAAACTTGCGTCGTTGAGTTTTTCGTTCGGCGACGATTTCAAGTATTTTGGGTTCGGCAGAATGTAGGTTAATTATAAATATTAACTCCATTCGAAGAACTTACATGTGTCATTAAATGTATCGAGACACATTTAAAATGCCATAGTCTGTTAATTTATTGAACACGTACACTTTATTTGCTCGAAGATGGTACGTATCAAAAGTGAAAGACTTGTTGAAAGTATTTTTAAGAAATATATGAAGAAAAAACATTGGGAGTCTTATTTCTTTTTTTTCGTAATCAAAAGTTAAGTTTCTAGATTATAAACATATACAAAACCATCTAATTGGGCGAAGAAACCAAGACACTATAATAAGCAATTTTATTTTATTATGAATTTCAGGTATAATCACGCTCATCTAAACAGTTCCTCTTCAAATGCCTCTGTATATAAATTTTCAGCGCTTTGCTTTCTAAATTTCCCAAAATCTTCTGTTAATGTCGCTCGCCGAGTATGACCCTATATACAGAAAAATCACTCACTGTGAATGAGCCTGTACATAGAAAAATGGTGTAAATAACATGCAAATATTAAATATTGTCAATTACTTTTTGTTTATTAATAGTATCTTATGTACCCACTTCTGTCCTTTTCTGAAAATGAGCAAAAAAATAAATTCAAGTTGAATGCTTTTTCTTTCCAAACTTCATCTAGGAGCGCAGGAAGCCAACGCGAATAAATTTTCATTACTTATGAAAATCATGAACCAGTTACTGGTTACTGTTAAAAATCACTGATCCCCCATCTCTTCGGCCGTCTCGATACCAAAGTCTACGTTTAATTTCTAATACAATTTCAAATTAGAAACTAAAAAAATTTAATATCAACCTCGAAACTATAAAGTAAATAGATCACGTTGTATACTGCTGTTATTTTAGTTTTAAGGTTTAGAAAATTGTAGTAACAATATTTTTATATTTATTATTATGATGTATTAATTGTAATTTAGTTCGTGATTCATCATACATCAGTTAAATTTTGTGTATCAAGAAAAATTATGATCAAAAGGTATTTCGACTCAAATGTTGCTAACACAAATTTTTATTAAGAAAAACAAACTGAGGGCAGCAATCAAGAGATGCAATCGCCATCATTAGACTGACACACATACACCAGTCTAAAAGCAGTTCGGATATAATGTAATGTAATGTTTATTTACCAAGGAAACAGCATACATGTGCCAAGGCTTGGTCAAATTACAGAAATAACTTAAGAACTAGGAGTTTGATCAACAATTTGTAGATTAAAACATTAAGAACATTGAAACATATTATTCAAACAAATATGATCTTAAGAATAAAGTGGATCATAACTCTTTACAATTTAGAAACTGCTGTACAGAATAAAACGTACATTTTGTTAATAATTGCTTTAATTTTTTTAAAAGAAGATAAATTAGAAATTTCTTTTATTTTCTTAGGAAGTTTGTTATAAATTTTTATTCTATTATAATTGGGAGATTTTTGCGTAGCAGACAATTTACAGTACGGAATAGTGAGGCTACTTTTTTGTCTTGTATTAAAAGAGTGAATAGACTCACGTATCAAAAATTTAGATTTATTTATATGAATAAATGTGGTTGTTTCTAAGATGTATAAGCTTGGTACTGTAAACACCTTATACTCACTCGGTGAACTTATCCCTGCAACTGCAGGTTTTTTTAAAGTTTAGTATCGTTCATAATACTTTTTTTAGATTAAAAGAACATCGGTAGCAGAGGAGGAATTGCCCCCCACATATACAACGTAACGAAGACGAGATTCAACTTGTGCATAGTAAACATTTAACAACTGATTAACTGTTAGAACAGTGCGAAGATTCTTAAACATGAAGATTATTGAATTTAATTTAGAAATAAGATGATTACAATGACTTGTCCAATCTAAACGTTCATCCAGATGGACACCTAAAAATTTTACCGCCTTAGTGGTGCTTGGTATGATTGAATTATTATTTGAAGAAATGTTGACAGGCATTACATTTTTTTGTCGGTTGTGAAATCTAATTACTTGTGTTTTGTCGGAGTTTAAATATATGTAATTGTTGTTGAACCAAATGGCCATTGTGTTGAAAACCTCATTGCATTTTGTTTGTAGATCAAGATCATACTTGAAAGAAATGACTAATGACGTATCATCCGCATAGAGAGTGAAGTGTACGTTTGAGATGTCAATATTTATATTATTCACGTAAATAAGAAATAGAGTGCGTCCTACGACCGGACCTTGGGGCACTCCGATGTTAGCTGTTAGCATAGTGAGAATTTATGTCTTTATTTACATTACCACACATGTGTTTTACCGTGACATACTGGGTATGATTACTAAGAAAGGATGTAATATAATTTAGACTAGTTCCAGAAACACCAATCTTTACTAATTTATCAATCGAGATATTATGATTGATACAGTCAAATGCCCTGCTGAGATCACAGAATATCCCAACAGGGCATTCGCCTGTCTAAATTAAATCTACAATGTTATTACAGAGTGCTTGGATGTTACAACATCGTGGAGGATTTGCAGTCTTGAAGGCATCTCCGAAGCCGAACTCCTCAAACCAGGAGCAAAGAAATAATCTACGAGCGTGAAAAGGACCCAAAAACGTTCATAGATTTTAACAAAAGAAAAAGGTTTACGCCCTGAATCTTTAGAGTTCATGTTTATACACAAATATGTACGTTATGAAGTAAAAACAAATTCGCATTTAATTTAAATTAAATATTTTTTTAATAAATTCAATAAATTAGGGCTTTTTATACATACAGAATAATTTTAAATTTATTTCGGACTACATAGCAGAACGCTTTTATAGCGTTAACATGAAAGTAAAATTACGGGTGTACGTAGCACATAATTACGACGTGGGATTGAGGCAGCAAAAGTGGGTTAAGCCGACACATATTATTGCCTAATTGATTTCGGCGTGTAAAAAATTGGAAAGTTAACGGTGCGCGAATTACGGGCAATCGTGAAAAGTTACTAAATTTAATACGACGAATGCGTCCGATAATTGTAATAATTAAATTTAACAAGATAATTTTTCTTCAGTTGTTTCCTGATAACACATAAGTGCACCTGCTACTCGATGGTAATTACGTAAACTTATTTTATTTGGACAACTCCGCGACTGTAAATATACTGACATTTCCAATTTGTTCAGTTTACTTCTCGTTCTGCAACGTCTGTTGATTACATCCGTTTCACTTGCGGCGTTTTGGACATTAAGTTGATAAATTGTGAGACATTCAAAGAAAGCCATATTTTACGGGATTGGTAGTAATAAGTACGTAATAAAAAGAAAGAAAAAAATTACAAGAACGCGGAACGTAAAAGCGAAAATATAAAAATTACATTCGCCTTGCACAGAACAGAAAGACAGCGTATTCGTGTGGAACTGACATAAGTTAAAAACTAGCCGGCGATAGAATCTAGCTGAATTATTTCCTCCGCCGTTACCGAGGTTATTATCGTTATATATGGACATGATTGCATATTATCACGCCATTTTCCGTTTACAGACGAAGCTTGCAGAAATGAATTAGTGCTCGTGCGGGATCTTGAGCAAACGAAATACTTCGTAAGCCGAGCTAAATTTATCGCCTCCATCTTTGGGAGTAAACGAATTCAGAAAATTTATTTACTTACGTTTATATCAGTTTTCAATTTTAAGAATATCTATTTCTTGTTCGATTAAATCCACAGGTCCTTTCTGATTTATCATAAAAGACGTACATACATAGTTGGCCATCTTTAACAAAGTGGGAAATTTTGTACATATACACAATTGTCCTTGGAAATATCAATAATCTAGCCATATTTAACCTGTATGTCATCTATTTTCTTCTTTTAGTAAATTTTTTGTCCGTTCCTGACACCACTATTCCTTTAATTAGTCTCTCTCTATAAGGCGATTTATCAACCTAGGTAATTGTTTGTTTTCTATTCTCCTTAATATTGATTCTTGCTGCACAGCTCCTCTATCTTATTATCAACACATTATATTTTGCCAGCTCAGCTAATTTCCTCATGTTTTCAACTCAACAGTTTTTATTTAAGCTTTATGATTTGGACGAACTATCCATGTTTCGCAGTCTTAAATCACTGTTGGTATAGTTATAGTATTTGGTAGTTTGTTCCGTTTTCTTCTTCCTAAAACCCCTTTAATTTAGAACTCCAGAGCATATACATACGAGGGTGGATCCCTATGCTCCGCCCCTGACCTATTTCTAAGTGGTTGCTTGATTAATGTTTTTGACAGTTAGTTAACTGACATTTATAGATCATATCTACAAAATATCAACTTTGTGCTGTGGCTAATTCTTGAACTGTGTGTGGTGATTGTTCATAAAAATATATCTTGTAGAACAAAGAGCCGTAATAAAATACCTCCAAAAAAAGGGCATGACACCAACTCAAATTCATGAAGACATTGTGACAACTATTGGGGAGTCTGCAGTTTTTTATGACATAGTCAAACGCTGGTGTCGAGATTTTAAATGCGGAAGAACATCCTGTGAAAACCAACATGCCGGTGGCCCTCCCATAACGGTAAAGGTACACGATATCGTGCTGCGAGACCGACGAGTACGCATCAGGGACATTGTAGAAGATACTGTCTTATCATATCATGTGGTGCACCACATACTGACTAAAGAATTAGACATGAAAAAGATGAGTGCAAGATGGGTGCCCGAATGTAAACCATTGATCAAAAAAGAAATCGGGTGTTGACTTGTGAGCGTCTTTTGGAAAAGTACCAAGCAAACAAAGAGAACTTCCTTAGTCGGAATGTGACCATGGACGAGTCATGGGTGCACCACTATGATCCCAAGACCAAAGCGCAAGCTCTAGAGAGGTGGTTTGCAAAGGTAGGACAAATTTTTTTCCAGGAGGCTGTTGAGATGTTGAAGCACCAATGGACCAAGTTCATTAGTGTAGAGGAAGACTATGTCGAAAAATAAAAAATATAATGCCACTGTAGTTTTACTGTAAGGAGGTCAGGGATCCACCCTTGTATATGTAGAAGAACGCATATTTTGTACGTATATTTTCATAAAAACTGGGTCACATCAGCAATTTTTGAAATAAATACAATTTATAAATTAAAAAAGAAATGTACCTAAACGTAACTAAACATAAATAATATTGAATGCTGATTACCACATCAACGCTCCTTTTATCACAAAAAGTAAGACATTTTTAACTCCCTTTTAAAAGATACAATTGGGGTACGCTAGTGGTTGTTAATAAGTAAGTAGTAGAAGTAATTATTTACATTGTCAAATGTTCCTTTCGATTCAATGAACTGCAGGTATAGTTCGTCGACCTTATGACAAATTATGTTTGTCGTTCCATTTTAAAAATGACTTGTCCATTTTCTCCTTGCTTTTGAACTCATTGCTAACACGTTTTGCAATTACTAAAGTATAAATCCTAAAGCTAATAGATGACAGACAAATTACCCCACAGTAGTCTTTTTTATGTATAGATAAACTAAAATTGTTTTCTAGTCTTCAAGTATTCTATCCATGTTTATAAATTTTCCACAATCTTCTTTTTCTTCCACCTGCCTAATATTTTCAGGATCCACCCATCACTCGCTATTGCCTTAAATTAATGTTTTTAAAACACCTTCTATTTTTTGTTATTCCTTTATTTCCTACGGAGTTGTCTTCTGGTGTTCATTTTTTCTATAAGCATGTTCTTATTTAAATAACTGGAGAAAACTTTCTCTGTACTATCAATTTTGAATCTTAAAAAAAGTGATGCACTTCGCGAGTCTGTATCCCTTAAGTTATGTTATTAAAGTGATCGTTCCTTTTTCTTAAAATAAGCTTGTCTGTATTTGTAAACTCTAAATTGCATCACACAATTTATTACTTAGAATAATTTGATCGCTCCTGATTTATTTTACCGAATATTAAATAAACATGTCGAAAATGCTGTATACGTTTTTGTTTTCCTACAAATAATTTATTAAAACTATCTGCCCTGCCAGTCCAATAAAAACGAATGTGAATGAAAAAAGCACAAAAGTCCATGATTTACTTGTGCATATAAAATAAAATTTGTTTGCATTCAATTATAAATAATGCGTAGGGCTGATAATAACGATATTTTAATGGCGCAGAATATACGATTCCAGATGTGTTTCATCTGATGCTAACGATTGCCGATTATTTATATTATTTTCGGCACATAGAACGAACAAATAACAAATTTAATTCGCGTAGTAGGAACGAACGAATACAATTAACTATTTAATTGCAAAGTTAATTTAAAACAATGAATAATAAACACGGTAAACACTAATAATTTATACACGGTATTACGTTGTTAATTAAAATGTACCGCGTAATTAATATTTTTTCGTGCTCCGTATAATTACAACAGAACACACACGAAATTACCTTGATATTTAAATAGATTTATATATAATATTGTAATTCGAAAATAACCCACTTACCATTACGTAATGCCTCTGTATTTCTATTTTTTCGCTTGCCAGTTTTTCACATTCCAATTTCAAGCTGTAACAAATAAATTTATTATTAACAAATGGATGCACGCGTTCAATGTTTACGTGTTACAAACCAACCCGAATTAATTCTATTATTTCAAACCTGCAAATATGCGCAAACAATTTTAATTTGAAATATGTTTTTAATGAATCGTAATTTTCATGTTATCATGACAGGCTAATATGATTTTTAAATTATACGCATTCACATAAATGAAAGTTTTAAAAAATCGAATCGAAAATGATGTAACAGTATCTCAGTTGATTTCGAATTCGATTATTCCTTTAACTTAGGATGATATAGACAAAAAGAAGAATTAACTTTCCATCTTTACTTCTGAAAAATCTTTCGCATAAATATGTATAGTCGGAATTAAAAATAATGTCCCGTTAATTACATTATTTTTAATTCTGACTGTACATTTTAATATACTTAAATAAAAAAGATGTTATGACACGTTTTGACTGCCAAAATTGAACGTGCAATATCACGTGTTCACCTCAACTTTGTAATGAAATATGTGAGCCTTACCGATTAAGGATGAAATCGCGCTTTCCGTATTAGTACATAATGGAACATAATCGAGCCTCCGGTTATTAAAAAAAGTAAAAAAAAAAAAACTGGAAACCTGAGAATTGCTGCGTAGTCGTAACAACACCGTAACAGCGAACACGTGTAATTAAAGAAAATTTACATCGAAAAAAATTAATTGATTCCACCATGTAGAGAGAATTATACGGCACTGGTATGTTATTTAAAAGTGCCCAAGATAATGGTGAAGTAATGACTCGGGCAGAACCGCAATCGAGCGTGCCTTTCTACATATAAAATTAGATTATAAACGCTGATAAAACGAACACGTCGATGGGCTAGGAAAAAAAAGTACGTCACGTACGGCAATGGTATTATGCGCTGCATTATTAACGTCGCCGAGATGCCTTCCGAGCTGACGTTTGACGTGAATAAACGGCAGCTTTCTAATGACGACAGATTTTGCCATGTCACCGATCATGACATTAGCTACTGTGAAATATTTAATGTTTCAACAATAAATTCAGAAGTGATCGATTAAAAAATATTCAAGTCACTCGAAGATTCAAGCTTTCTAGAAAAATTATATTCATATGTGTGTGAAAGTTGGTTGTAATTAAATAATATTTCCAAAATATTATATTTATTATATTTCAAATTATGAGTTTCTTTACAACTGTTATACTAGTATAACATACTTTATCGTTTTCTCTGACACCTTTGTCATGCATGTAAACGTTTATTAAGACCTAATGTGTTTCTACTGTTACATTACTAATGTGTCAAAAGCGAATACCCAAATGTGCATGTAATGCCAGAACAGATCGACGTAAACATCATGCAGAGCAAAGGTTAATGTGAAACGCCTCAATTACCTCGATTTAATTTTCTAAAGTGTCTAAAGTTCATTAATGATAAGCTGTATGTGATGTGCTTGTCGTATCCACAGAGATGAACTGCATGTCAGGGTCAAGGTTTATTGACGGTAACCAATAACCCTATAATTGGTTACTTATGTTACATACCCTGGTCATACACGAAAATTAACTCGGTAGCTGCAAGTCAAAACTGCAAGTACATGATTCAACAAAACAACACAATTATAATAACCTGTAATGAAAGTAGATAATTGTAATAATATGACTTGGTCTCTTCAAGTTACAATGAGTAATTTATACGCTGAAAACTAATGCCAGGCAATTTGTACTTACACGCAAATAATGAAAAGGTGTGTCTGCATAAAACGCTCCAAAGAAAAATATTCGAAACCTCGTGCCGGTTCGATTAAATACCGAGTGAAAGGTGTGCTGATAAAAACGATTTTAATAACTGATACACACAAATAATATCATTAAATTGCGGCGTACAATAAATGACATGAATGAACACGTTCCGCATTTATAATATTATTTTATTTCTATGCAGCGCCGGTGAAACTAGAGTTGAACAAATGCCATACATGTAAGCTATATATTTTTATGTAAGTAATTAAACTTAATTGCTAACAACTGGCGATTGAAATAATTAAGGAGATGTGAGTTGAATCCATAGAAATTACGTTTAATCAATTAGTCTTGAAAGTTCCTTGGCAAGTTGTTTTAATCAAGCAGAACTAGAAAAGTACATTCATTTAAAAAGTTTGATGCTATAGAGATTCTGCTATGAAGTTCCAGGTAAACATTTTTTGTAATGAATCAGGACACCAAAATTATACAAATGAATCAAGAAAAAATGAAGGTATATGAATATGTAGGAAGAGAAACCACAATAGTAGTTTGGAAATTATTTAAAGTGATTTTGACTGTAGTGAAATAAAACTACTTGTGTTATTAACTAAATGTCTATCATTCACTAACTAATTCCCAACGATAACCAAATCGCAGATTTTTGTATGGTATACGTCATTGGATAACTTCTCTTCACAGAGTAAAATAAATATGTAGAATAGTTTAGAAGGTTATCCCGACAACCAGAAGCACAAATATATGTGCTATCTATTTTATTTAGTCATGCTATGCAGCAAATGATAATAATCTGAGAGCGGCCAGTTTTAGGTTTGGACATTAGAATTAGGCAGTTTGCCTGAATAAGTAAATATAAAATAAATGTAAAAGATTCTGTAAAAGTAATTTTGATTCAATGGTTATGGTTTGGATGTGGTATGCTCTTCTATTTTTTCTTTCTTTCTAAAAAAAATCTACTAAAACGTAATAATTTCTCAGCAGGAAATTCTACTGGTTCATTAAAGTTAGGCCTAGCAAATATTGCACAGAAGAACCATGGATTGATTGATAGTTTTGATCATCAAACTCCTAAAGTCAAACTAGAGGACCAGGAAAAAGACGTGAGACAAATCATTCTTAAAAAAAACTGTGACACCGACAAGGGAATCAGCGATCCTCAATGACCAAAGTAATCTAGAAAAATGAGGAAGTGTTTGTAACTTCAACGATGAGCAAGAATTTCACAAATTTATCGCAATATGATTGATGATGTTGAAGGAGCCAATCCAGTCAGATGTGAATCTACAAATTTCTCATCGAGAAATAATAATTAATTAATAAATGCTGAAATACAACATCATTTCACCATGTCACATTTGTACAATTGTACTAGTAAAGAAGATTCTTCTTCATGATACTGTAAAATATCCTAGAGCCCCGGAGGAATTAAATACTTTTCCATTTTAGCTTTATTGAGGCAAGTTAACTTTGGCTATCAGTTTACTCCCATGGTAACAATTGTGAACACATTATTGTTACCATGGGAGTGTAAAATTTATACTGTTATTTTATTTTTTTCTTACATTTTTTGAAAGAAACAATTTTACAAATCTTTTTTATTTAATATGCACCCCTTTGTTGAATCATGTTCAGTTTCCACTTTCTAAATTTGCCTCAAATTTGGTCACTTCTTTTGTTAGATTCTTTGAAAAATATGATTTTGACAAAATACTGTACTTCCAAAAATATCATAAATATAATATAATATTTATAATAAGCAATATATTTGTAAATGTTGGTTGCGAGTCGTCAGGATCGCAATGGGGCCCCCGAGCATATTCTGTATAGCTATTTCGGCCCTAATTGGGGCCTCATCAGCAGAACAGTAGCCCGAGAACTCCACTGCATCTCGTGCGTGTTAGCCTATGAGGCAGCGGCATTGTTGCTATTTGCTTTCACGACACGAATTATAAGTCGGAAAATAGTTGTGCTGGGGCGCAATTATTTCACAAGCAATATATTGATAGGAATTTCAAAATTCCGGATATTTTCTAGACGGTCTATATATTTTCTACTTATAGTGCTGTAGTGATATTAGTCGACGGATTGTTTTTCAACAAGTTAATGATCCCCAAGCACGTGGACAAAGCTGCAGCAAAATTTCCGTTAACGATCAAAATTGTAACAGAAAATAACTATCTGGACCCTAGATGGGTATAATATATTTTTATGGAACAATCATTACACAACAATTTAAACAGAAATAGTTGTCTTTAATTAAATGTAGTTGTGATTAAAATTACAAGGTCCTTCTTCTTTGTCGTTTTAATACCATCAAGCTAATATAAAATGAAAACAATTTAATGTCGACATTGTTTAAAAACATGTAACTAAATAAATAATGCAAATTGTTCCATTAATATTGAATTAATTACGGATAATTTTATATTGGCTGATAAATTATTGAAAACACAATCGGCCATTTTCAAATCGTCAGATAATTGCATCCGCGCATAATTGTAGATTTCAAAATCGTTATACTTGAAACTTGTTTTAGAAATTCCCGTCGAATGCAGCGCATAATCATAGAAAATTAGCAATAATCTATATAATTCCGGCGAAGCGCGTTAATAATGTATGCGCTAAATGCACCACTTACATAATTTAAAATATTAAATTGGCGAGCGTACGCATTCAATATTCCGTCATTTGAATACATTAAGTCGAAAACGGCGTACTATTTAATCAATTCGATCGATAATGAGGCGGCTCACATTATCCACTCGTTTCGGAGGCGGTTTAACCGGAGTTTCACGGAGTTACTTACTTGTGATATTGGGCCTGGAGAAAGTTGAACTCTTCCTTTATTCGATCGCACGACTCACCCACCGTAAATTTAAACGGTTGTCCGGGCTGTGGTGGACCCTGCAAAGAAAATCGTGATTACTATAATTATTTAATTTAATACTGGCCAAAGGCACAGATGGAGTTCACTTTAAAATCTGAAATTTTACACAATACCCCATATTTTACACACGGAATTACATGGATATTTTAAGTTAGTTTTCGTGCGTCACGAACTTTGATTTTTAGGAAAACAGAAACTGCAATAGCCACACTAAATTATCATACACCACAACAAACATGTAAGCTGTCTCAGATTCTATTCTCTTCATGGGAACATTGGTAATGGTAATGTAAAGACAGGAAACAATTTCCAAATCCATAATTTTAAAATATAGAGAGTGTTAAAAAATTCGTTCATTTCTGCAACATAATATTATAATGTGTTGAACTTTCCAAATAACTGACATAAAATACTTATAAAAATATTGATTGAAAACCTGCTTCATACAATTAAAACCTAGGCAGGTTTATAAATCCTTCATTTAAATCCAATTTTATAAGTGGAAAAAGCACAAATAATTTTTTTGTTAATTATTTCTAAAACCACCGTCTCCTTTACTATTCTTAGTTAAAAAAAAACACATTTGTGTATCTTATTCTTCTATATTACTTAAAAGAAAACACACCATCGCTGCATCGATAATATTCAAACTGAAACTTGAATTGATATCACCATCACATTAATATACTGATCGCTATATCAATAAGCTCGCGAGGAATTGATCCTCGCTGGCCTCTAGTAGGACAACAAAAATGAAACACACAATTTACAAAACAACCATCGCGTGATGAATTCGATATTAAGCAGCCTTCCATGGCAAATTACGTTCGGTCAATAAGGAGCGACATAGACGTCTCCACAGAAATAATGGGACAAATACGTGTCAAAACTAAAACGATTTTCATGTTCACTAACGCGAAGAACGGACACATTATGCAATAGATTTTTACGGATCTGATCTTGAATAATTGATCGTCGTCATTCTGGAAGGCTTATTTTCAATAAAACATTAGTCCATTATACAGAGTGTGGATTTCAAAGGTCCACACTCTAAGTATCTCAAGCAAAAAATGTGAACGATTTCGAACAAAACGAGTTTATAGTGAAATGGAAAAGAGATTCTGTTTATGGAGTAAAATAAAAAGTTATTAATTGTAGACAAAGATTACAACTGTAATCAGATAATCAGATAAAGTAATTGTCTTATTTTAATAAAGTAGATTCTTCAAATCCAATCCAATACTAGTTCAAAGTCTAATGGTCGTATGCACCGAACGAATTAACTCAGCTTGACTTTAAGCGTCACTTAGAATGTGACTTACACAATGTTATGAAACTTCAAATGTCACAATATAAACGTCACTCAAATTTAAGCTCGATTAAAGTGTTTGGTGCATATGGTCCTAAGTGTTCCTTTCCTAATCCAACAAGGGATCAACTAGAAAATATTCCTTAACAAACTCATACTGTAAGCCCAATGATTGCGTTTTTTTGAAATCCTAGACCACATATTCATTTTTGCTACTACTAGACTAATGCTTGAAACACTGATAATTTTCTTTCATATTTATATTTCATGTATTATCTCATACTTTGTAAAATTTTGAAATAAATTTTTTTTCAATAATTTTCTGGTATTCTTTTAAGTGTCTCAAAGAACGTACTGGAACATTTTAAATGTTTGTTATTAAATTTTTCTCTATGTGAAAAGGTAGAATTTGAAAAGAACTTTAATTTGATGTAAAGAATTCAAAATACGTCAAGCTAGCTCATATGGAAGCATCAAATTTGAATCACGTAGTAACCATGGAGACTTTGTTCTCCTTTCCTGCAGTGATATTAAGGGTAGAGTAGTTTCAAATGCACCCCTCGTATACATTTCCTTGATCATTTTGCGTTGAGGTTGCTCAAAGCTTCACAAAAAAATTTTAAATACAGACTGATCCTATGAGAAAAATATCAACCAAATGGAAATAAATAATTTTAATCATTTTCTATGAACGAATTTCCATATTGCTTACTCCAGATAACTTATGTCGAATCATTCCGCAATGTCATGACAGCAATGTTTGCATAAATTATTTGCTAACTCTGTTTTCTCTCACTGCAAATAGCACAACATTTATTCGAAGTCGTTTACAGCTTTTTATTCCAGAAATATTTGGAGTGTAAGGCCATTATACTTCCTCACATATATTTCTCACTCGCGTCTTATGCAAAATTGGACCGGCCGATGTTAGTAAGTCGCACATCTCAATCTTCGACATCAAACTTTAACGCTTTGATAGGAAGAAGAATCATTTTCAAGCATTTCAGCCGTGTCTTCACGTTTTTGTTTAGGGGTGTAACCTTTCTTCTGGAAATATATAAACACGTTATAAAGTTTAGGGAGTTGAGGGAAATACTGCTTTAGCTAAATAATTTGAGGACTCTTAACAGACAACTGCCTGGTCAAACTTGGCAGATCGTCTGCTAATGAGAAGATAAAGAAATATAGACTACATATTCCAAAGCATTCTACAATAGAGACAACAAAATAAATAATGTACTAGATTCGTGTCTTATTGTTACTTGGACTTTAAAATGTTTCGGCCAAAGGGTTCTTCACGACCGTAACATTAATATTTATGGACTTAGTAATCTGTTTAAATAATAATTTGCAATCACATCTGCAAAACGTTGATTACATCAGCCTGTTCAGATACGCATTAATTATAAGCCAACCATAAAGTAGGAAATGTTTTGCTACGCGCTGGATCTAATCAAAATAATTTGCATATCAAAACACATAATAACAGCACAGATAATGCTAAACACACAGCGTACACATTTAATTACGAAATCTAACAAAGCAATACAAGCGTACGGTGTAGTTAGCGATGAATTAAATAAACGCTGGCAAATCAATGGAAATTGTTGGCAGCTGAAACAAAACTAAGTACTAAATGTCCGAATAGTACTGGTAGTACACCGAGTTAATCGACTTAGTTTTGTGGGTAATTTATATTACTAAACAGTCAAAAATAAACAATATATTTGAATCTTGGAACAGTATCATTTCAACAATTAAGCACAGGAAATGTAATAAGATAAGTTTTTTGGGTTAAAAGGAAATTTGGGATCACCTTACAATCCCATTAATTTTTTCAACACAATATATACTTTAAGAGAAGACTGAAAAAGACTCGTCCATGTGACCTAACAGAATTTTTAAAGTTCACTAAGAAAATTAAAAAACTTCGCGGTCAAATGGTTTAACGTCACATTTAATTAACAAGAAAAAACGGTTTGTAGACTTATTTATAAGCTGATGTCGTGTTCACTGTCTAACTAAATGTCACAAATGATTTGGCTACCAGTTTTCCATAGGCATCAAGTCGATTGCTTTAATAATATATTTGTTCCAATCAAGGCGGATGTATTAATGGTAGAAACATGCAAATTAGATGAAATTATGTACATTAACGTCCCGCCTTATACACGTTATTTTTTTCTACGACGTCTCTATTACTCGCACTTAATTCAAATTTAATTGAAAAACTACATTCGTATTCGCCTGGGTGGAATTAAATCGCAATTAGTTTTGAAATACGTGTACGTCAGGAATGAGAGTTTCTCTCAATTTAGCCGCTGCGAGTTCCTAATCGCGCCTGTTAAAGTATGACGTAATTGTTTAAGAGTTCTGAGCGTTTCATTAACCTTCCATTAGAACTCAAGCGCAAAACAACTCCTTGTTAATTGTTAAATTATCTTAGGCCGGAGTCTTTTGAAAGTCGCAGATGTTTCCGTTAGATTAAAACACTTTATGTAAAATAAGTTGTTCACTACTTGTTTCGCCATATTTCCTGTACACCTCATGATTTATGAAACAGCTACTCAATTTTATTTAATTCCTTTTGGTTTATTAAGGCTGCGTTTAGTTCATGGGCGGCGTTGTCGGTTTCGTTTAATTCGTAGTTATTTTACGTTGTCTGACAAATCAGCTGAGTGGTCACAGTGGTCGTGATTTGAGATGCGACCACTAGGCAACCACGGTGGGTATGAGTTCCGTTTAGAAGGCAGTCGGACCGAGCTCGTTAAACTTCGATGGTTCGTCCGTCAACTAAACGCAGCCTTAATTACATATCTGAAATGGAAACCTACACATGTTCACAAAAATATGGATGCATATCAAATTTTAAAAATAATAATTATCAATAAATTTCAAAACCAGAATATCAAAATATCGACATACAAGAAAAAAGGGAAAACTTACAATAGAAACTTCACAAAAGAATGATTTTGGTTTTCAAAATTTTACCCTTTGTTTCTCTTCGTACCTGTCTTAATCAACAACAACAACTAATGACTGACGTGAGGTTTTAACTTCTCATTGTGAATTATTGCTTGCTTTCTTTTTTACTACACATTATGTAAGTATGCATGCATTATTTATTAGACATGAATTAATGTTTGATAAACGCATTACCTTCGAACCACGGCGACATTACGAAATATTTCGATGGAAATAACAAAACAGTCCGCATTAACGTTTAGGATTTAATCAAAATAATTTACATATCAAAACACACATAATAACAGAACAGATAATAACTGTTAAACATGCAGGGTACACATTTAATTAGTGCATGCAACTAAATACGCCGCAGCCGAAACGCGGCTCGCCAACAGAATAAACAGATGCTAATGAAAACCATCGAAATTGTTAATTACAATTATAATACAATAACACGGCGAAGCACTGAAATCAATCAATCGTCGCCGTGCTATCATTAAATAACACGTTACACAATTCATGTTCAAAAACACAAATGAACAGCAGCACAACCGGAATTGATTTGGGCTTTATCGGCCTCGATAACTGCCAAATTAAAATACGGACCAGCTCTCGTTGTAGTAGACGTGATCGAAATACTGATAAATTTTATTCGATTATTGGACAAAGTGTTCATTTTTTTTAAGAAAACAATAAACCACTCAAATAACACAGTACGTAATTGTTTTGATTTACTTACATTTGATTCAAGTAGTGCCTTTCCGAACTGCTTAATTTAATCTAAGCAAAAAAAAACAAAATCGATTTGAACATTTCTGGATCAGATACCTAATTTAAAAATTGCAAGGGCAAACTCAACTTCAAAAGTCACTTCTTGTACATTTAATAATTCATCCATTTGTCAGTTCCAAATAATGAATTACCTTAATTTTCATCATGTCAATATAATTACACATTATTGTATTATATTTATTTGTTAAAAATATTTGCTAAAAAATTGGAAACACAACTCTTCTAAGGGCTGGTCTACACGCAACGACTTATCGAACGACTTGTCGAATGAGACAAATCGTATCAAGTAAGACGCAGCGTATGGACCGCAAAACGTACGTTTAGCTTTACGTTTTGCGGTCCACACGCTCAGTCTTACTTGTCTGATTCGATAAGTCGTTGCGTGTAGACCAGCCTTAATGTACAGGGTCAGTCATGTAACAGTTAATATATCAGAAAGTATATAAGTGCAATCTCTTCGGTTGTTATGTAATTTCATTATAGAATTATTGGCTTTATTAAATGACATCAGTTACTTGTTGTCAATGTCTTCAATCATTTCGGTTATTTTCATGACATACTATAAACATGAATACTGAGATGCAGTATTAAATTTTTTCCCAATGGAAATAATAGGTCCTCCTGCATGTGTTACTTTTCTGAAATTAGTATTCTATTTGAAAAACAAATGTTGCGTGTACTTCCTGTTAAACCGGAAATGAAAAGATATATTTGATACCGTGACTTAATAAAACTTTTGATTCCATATAAAATATTTGGTATGTATATCATCTGAACAACTTGCTCTTGTACTTGCTGAGATATTAACTATTACACGTTACGTAAATGACCTTGTATATGAATAAATATATAAAGTGTAGTAGTAGCCTCATCCTTTTCTATCTTTTACCTTTTACCTCAACTTTATTAGGATATCTACAGGGTAGCCCAAGTGAACGTATTTCTTCCTTAACGCGAAAACTGTTTAAAATAGGTAAAAATGTTTTATACAAAAGTTTCCTAATTTTGTATTCTCCATCTTGTAAAATTATTTTCAAATATGAGTGACTTCCGGTTATACCGGAAGTAAGTACCTACTTCGATATTTTAAATGGAATGACCCATATTTTATTACATTTTTGAATTCCTCGACGAATTTAAAGGTCAGTTTGTTAAACATTTGTTATACCTAAAATGCATCGTTTTTGATCAAATCGATGTTAAAGCAAAAAATACGCAGTAGCAGTGCTTCACGCCATCTTGAATAATTCAGAAAAGAATGTAGATAGGCATATGAGATTTTGCTATTCATTTCTACAGGAAATGTACTATCTTTTGTATCTACGCGGAAGAAATATTTTTTCAAATTAATTTAAATCTACAGCCGCCAATGAGGGCTCATTAAAATGGGCATAATTCATTTTTTTTAAATGGAACCCTATATTTTTTTTACATTCATTAAATGTAAAATTAAATTTCCTTTTCCCTAATGTAGGGTTGTCGATACCTACTTTTAATAGTTTTTGAGATATTTACAATTTTCTAGAATTTGGTATCATTACCTTTGTCATGGATGTTCAATGTTTTGTTTTTTGTATTATGAAATTACGTAACTATTAACAACAAAGTAAAGAAATTATTACAAACAAAATAACTTGCAAAGAAACAGGAGTGTTAATTTTTATCAAGAATTTTCTACAACAAATGCTCAAAAAGATTTCCATTCTGATTAATACATAAATTAATTCGCTTGTGGAAAGTTCTATCAACTTTATTAAGCATTTGTGGATTAGGATAGCATTTGTCAATTAGGAAACTTTTGTATAAAACATTTTTACCTATTTTAAACAGTTTTCGCGTTAAGGAAGAAATACGTTCACTTGGGCTACCCTGTAGACCTTATTAGCCTTCTTCCAATTGGTCCTTGCTTGTTACCTTTGGTTTTCCTCTTCTTCTACTGACAAAACACTTATTAGATTGCAACACTCCTCTCCAATAATCTTATTCAACTCTCGTTGAAATACATTTTTTAATGTTACCTTGGAGGTAATTGGGTATTTTCTAATATTAAGTTCGTTTGAAATAAATCTGGAAACTGTGTGGGACAATCCAGGAGGTTAATTCCGTTCGCTTGAAGTCACTTCGTAGTAACTACAGATCTGTGGCAGAGTCCGTTATCATGTTGTTACATCTCTTCTTCCATATTGATGTCACCAAAAATATTAGAAAATGAGGAACGCAATGACATTTTCAATACATTTATGTATTTGTTGGAGTTCGTTCGACCTTCATAAACCAACATTTCACCTATACCGTCGACTGTCACACAACCCCAAATTATTACCCTGACTGAATGAAGTGTATCACCGTTGTTTTCGCCACTTTTGACTATTTCGCTTTGTTCATGTAAAAAACATAATTTTTAGAGGAAATGCTCACTAAGTTTTTTAGGCATTTTTACAACAGAAATGCCAATAGTCAAAACTACATATAATAAAATAAACAATATACTCACGACGAGCTGATACAAAAATGATGTTTTCATTTTCATAATTAATGAGGTTTAATTCAAATTTAATAATTCAATGTTAAAAATAAGTTTACGAGCATTAAAAACAGGACATGTAGAAATGGTTGCGGTTTGTTCGTAAAACAAGCATAAAAATTAACGAGCGTTTGAAAATATGACCGCCCACGGTATAGACATTTTAAAAGCATAAACAAACGCAGCACAAAATGCTAATGCATTTTCAGTATTTGTTTCGCTTTTTTTATTTAACGGACGCGAGGCATGCCGATTTAATTTATTTATATTCTCTAAAAAGCGAATAACACAGGAATCGTGAGGCGCACGGTAGCATTTGGTTGATGAATAACCAGAACACGGTTGTAAGGCTTCTGGCTTTCCGACTCGTCACGAGATGCTGATGCAGATTATATTTACCCACATTCTTAATCACGAATCCTTGGAACACTTATCTGACCATCTGATCGATCGAATAAATGACACGATCTCTTTTTTTTTCCAAGCGAATAAATTTCTCCGTGCCTTCAATTCTCTGGATCGGTGATTTCGTGGTTAAAATGTTTTCGGTAACGCAATTAAGTCCTAAAATTGGACCACCATTATGAAACTTTCGTGGGAATCGCTTCTTGTCAGTCGAGGATTTATTTGGTGGGGTCGATTTCGTAAAAATACCCGAAATAGCAGGTGACGAATGTTTCTCGTTTCAGAACTGTGTTACGTGAACGTTTAAATATTTGTCTTATGTGTCGGCACTTTATCGATTCTGTCGTACGTTTCTCTTTGATAGATTTGCTAATGCTAGATAAGTGACATTAAACATTTATTCTTTATTTATTCAAAAATAAACTACATCCTACACCATTTCGTAATTCTTTAACCTTAAACGATGCGAAATAAATCTTTCACTGAACGAGGCTTCCAATTACATACTAACTTAGACAGAATTCGCGAAATTCAAGAAAAAAATACCAGAAATATTCCTGTAAAAGCCAGTTAGATTGTCCTGTGCTTTTTGTTTACAAAGAGTTCAAAGATGGTCTGGCTATCTTTGCAGGTATTAATATTCGTTTCATATGCAATTTTTTTTTTAATTTTTAATATCGGAGAACAATGTAATGGACTTAAACTTGAACCAACAGAACTTATGGACTCACCTGACCTACCTACACGTAAGCCAAAGCAAATGTGACAGATTTCTCTTAATACATATAAAGAAGAATGAAGCCATATATGTAAATGGTTTGCAGTTCTCAATTTTTGTGTCTACACTAAAAAAGATAAATATGAGAATAATGAATAAATGTAAAGATGTCTTCTCGGACTTCTTGTTAGAGATCTGTCTAAAAGAAAGTCTCAGCAAGCCACCCTTTTTTGATTCTTAAGCATTGTATCCTGTCGTTTCATAAACTCAATACAAAGTTTAGTTTGCAGAATAAAATAAGGACTACCGATGTCAGCATTAATCTATTACTCACAGAGCTATCAGATTTTTCCAAGAGCACGAAGTCATCATTGTCATACATTTTAAACCAATTTGCATTCAGAATCACGTTATCAGAGCAGACACGTAAAGTTAAATTTACTAGTCTAAGGTTGCATCACAAAAGCACAAAGCTAGGAAGAGAGATCAAAGTGCACGTTTTCAGTCATCGAAGAGAATCATTGGAAACTTTCTTCCGCTATCTAACATGCGTCGCATAAATTCATTTATTTTAATGTGAAGTTCACCTGTCAGTTCCAAATCTTTCCGACATAACTCCAGAAAACAAGAGAACAAAACGCAGTAAATTTTAAGATTTCGGCATAAGACATGAAAGTTCCTGCGTTCACATAGGGCACATACACAGAAATCCTTTGTGGTGACAGCTGCTTTCCCGTAGAGACGAATAACTGCCATGTCTAGCGACCGCATCACGACAATGGCTCAGCGCTCACGACCTACCAACAACAATGCCATCATTGAGAGATTTTCTCTGTCAACGGTCTCGTCTCCGCCGCACGTATAATTTTATTTGCTTTTGCTCCAATGTTATCCCTCCAATTTTTTGTTAGTGTTATTCGGGATGAGTTTGTTTGCGTTACGTTCACGCAGATTGCCATCCTGAAAGCTCCAATATTTACGCAGTATATAAGATCACAGCTCCGCCGCAGTTCGATTCCAACATAAAGGTTTCATTGCCGGACATATCTCGTATATTATAAATCCAGTAGACTCTAAATACACTTAAATTTAAGGAAAGAGACTTAATAAATTCATTCGTTGACACTTGTCCTAGAATAGATCCTCATAAAAAGATTTAGCCCTTCAGAAAACAAAAACAGAAACATGAGGTTTGTTATTTTTGTAACACGGATTACGATGATGGTGATGATGAAGAGCTACTGAGTAATCAGTAAGTAATCACATTTATTTAGACAAAACATATGTATAAAGAAAACAGTGAGTGGCAGTAAACATTTAAGATTTTATGCTATAACATCGAATAAAGCTATAACATCGAATAAAGCTATAACATTTTCGAAATTTATTTAAAAAAAAAGTATATTTTTAGCAAATCTTCAAATGACTTCTTTTCAAATAATTTTATTTGCGCTCGTTTTAACACAAAGGTTTCGTTTATTTAAACGCAGACGCAGCTAATAAATTTTGTTGACTCTGTACAATAACAAGCGCTAAAAATACGCAAATATAAATGCAAGCGTGTACATCAAATCGTATTTATTTATGGCTGTAAATCCGACTTCAAAAAGAATAATTAGTCTGGTGCGGACGCACAGAGCGGCGCTTTGTTTTTCTCCGAAATTCCGCGCGAATTTTTCGGGCCACGCACACGCGTATTTTTAGCACGAAACTGGCCGGACATAATTTGGCGTATCATCGCGATACAATAGGGCCGAACGATTCAATTCGAATGACAAACCGACGACGTCGTCCTGGAAATCGCCGGCAGTAAAAAGTAAATTATTGCTGTAATCTTATGGCGTGGCGAATCGCGAGCATTCCACCTTGGCAACTCGCCTGCTGGCAGGCCTCGGCGACGAAAAATTTTAATTTAATAGTTCTTTTACAACTTTGCGTGAAATCCTTTGATATTTTCGAGTCGAACAGATGTTGGCGGTGTTTGTAATTTAATACCGCGCTAATTTATTCATTACGTAAAATGTGTCACTGACGCGCAGGAAGAGCCATTTAATTACACAAATGATGCGCACGTTTAAATATTTCCCTTTTATTTGCACCGTAATTAAAACATATTTTGTTTCCATTCAAATACAATATTAAATTCTATATAAAGTCCATAGCCAACAGAACTAGGATTTGTCACACGCTTCAATTCATATTTCGATATAATTACTAAACGTACGTTAATCAGAGCGTACTGATCGCTACCACGATATAAAATGATTCAACCCAAGTGGAAACTTGTTTTGGAGTATTTAATGACGAGTCTAATTTGGGTATCTTCTTTATTTGCTTCACCCTTTTGTAAGCCATTACCTTTATCCTTCACATGTCTCCCCCATTTTTCGACTCTTCTTACATTTTTGTTTTATTATTCTCCCATTTCATCAATTCGTGATTTCGTTCATTGGTAAATTAAAGAACAGACAACTTAACGTTCTCTGGTAATAAATCCCGAGAAACCAACTTATTTCTGAAAGGCCGGTCATACACGCGGCTTAATTTGCATACAGGGTGTCCCATAAATAAGGGGCCATAATGCAAGAGCTAATGCAATGGTACATATAGAATCCACGAATGTAAATGAAAATTGTCTACTTCGGTAAATTTTTGAGTGAAAATTTTTGGAGAAATTACGAACAGAGTACATTGCGTCAGTGGCACGCATATGTGATGTAAAATGATAATAAAACTGACCTGCTCAACATAATGACTCGTATTGCTGGGGTCATTGGATTCCGTCATTACTAAAGCTCGGATTTTATGCAAAATGCATATTTTTGCATATTGTATTTTTTGCATATTTTAATAGCTGACCACAGGGGGACGTTCTTTCCTGCCCGATTAACATGGAGAATAATCTCGCACGATTAGGGCGCCTAATTTTTAACGTGACTTAGTCTACAAATGACACGAATTTTTATATACGCTTATCGCATTCGTGCCAAGCTGCTAGGAAATGATTGTTCGTTAGTGGATAATCCCATTGTCTTTTCTCAAAACTTACTATCACAAAAATTAACCAACACTCTTTCCTTCGAGTTTGGAAAGTCCCATTCCAAACGCGACGGAAAGAACGTACGTCTATGGCCACCTAATGTCGTGCATAATTTGTCAATTTTACAATAAATTTTGTCCGTTTCAAGAAAATTCACATTTTTTCGAACAGGTAGGACAAAATTTACATGTCATCTAGAACAGGTAGGGACTATCACCGTACGTTACCAGCCTTAAATGTGCATAGGTTTTTCTTTAAATTTATCTATAGCTGGAATTCCCTACTCTTTTAGCCTTTTCAGTACGGCAGCAGTCTTATGAGTCATGCTAGCTTCCTCAGGAGCTATCAACCGATAGTGAAACCTTGAACGATTGTGCGAATTTTAAGTGCACATTAAAAGAATTTATGATACAATTCTCATCGGACAAGAACTTACTTTAACTAGACTTATTAGTTTATTTATATCCCATCATCATCATCATCTGCATTATTTATCAAAACATCAACATTCTTGATCGATTAGATAACGCTTTGCCATTTCAATAAAAAAAATTAGCCGACAAATGCGTACATATTGTTGCATAATTTGCATAACTTGCTGCATAATTTGCATATCTTGCTGCATATTTTGCAAACAAACCCTGCGCATATACAGGGTGTCTTACAAAAAACGCCCCAAGCCATAACTCCTTTATTTATGGACTAATTTTAAAAAACGAAAAGGCAAATGAAATGAGACTAAAAACACTATAAAGTGTGGTTAGTACAATTTTTTTTTAATTACCTTCATGGTCAAACGACTGTCAACTTTTATTTTTTAAATGGCTCTGTATATTTTTTATTATTGTATCTCGTAGTGCTACTTTTTCTAAATTCAATAATGTGCAACACTTTTAAGTTTTGACCAGCAAATATTGCATGTGCCTATTCTACCAAAATTTTCTACAGATAAATCCGAGCTTTAGTCATTCTCATTACTTACCGCGATGTTTACAGCAAGTGTTCGAAATGCCCTCTGTTGACGTCCATACGGTGACGAAAATTTGCCTGCAATAAAGTTTGCTGCTGCCACTTCTTGTTATTGCATCCACTGGCAAAAGACGCGTCGTTGATGGTAATCCTCTTCTATCAAGTATTGCACATGTTGTAACAAATTTTCTCTCAGAATACAGTGCGTAACAGTACGTGGCACGCCAATTTCACGTGTACTGCGGCATAGATTATTATAATAGAAAAGTTGTAAGTTCTAGCAGGATAGCAGTCAAAAGAGGGGCAATTAAAATTTACTCTTGTTCGGTTACCAAGCTTTCGGAAAGTATTTGTTTCCTTCATCAGGGCTGCTACAATAATATGAAAGTGTTACAAATTGAAAACTTTGGTCTTACAGATTTTTACTTACGTCTACGTGAGGTTAATAATGCTATAGTGGCATATTTCGGAGAATCCGGACCAATTTCTTACTTAGTAACCATAATTAACACTTCAAAAATTGGTTGGTATAACAATTTAAAATGATGAACAAAACATTTCAAAAGATTGCGTGCAAAATGGCGCCGATCTTGGAAAGCTTATAGGTTAATTTGAAATAAAATTGCTTAGTTTAGTCCTAAACTAAAATTCCGAAAGCTTGGCAATCGAACAAGAGTAAACTTTTAATTGCTCCTCTTTTGATTGCTATCCTGCTAGAACTTACAACTTCTCCTTAAGTTTACAGTCGCGATCAGAAGCCGTTTTAGGATTATTATTATTATTATTATACATTAGAAACATATCCGCATACTCTGCAGTCGTAAACATGCTGTCATAAGTGCTTCTGCATCAACACAATGTCGCAATTCAATTGATTAACCTTTGTGCCTTACTGAAAGTTTTCGCCTTGCGTCACAATAGGGGTCGGGTTGCGCGAGTCAGGGAAGGCAAGTACGGACTTGTATTATACTTTAGCATATCTCCCAAACAATGCAGTTTCCGTAATTTTTTTAGAGGAAAAAAAAGCTTTATAAATGGTCACCTATCCATTGCTGCCGTATCGCCTCTGTATATCTTAACAGATATGGAAGACATAACACCAAATCTGTTGTTCTTCCCCATAAAATTCTCGTCTATAATTTCAATTTCCACTGTTCGATGATATTTAGCTTCAACTGCCTTAATCCTATTTTTTATGTCTCTTTTCCTTCTGTTTGTCTTTTATAGAAGTCGTTGGATATTGGGCGTAAATCTCTTACTTTGAGAAAGCAATTTGGAAGTATGCCGTACTTGTTGAAAAACAAAATTTAGAAAAAATTCCTTCAGGGTTGTTCGGCTAATTGGGCAGGATTTTTATAAAGACACTGTTTAGTGTTATGCCTTATATTTCGAAACGGTTTGGTTTCTTCATCAGAGGCTAACAATTTGCGTCACTGCATAAAAACAGCAAATTACAACAGTAGTTCATCAATTCCAGAATTAATTGAAAAAACACGTTAAAATTGAAAATAAAACTGTTGTAATTTGCTGTTTTTATGCAGTGACGCAAATTGTTAGCCTCTGATGAAGAAACCAAACCGTTTCGAAATATAAGGCATAACACTAAACAGTGTCTTTATAAAAATCCTCCCCAATTAGCCGAACAACCCTGAAGGAATTTTTTCTAAATCTTTTACGACTGTAATTTTGTACAATAATCTCCAACTCCAACTTAACTAAATATAAAATGATAACCTTCTCTACCTCGAATATTCACACCACTGTTCTTTACCAGACAAGTTATTACATAATGATTTCGAAGTCATTTTCGATCTTAAATTAACTTTAAGCCGCATCCAGACGACATGGTCAACGTTAGCCAGTGTTAGCTATTGGGTGGTTTGCCATGCCGTGTGGACGAAATACACATGGCCAATAAATGCCAACTAATCACCAATGTTGGCATTGGAATCCATTCGCTATGAGGGCGGTTTTTTCGACACACATCAAAGAGTTTAACCAACGTTGGCCTTCACGTTTGTTTTTACGTCCAGACGATTTGAACAGTTTGCACACGAGATTTCTAGGATATTATTTATTTTTGTGTATTTATTTTTGTATATTGTGTACTAACTTGCTTTCTGTTTACTGTTTTTTTTTAATTTCACCAGAAAAATGTCGTCATCAGAGACTGAATGGAATAACGCGTTAATTTTGGAATTCCTCAGTTTTATGAAAAATACCCAGTCATTTGGGATCCGAAAGAACTACACAAGCACTTGCAATAACCGTATCATATTCTTCGTTTTCCATATCTTTTTAATTTAACAAATGTTGGTAGCTATTCGCTATACATTGGCCGAACTTTTTTATCTTTGAAGTTTGACAAGCAAATCCAATCATGTGGACAGGCAATGTGCAAATAGTAAACTTGCCCAACGTTGGTTAAAAATTTTGTTGCCAATGCATTCACCAACGTTGGCTGACGTTGGCCATGTCGTCTGGATGCGGTTTTAGTCATATCAACTCTGTAATTTCAACAAGTTCCAAAAACGCAGGAAACTTCTCAGATCCGTTACTCATTTACAGTTACATATTGTACATATGAATAACTAACAAGTGTCTAAATGAAAAACCTGGTCAAGTAGGCTATATTTAGTCATTCTGCTATGTAAATGCAATGGATAAACACTCGATCACAACCTACTTGACCAGGTTTTTATTTAGACGCTCGTTAGTTCGTTCAGAGCTTAAATATATATCAAATTGAATAGAAAGCATTGAGAGGAATATTTAAAAGTACTTTTTGGAAAAATAATGGTCTACTTCCTCTTTAAAATATTGGCAATAATAGTCTTCATGGCTATTCTCAAACCCTTATTGTATTAATTTTTGTTCCTTAATATCTCATATTATAATACGATTTCTTTGGTCTTTATTATTGGACATTATTAAAAATGATCATTTTACAATACGAAAAAACTTTAATTATTTCTCTCTCACCACTCGTTTCTTTTTCGGATTTCAATTTTTCAATTAATTACTGCTCAAGGTGATTACAGTTGTTTGTAACCATAGAATATACGATAGAGTCATTTAGTTTTTTTTTTGTTGGTTTAGATTTGAAATTATCAGAAATTTCGGTTTATTTTATTAACTTATTATTTATGTTTTCACTCTTATTTACCACTTTTTTCCAACTTGATCATTCCATATTTATTATATGCTATAGCTAGAGAACGGCGTAAGACGGAATAAGCTGCTTCAGTGAATGAGAGTGAGTGACTCATGTTCCTGCGATAGACAGGGATGACAACTCTACATTCCGTTGAGAGCCAGACAAAACAAAATAGAACAGATTTTTCTGGTTCACGGCTAAATACGATTTTGTCAACTCCTTACTGAAAAAAAGAACAATTCAAAAAATACATAAATTAACAAAACGATTATGTTAGGCTTGAGGAAAGATGAATACGTAGACAAATAGCTAAATAGTACAAAAATTTGCTTTGCGGACTAAGCTAGCTCTTGAGAGATATTTTACAATTTGAAGAGCTGAATTTTATTAAAGAAAAGGGCCAAATCTAGCTCCTAACGAGCCAAGTTGGCATCACTGGCGCTAGGTATGCCTAAAAGAAGGATGAAGGAGCAAATCGCCGATGTTTACCGGACTCAATTAAATCTTTTTCTATATTCAAACTGGTAGTTACCGATTTTTCATTCGACCTAATCTAGGTGGTGGGTAATTCGGTAAATGAATTATAAAAAGCATCTGCTAGATTGTTTTTGACCTTGTTTCGGGCAGAATATCCAATTTCTAAGTTTCAAGAAAAGATGATATATCAAGTCACATAAAAATTACAAAAAGAGGGGGATGCCTATGGTTAATTTTTATACTTATATATTCTGGTGCATTTTATCATTTTGATCGGTTACATACGTAAACAGAAGGATATACAATGTACACTTAAGAGGAAATATGAGAGCTACAATTATTGAGAATAAAGTAACCAATGCAAGTTTTCAAACTTTTTATTTTACGTGAGTAAGGGCGTCAGAAATTATCAACATATTTTTTTTTTTCAGTATTATTAAAATGTGGTAATACGTATACATAAGTTTAAGTAATCAAAACGCTCACCGTCTCCTTTGGCTACTGGGTACCGTTCGCTACCATCACCTCCCATTGACATGATGCGTTCATGCAACAATAATATGTGTTTACGATCATTTGCAAGAGACAACAGTTATTTACTCACCGGGGACCCTAGTCCCCTGGCCCAACGGTCTGCACCTGCTCAACCCCTTGGTCAATTCACAACTCAACCTAGTGCCTTCATCATCGCTCCTGATGATGTCCAACCTTGGGCCATCAGTATCATATCATCTGTTGCTCTTTTATAAACTATTGCTCTGAAATGTTATTTCCAGAAACACAAGCCACATGCAGCACAGATAGCATCAATGACATGCAAACATACTCTACCCTACGTCTTTGTCATCTCCGACCCGTGGATTTTCTACCACCAATCCACTCTTCCGCTAGATGGCTGACATCTCGCCACGGTGACTCACTTCACTTCCACCTGACACGTAGGGGTGGTGACAATTACATATTAACCTTAGGGGGGCTTATAATCCTCTACATAGGGGCCCTAAGGGGTCACTCATGGGACCGTGAACAGTACGTGTTCACCCTCGGCTGCGCTTTTACCCTGTTAGTGCGATTTCCCTTCAGGGATGGCCACCACATGCACATGCCCACTGACGTCACAAATCCTACGTCAGCGTGGCCACCCCCGCCAACCTCCTAGTCAGCGGTCAAGCGATGTAGCACTTGCCACGCCTTGCCGAGCCTAACCTAGGGAAATCGCTCATTCGTACCATGCAAGAAATACTTCAAGCTAATTCTCTACATATCATGCATTAACTACAATTTTTAACTTATCTCTAGGTACCGCGTTCCTGCTTCTACTAGCGTAGCACACAATACTTTCCGAACACACCCTGTATACGCACGCCAGGTATATAATACGCGCAGATATACAATTAACGCGAGTTGCAAGTGCGAGTTAAGTTGGCCAACCTATCCCGAGTCTTTTATTATTATTTTCCGCACCTTTCATAAAATATGGATTAACACCGCAAGTGCTTATTAACAAGCCTATCGATGACGTCGCATAAACTCGACTGTCCAGATTCCCAAAGCGAACCTGTGTTCCTCGAAACTGTTTATTGTTTATATAATCTCAAGAGGATCCCGACATACCATAACGAACGTAAACATTTTGGGTGAATGTAGACAAAACTCGATGCATTGCAAACGAAACTTTAATACGTAAATTACAAGCGCGTTACATTTTTACTTAATTACAAAAGTCTAACATGTGTTCAAAGTAGTTGCCGTCCACTACAATACGTTTAACAATTTACTCCTTCCATTGCATTGTTTAAATGCGTTGAGCCAGGTGTGTTTAGGGATGTCATCAAAATAAGATCTAACAGCTGCATCAATCTCTTCTTCCGAATGAAATCTTCTCCGTCGCAAATGTTTTTTGAGTGCAAAAAATAGTCAAAAGTCACACATTGCGAGATCCGGTGAGTATGGAGAATGCTCTATTATTTTGATTTTATTTTCAGCTAAATACTGAAGGGTTATCGCTGCTGTATGCGATGATGCATTATCATGATGCAACATGGTTCCCTTTCCTTGGTAGTTTTTACATTAAGTGTTCGAGTATTGTAGTTCTCACTGCTGTGGATCCAATTTTGAGACTGTCATACCGTAGGTAGTTCTGATATCCTCTTCGGTTATCTTTTTAATAGTGTTGGATAGTTTTTTTTTTTTTTTTGTTAAACATTTTCGACTAATAACAATGTCAGAGGACCGAGTTATAATAAACATTGACTCACCCTTTGGTTAGATCTTTCTTTCCCGCTCTCTTTCTCTTCTCTTTCTCGTCCACTGCGGAGCTGAGGGTAAACGTCTTAACATCTGGGCTTCGCTTTTCGATTCGATAAGGATGTCATGCAAAATTACAAATAACCATTTACGAGCATCTACTCAAGACTATAGGACTTGTTTACTTACCGGGGCCCTCTCTCGGCCCCGCACCATCCAGCGGAGACTCTAGATGCGGTAGTTCCCTTCTGGGATACGAATTCACGGAGAAGGCGTCCTCAAATGTCCATCTTCATACTTCGCATGCATAAAGACAAGCCCCAGGTGGATATTAGCATACCTTGCCTTCTGAGCGTATGTTCTCAGAATCATTGGTGCTACTGACTGCCACAGTGTTGCTACACTGGCCTCAGCCCAGTCAACACCAAGTCATGACCTTTCTTGGAAAGCACAATGCAGTCACCTGGTCAGGCATTACAACTAGTTGTTTTTCCCGGCATCTACTACTCACGCCTCTGCAGCAGGCGGATACAGTCAGGTGCCGTATACAGGTGAGATGATCCCCTCTCTCCGATCTCATCGAATAAAGAGCGATCACCCTTCATTACTTGTCATTGCAACACTCGCGAGCCCGCCTTCGTAATTAGCGCAACTTTACCAAAACGTTCGGCCTCAAGGACCGCGCCTAGACTGCCTCGACTGAGCGCTGGCACTTTTCTTCCCTTCCGTCCCTGTACTTGAGACCCCGTATCCCAAACCATAAGATAAAATAAACAAACGTGCTCGTGTTTTGCGGATACTTTTCTAAATTCTAAACTTGATAAAATAAACAACGACAATATTTTCTTCGTTTACAGCAGTAAAAGGAGATGCTGCCCCTTTTCGGTGTGTAACTGAGTTGCAACACCATTCAAATTCTTTAAACCGATCGTACGAGTAGCTAAGGAAGGGGTGAGATCACCAAAAGCCCACTTCAAACTGTCTTCACACTCATATGGACTTAAGCCCTTTTTAAAATCGTAGAATATCATTACTCGAAAGTGTTCTCGTTATAATCCCTTTAACGATTTCTGTCTCGAATAATGTTCACTTGATTTCAACAGACAAAATTACAATTGACAGCTAAAACAATGCGCTATTTAATAAAAAATGTTTTTATTTTGCATGGGCCTACCAGATTTTTTATTCTCAATAATTGTAGCTTGGCCCTCGTATAAGAGGATATACATACTATAGTTTGCTATAGTCAAAACTAAAATAAACGAAAAACGACCCTGCAGAGATAAAGCGTAATTAAAAATAAATTTAAAAAACGCTGACAGTGTATTTGCAACAAGAAATTTTTGGCTTTTGGAAATATAGAACCAGTTCTGTTTTACTGCGAAATTTAAATTGATCACGAAATTGAACCAAATCTTGCACAAAAACTGTAGTACTACTTAGACCCGATCTTTCCACCTCCTAATAAAGTTCCCGATAACGTTATTTGGCAAATAACTTGATTTTTGTGAATGGTTTCCATAGTGATTCGTAAAGTTATTCGTCGAATAAATTTATTAGGAGATGGAAAGACCGGGCCTTAGTCTAAAACAGCCTTTTGACAAGAATTAAAATTTGTACAACGGTAACTCTGAATTCATTTTTATTTTAATGACTTTGGTTCAGCATTTGTCTCTTTTACCTATTTAGTATTACTGCGATTGGAATTTTATATTTTACTGGATTAAGGAGGCGGCAATTTACATATAATACGACGGCGAGGAGTTAATCTATAGAACATAAAAATACCATCTATTATATTCAGACAAAATATGTATATAATGTATATGAATGTGTGCCGTGATGAGCAGTGAAGCCGTAATTTTAAAAGATACATTTTCGAAATCTCTTTGTTTTATGTAGCGTTCAACACTAACAAACGATAAAATTTATTGATATTCCAGTTAACTGTTAAAAGGTAAATATTTAGAGAAACATAAGCAGTAAAATTTATCTTATAAATCGTTTTCCCAGTCATATCAAAACGCGGCGCACACATGGCTTCAATAAATTCGTATAAATAATTACGTGTTTTTTTTTCCGAGGCGAAAGCGAAACAACATCCAAGGAGTTTAATTTGAATACAAAACACACCGTGGCCGTCCTCAACACCTGTTGGGCGTAAAATTAAAATATCCATAATTTAGCCGACGTATGAGCGAACAAACGCCGCGTTGTGGCGGTGCGTTATTAAAAACGTCATTCAAAAATTATCACCTAGTAAATTCTGTGAAAACATTCCGAGAGTGTAATAAACTCTTGTGAAAGATCAGCGCTGCAAAAACACTTTAAAAATTACAAAAGCTCATTGTCTGCGCGAAAGATTACAACTAAGGTGTTCGAGATGAGGTCGTGGATGTAATTTTTCAAGTCCGCACGCATCTCTTGACTACTAAAGGCACCGTCGATGAATTGAAGCGGAATAGCTGCCGGATATTGCGTCACTGTATATTTATTTGCCTTTTGTAAATATTAGTATTGGCCCATTCAGGTGTGTATTTAAGCTGCATATCATTTCCTTACAAATATTCGGGATTCTGAAATAAATATTGATTTTAATGACAGTCGGTCATTTCAAATAGGATTTATACGCTGCTCGCCTACTGAAAACGTATTGATTTTGATTACTTTGATTTATACGCTTCGCACTTACTTCGCGTCCTATTCGTTATGATTTATCGCGCGTTCAACTTTTTTTTTGTTACCTAAAATCCAAATAAGCGCATCGAGCGCTTCAGGAAAATTGAATATACGCTTATGACATTCCGCTCAACTCGTCGAAAACTATTGCCTTGCTCGTGGCGGATATACATTGTGTTTATTTTTGTTTAATATTTCGGTGTGCGCGAAGGCGTTCCATTTATTGACACACGTTTTATGCCGTGTTTACCTTCATAAAATAGTATTTGCAAAAATATTTACGCAATTAATCCTTGAGTGCCGCCGCAAATGCTTGGCTCGTGAAATTTTTAAATTAACAGGATCGCTTAGTTTATTTTTGTTGCTGAAATATACCGATCTGAAAGCTGAAATGTGAATGTGTGTGCCTGTAGGATAAATTCTGATGTTACACGTCTGATGCTACATTTACACAGACAAGTTTATTAGTTTTTCTTTTGACCTACTTGTTTTCTTTATTAAAACGAATCATTTTGAATCGCACAGTTAATAACTGAAATGTTTATTCATGTTTGCTCCCCGTTTCTAAAGTTACTTCCTTAATTACCC
This sequence comes from Dorcus hopei, assembly GCA_033060865.1. Lineage (NCBI taxonomy): Eukaryota > Metazoa > Arthropoda > Insecta > Coleoptera > Lucanidae > Dorcus > Dorcus hopei. The sequence continues at coordinate 24,453,802 of CM065425.1, forward strand.
TTTATGCAACACATTATATAAAACATATATCATAAATTGAATAAATAATATATGAAGCCTAACAGTAAATATAAGTTTATAGCAAATATTTATCTAATATTGAATAAATACTCTGCAAGAAACGAGCAAATATTGATTTATTAGTGTGAAATCTTTCCGAGAATATCCTGGATAAATCTAAATCGAAATTTTTCCACAGAAAAGATCACTGTAATTATAATTCTAAAATTATTTCTACATTTAATAATTATCAGTAATGTGTGAAGTATTTCATGCGGAAATCAAATATTTGGACACAAAATAGTATGCAAAAAGAGGATACAATGTGTGTAGAACTAGAAGGCAAAAAAGTGCTAACACTTATGCAATCAAGAAAATATTTTCGTACACGTCGAACAACTCTGATTGCATTGAATGGAATTTGGAGGCTTTGTTTATTCGAGTTCCCATTGTAAGCAAGATTATGATAAGTGGATTCCACTGTGTAATATTTAATAAGATTCATGTAAGAAAAGATTCAAATACTATGTTTTTCCGCTCTGGCTAAAACTAGTTAAATTAATTAACATTTTCAAATTTTCATATTGATAGAACCTTCAAGAATACTTTATGCTTAGCTTTTATTCTCTTTCTCATCCCAGTTTGAGATAAGAGAGAACACTAGAACTTAAATGTTTAAAATTCATCTTTCCTTTTTTGAATTTAATTATTAATATTTAACCGTTGCGTGTATTTCAATCTATTTCATCGTTATTAATCGCAGACAACCCGAAAGTATTTAACCTTTTCCTAGAGGAACATTTCATACTTGTTCTAGTGTATTTTCTTTGTTAATTAAACCTTTGTTAAGGAATCATTTATTGAAGCCTGCCTAACCATATTTATTATTTAAGACTGGCCTTAAACTAACTTATTTAAATAATTATATTTTGTACCATGTTCAAATACATTATGTAATGTTGTATTTATTTCATATTCCAGGTGTATGCACATTTTCCTGTTTGGCATGTAAACGAAATAATGACGTGTTTTAAACACGAATAAAAAAATATATATACGAGAAGAGTTTGCACAGCGAAATTGAAATAAAATGCAAACACGTTTGCTATATTTGCATTAGCTTCACCTCGTTTGTTTAGTTTTTGCGCGGCGCATTTAAAAAAATACAATAATTTTGTGCTCTCGCGATAATTTATTGTTTGTGTGCTCGCAGCGTTTCGTAAAAAACGCACCGTGAAATATGGTCCCGTTATTTATTTAACAATTTTGACGACACGATTTTATAAATTCCGTCGCGTCGCATCCACCGGATTTACTGCACCTTATTATGGAGAATGCATCAGATAATAAAGATTACACAGGTCTGATAATGAATGTCTGTTCAACTATGCGAAGCACAAACGGCCTTCCAAGTAGCTTTTTAATGGTTTCATTAAGTTCTCTGTTGGAATACTAAGTTTCACGTTAATTAGTGACATTCTTTTTTGCTTCATTTCCGGTTGCTTATTGAATTTTCTTTCTATCTAACTTTAAAACAACAAAGGCTATTGCTTCTCTGAATATATATTGAAAGAGTACAAATTAGTAAGGTATACATATTATGAGAAAAGTGAAAAACCAAGTTTACTTGAATACCTAATAGAATTAGGCGCTCTTGAGACTGGATTTAATCTCATGAGGGGTCATTTATCAGAAAGATAAGAACTCCAGGAAATAAAAAGCTCAAAATGTGATCCAACAGATTACATTATTCAAAACAAATCATTATTTAATAAAGTTTTAGGAAATATGAGCTTCATAATGAAGGTCTATTGCTCCTCTGAATATAGATTGAAAGTGTACAAGTCTGTGACGTACACATATTATGAGGGCAGTGAAGAACCAAGTGTACTTGAATACCTAATAGAATTAAGATTTGATCTCATGAGGGATCAGATAAGAACTTCAGGAAAATAAGCTCAAAATGAGATCCAACAGATTATATTATTCAAACCAAATCATTATATAATAAAGTTTTACGAAATATGAGCTTCATAAAGAAAGTAACAGACTTCTATTAAAAGATTACTTTAAATATAGAATCTGACTACTTAAAGCCAAATATTTGTTCATATTACTCAGTTTTTATTACATCTGATTATTTTGAAGATGGCTCAATCGATAAAAAAGATATTAAGCGAAAACATGATTCTAAATTACGAGCAGCGACTCGAGCCAAATAGTGTGTTTAGTTTGGCGTTTATAGCCAGCAAAGTTTAAAAACGTTGGAAAATTTGAAAAATTATTTATTTACTCGACGTGCTTCTGTCTAAACTTTTTCTGGTTAACCCTGTACGTGAAATATCTTTTCCGGAACTATTTATTATTACTCTCGTCCGCGTCGAATAATAAAAAAAGAGTTAAATGAAAACAAGCCCGAGTATATTAGTCAGTGGGATCCAAGCCAAATGTCGTGTTTAACGTTTGCCGTTTATATCGAGTTAATGGTTTAAATTACCGAGGAAAAAAATTAAATGAGAAGAAATACCGACGTAAATTAAAGCAGGAATTGCTTTCAAATACTTCAGGTCACAGGTGTTTCGGCTTCGCCTGGCAGGTATTCATGCCTGTTGAAATATTATACATACGCTATTAGTAGAATTACAAATGTATACATGAATTAATATATTTAGCTCGCCTACACCTGTGTTGAAACATATAAAAATTAAGGCCAACCACCTGTAATTTATTTATAGGTCTTGTGTAGTCTCTATCACGATAAATTACGACCTTTTTACACACGCGCTGTAGCCAGGATACTATAGTAGGCCGCTTTTAACTCGAGCATTATTCCTGGAATTTCTTTAGAAAAATTACTGTTATTATTCTTTCGCTTTACAGATTTATTCTTGTTTGGAATTCACTTGTGCAAGCATTCATCAAAGCAGCCAGAACAAGAACAAATTACATATAAATACAAACACCAGATATTTCGATTATTAATGCATTTTTAACATATAAATTATAAAGGATTAACACAATTTACAAACATTTTTAAACCAGATGTTCATATACTTATGTTAAACACTAAAGACTTGAAAAAGCATTGCCATAAAACTGTGTTTATGTTTCTAATTTGGTATAAAAATGTCTAGTGGAATTTATGCAATTTCTTTTTGGATTTTTTACTTATATTCTGCATTATTTTGTATACGTTCAACAAACAACTTGTTCTTGCACGCTTATTTGCTGAATAATATCCTCATCTTTGGAAATGATATGGCTTGACAACTACACTGTTATTAAAGCAGTCAATATCATTCTTCATTCAATTTTAATACTCCCCCTTATTTTAACAGTAAGTAAATAAGCTTGTTTTCAAATGTTTCCGTTCTACTAGCGCACACTGAATAACAAGGAAGTTTTTTTTAAAATTTTTACTTCAATGTGAATGTAAAATGTATTGGCTCATATTTACATATATGGAAGTCACAATGAATAAAAGAAAATGTCTGAACATGGGTTCAAAATACTGCGGTCCGTTTTTCGAAAGTGACCGAATTGCGGTCAAAACATTTCTATCTACCTGGCAGGATGTAATCCTTGTCCGAACTGCGGTCAGAATTTCAACGTGGGCAACATTAAGAATTAATAAAATTAAGATAGAAATTTAATATAATTTTATATTTGGAATCGATTAAAATATAATTTTGATTACGAAACATTCAATTAAAAACTGTTTCACTAAACTTATAGCTAACACATCTTACAAAATCATACTTACTGATGTTTCCATTTTCATATTGAGAAATTTTGTCGTTAATAAATTTTTGTTTACTTATAATATTATTTTTTTAAAAGTCTGGAGTCATTATTCATAATAGAATTCATTTGAATATATGAATTCGTTTGAATGTTAAGAAAACATTGATGTTAGGGTGCTGAGTACTGCAACTTCTGCTAAATTTCGAATGAAACGATTCGCATGCATTTGTTGTTCGGAAAATGCTTCCAGTGCATTCTGCCCAAATTTTCGGTGGGAATTTTGACTCTTCTTCTATGTAGTTATCTACTAAATAATCGACAAATTCATCAACTCTCTCGTCACCGCCAGGCTTGTCCCTCATAAAATCTTCTGTGAAGCAATCTCCTACTTCATCTGGGGATAGGAAAGTTAATCCGAAGAGGTGTTTTAACCATCTTCCTACAGTTGAATCGACATTCTTATATTCAGGACTCAGTCCTAGGTTTTGTATTTTGCGCCACCTAAATATTAAAAACAATTAGTACCTATATCAAAATATGAGCACATTAGGACACTTATCGAGCCTGAGGGGGATGAAAACGACAGCCAATTATGTTTGCTTCTGGGAAAACTTGATTTATACTAGAATGTATGCCTTGTTCGAAGTCAATTACGATAGATTTCGGATTGAGTGCTGGCGATTTACACTTGTCTTTTAATAATTGAAATAATTTTATATAACTCCATTTTTGTTTATCTTTCAAAAGACAAAAGCAACAGGAACATACGTTTTTTTGGAAAGAGCATGAATTGTAAAAAGTATTTCGTGCAGTAGTCAAAGGTACCGTCCATGTATATTGTATCCTGAAGACACATGAATTTGATATTAGAATCACATGAAAATACGACAATATTATTTTCAGTGTCGTTTATGAAAAGAAACGGTTCCTTCTTGACGGTGGTAACGCAAGATTTATTTAGAAATTCGTGTACTTCGTATATTGATTTCGGAAGTTTGGGAACTGGTTGCAACCGCGTGTGATTAATATTTTTACGAATGTAACGTATATCCTTTGACGTTAGTGATTCCAAACAATCCTCGTTGAGGTTGATCTCTTGATAGATCAATTTGGAAGGTCTTTCAGACAAGTTTCCTTTACTTTTTCTTTTCACAGAATTATTTTAATTTTCTGTGGCACAAGAACATTTTCTGTTACGCTATGATTATGTTCACCACATTTTCTTGAAAAGATTGAGTTTAAAGTATACACTTTTGCACTGCAATTTTTGTCCGTACAACACCACACGACTTCCCCAGATGTTTTTAATTCGCGATAATTGAGATATTTGTAATTTTCAAAAATTATTAAGGGATTGCCGCGTTCGCTCAACATTATGCAACTCTATCTCTTAGGAAAACTAAATGCATGGAAATGTTGAGGCGTCGAGCCCAGGCTATGACAAAAGTCCTGCACCAAGTGCAGAAAATTTACACATGTTTTTGAAGGCGGGTGGTCACAGTGACCCTACTGACGCAATAATTTACGCTAGGCGCCAGTACTTGAGTCGAGCCCTAAGCCCATAGAATTGAGCAAGGTATTGTTTGCGCGTTGGTCCATCCGTTTGTCTTCACTGATTTAACATGAATAACGAAAAATTCTTTGCTGCTGTATTTAAAAGAGAGGCGTTATGGGTTAAAAACAACAAAAATCATCATAATAATATTATGTTGAATAAATTGTGGTGGTTTCATAAGTATTCCGTATTTATTAATTCAACGTTTCTCTATATTTTGTAAACAGAATAATTAACCCAGTACTACAAGTACATTTATAGGATGTACGACAAAAATATTAAGGGATTAAAACCCCCGCCCCGGGATTTAGGGCCTAACCGCAGTTCGGTCGCGAAAAACAACCTTCTTAATGACCATTTTACCTGTTTAAATTTTGACCGCAGTTCGGATGTCTCCCTAAGAATTGATCTCTACTGCTGAGGCCGCAGTGCAGGATGGTCGACTGGAGAGTTGATATACAGGGTGAATCCAAAAAAACGCCTACGCGAATTGCGTTTTTATTTATAGTTATATTTGAGCGGTAAAATAATCAAATGAAATGTCAGAAGAAACTCTACAATACCTATACCATATCTTGGGTCTTTAATACATTTAAGACAGCTGCATGGCAGCTGTCAACTTTTGGTTTTTAAATACAATGGTCTAATTATTGTAATAAATTTCGAAAGAACTTTTTTTCTGCGTTCAACTGTACATTTGCACATTCGATTGCAACACTTCCACAAACTGTCAGCAGTCGACTTCCATCCATACTGGAATGCTCACCACTAATACTGATTTGGTGCTGACTAAAACAATAATCAACGAAAGTAAAGAACTCGTTTGTTTACCCGTGAATCATTACCACCTTCATTAAAATACATGGAAAATATTGGTGGGGAAATTACCCGTAGGATTAAGATCAGAGAAACAGGTCAAAGGATTAAAATACTTACTGGTGGCAACATTACCTGTCCCCATAGTTTCATTGCTAACTTCTCTTATTTTTGGAGCTACAGAGTTGATCAAATTAGCAAATTTACATACATTTATTATCAAAGGTAACACGAAAATTTTCTAAATCGGGTTTAGAATTTTGTAATTAGAATGTAAACTAAAAATTATGTTAAGTTAAGTTTTTATTGTAACCTTACATTTCAGTTTTATACTCTGATGAAGGTAACAAAACTTACCGAAAGCTTAGCAAATAAAAATAAAAAGTTTCATTGCTGACCGCCTGCCCGTTAATTTTAAAATAGTACAACAAGTCTTTATGTACACCGTATTTGAAAAAGTTAAATAACTGAGATAGTTGAACTTTAATTTTACAAAGAGTATCTCTCTTATTCGGTAATAATAGAGATCTGATTCATTGACCATCTCTAATGTATGTACAATCGCAGTAATTAACCATTACAGTTACAGAAAGCTTATAGGAAATAGTAATCATCTCCTTAAAAACTATGAACGTCGAATTCATCCAAATCTTACTACTTAAAAGTGAATCCCGGATGTCTTATATTATTATTTTTTGCTTAGAAGCCACAAATAAAATATTCACGATGAGTTTTTCTGTCATAACTAATTATTGTGACTGTACAACCCTGCGTTTATTATACTGTATTTTATCCGTATGTCTTTTAGAAATACACTGTAAATTTCTATAAGTTATGGACTTTCTGAATGCCATTGTATATTTTGCAAGTAGCAGTTATTGTTAGTCAATAAATACAATGAATATATAAATGGTAACAAGATAAAAAAAAATAGATATGATTAATACGCACATTCATCAAATTGAAGTATCAATCTGTTAGATTTAGAACGTAGTTTCCTGTAAACTTATTACACTGTAGGAGTTTTTCCTAACTCCAATAATCCCCAAGAAACACAGAGAAGGCAAAAGTAAAATAAAAAATTAAGTTATCAAATTTGTTCTTGAAGTAAAATAACCGATAACAGAAATGTCGTGACCATTAATGCTAAATAAGTGTGTGTGGTGCGTGTTTGTGCATAGTTTCGACTTCAAACAAAGCAGGTTTCTGCCACCTGCTCGGTTAATGTTGATAGAAGCGCGGATAATGGCATACATGTGACTGGGGCACGACGTTTATAAAACATATTCACGACATGTTACGGTTTAGGAGGCTCTTATGCGACGGGTATAAAGTTATAAAACTGTTGATAAATGGTTTCGAGATAGCAACGCGGGCTGAAATATCGCAGGACGGCGTAAACACGAATAAAATTGCTTCTTCGCGCTTGCGAAATTCAAATTTCTCTGGAGGCGATGGAGGAACGGAATTATTTATTTAATCTTCTCCAGCCGATAAAAGCAATTAATTATTTAATTACTCGGTGAATTTGCATGTAATTGTGCGGACTGCAGGCTGGCTGGAATAAATGAGCTGTTGCAGTCGGTCGTAAAACTCCATCGCTTAACTTATGGAGTTCACCAATAAAAGGTGGGTGGTGTGCAGGGAGGAAAGGAAGGCGCATTAACATACAATGGTAGTTCGTTTGAACAAGCTTTGCATGTCTAGAGATTGTGTTTCGAGCCCGATTGTTAGACCAATAATCTACCCACCGTAATCTATTGCAAACAGAGAGGTATTAGAAAATTTATGTATAATATGTGCGATAGATAAACACTAAGTCGATTAGTTGTGTATACACAGCCGGTGTTCGTCAGAGCTAAATTAACTTTTGACCGGCTGAAACAGTTTTCGGCTTTCATAATTATAGATCACTGTTTACTCAAAGTGTTTTAAGGTCGCCGAATTATTCTCGGTAAATTTGGTTAGGATATCAACACCGGAATTGCATGTTTTACAAAGTGTTTGCTCTCAAAATTATTTTTTAATACTTTTCTATATTTGGACATCATTCATGAAGAATACAAAAAAAGAACAATCGCGTTAATTTATATTACATATAAAATCTATTTAAAATTATTTTCAGGCATTCTAAAATTATTGCTTTTGTTGCTTGAGTTTGTAAGAAACTGGAGTATTTGAACTTTAAACTTTTTACTGTTGTAAATAAGTACCAACACCGGATTGCTCCGTTTGTTTTAAGGAATACAATAAAAAAAACGGAAACAATCGATGGTTTTTATCCCTATTTACAGAAGTAAAATCATTTCTATCTTATGTAACATTTTTATTCTTACTTTAATGAATTAGATGAAAAGAAAATTATTATAAAATATTTCACGCATTGGTAATTTCAGCATATTTCGGTTTTATAATAAATTCCAGTTCGACAGAAAAAAAATAATTAAATATAATGGATTCTATAAGAAAGTAAATTAAATTCTGAAAGGTATTTTAAATACATATTACATATAAAGTGAAATTTTTCAAAAAAAAAAGAAAATAAACTTGAACATAAGAGCACCTTAACGAGATCATTATCAAGAAAATTATCATTAAACTTCCCACCTTCCAAAAACATAACAAGCAGAATTATTACATCTCATTATTCATTATACCTACAATCAGAGTATACTTTTGCAAAATTTTAATGGTAATTAATACTTTGCCGACTTAACTATCTCATTCGTCGTTATTACGGTTTCAGAAATGAGCATCAAATAATAATACCTCCAACATCCGAAATAATGATCCGCCGACGGAATTTCACGGAAATGTACATCATATGGTCAGCGCATGAGAAGCACAAATTATCGACGAATTGCGAAACCAAAGCAAAAACTGCCTCTCTTATTAAAACCTAATTATACTAATGAACACATCGGCGTGGTGTTAAGTAACGCGAACTTAATACGGAACATCATAAATTATCGTTTATTGAGGATATCTTACGTTTGCTGCTATCGTGAGAGCAAAACATTTAATTATTCCAATTAGGCATTTAGCTCACTCAAGTGCGCTCGCATAATTCCGCCATAATTTTTAACGGTCGATTGATTCGTTGCGGTTGAAATTTTTCTGCAGAATCATCGACGCACTTAACGCAAGTCTTAATTGGATTAATTACGGTTGCAAAAAGTTAATGAAGAAACTTACTGCCTGTTTTCGACGTAATGCAAAATAAAATCGACCTGTAATGAACATTATCTCTGCATAACATGTAATTAACTCGTCTGGAATTTATTTATTCCTAACAAAAAAAATTAAAGAACAATACAAGTAAGGTAAGATGATAAAACACGTTTATATCACATGGATTGATGTGATACGATGAATTAGTCAACATGATCACAGATAGATTCATGATAATAGGAGCATTCAACGGACACTACGATTGACAATCGATTTATGATTGCATATGGTTTAGCGTTCAACGAATCTGAATCGATTCAACATCGATCGTGAAACTGTCCATCGTAAAAATTTTACGATTCAACTGCGATTAAATATGGCGTTGCGGTTTGTGTTATATGTGCGAGATGTTTACAACATTGTATTTCAGTGATTTATTTCAGAAATAACTTAACTACTCTGCCAATATTGTGATATTGCTATTGTTGAAAAGTTAAATACCAAATATTCTAGAAAATAGGGTTATACCGGTCAAACCACCGTTCAGTGTTTTCATGAATCGATTTAAATCGATTCTATCTGATTGTAATCAATCGATTTGTTTGTTGCATGCCCCTAATGTTTCCCAACCTTTTCTTTCATCTCCTCATTACTTACACCAATTCGCCCATATTTTTAGAAAGTCTACAAGTGGACGAGTACTAATCAAGAATATAAATAGTAAATCAACGAAAAAGAAGAACGAAAATGTAAGAGAAATTTAGAAGAAAAATGAAAATTGTCCAGTGAGAATGAAAGGTAAGTAAGAGTCTAAGAATGAACATGAAAAAGGAAGCTTAAAGATAAACATCTAAAAATATGTAAAATTAAGTGAAAATGAAGTAGCAAAGAAATAACTTTATGGGTGAAGCTAAACTAAGAAATGTAGAACAGTTGAAAAGATGTATCATTAACTTAAAAATTGAAGGAGAAGATGTAGCAAGGAAATATCTTTAAGGAGAAAGCTAAACTAGGAATTGAAACAATGTATTAGTAACTTGAAAATTGTTTATCAACAGCCAATCACATCATTTTTCCTCAAAATAAAAATATGTATGTGAAGTTTGTGTGTTCCGATTAAATATAAAAATAAAAAAGGAAGTTATATCCAATACCTTAAGAAACAAAGAATAAATGAGACTTGAGAGAAATTTTTAATTTTTAAAAAACATAAAAGCATCAATAAGGAAACCAATAAAATGAATTGCATCAATCGTCGATGGTCTTATAATTGACCAACGAACACACGTAGGTATTATTGTTTGATGGTATGTTGATTGGTATTCTAGAGTAGGGACGCGGTTGATTATACACGTAATTGCGTACTGTTGATTGTCATCTCATCTCGACGCTGGCGGCACTGCATTACATAGCTCGTTACATTAACATGCCTATTAACTTGATACAATACCTCCTCTAAGTTAGGTGGCTCGAAACAATGATTCCGCTAACTAACCTTGGGGGTGTCTGTCTTGTCTTTCGCGTTTAACTGTGACTTGTAATTATCTATGAAATTAGACCTTTGATGTCATAATTCCTTAATAGCGTCTGCGCTCTGAGCGACGGCGCTACTAAATAATTTACGACGTCGCGGGGATCGTTAGTCTTTATTTAATAATGTTAATAGGAAGGCAATTGAACGCCCTCGTTGTTTCCATAAAAAAAAAGTGTGTTCGTGCAAGAACAAGCAAACAGCACAATCAATAATGCAATTACATAAAAACAACTTTAAACGCTATCACGACAATCAAGTTAGTAGACAAAACTTTCTTCAAAGAGAAGCAGGAATAACTGAAGACTATTGAAAACCACACAAAAATAAATATCTTTAAAATATTGGGAAGACTATACACAGCAGAAACAAAAGAAAAATTAGAATGAGCAAGATCTAACGATGGTAAAAAGAAAGATATAGGAAACCAATAAAATAAAGCAACAATAAATATCCAAGTGGAATGGACCACAAACTTCTATCTACAATAGATTGGAGGAAGTGTTGTAAAGAATGTAAAAGAAGTTGCTTTCACATACGTGGAGAGCAAGAGAAGATTTGAGGGAGACCAAGTATTAAGAACTGAGAAGAGAAAGCTTGAAGCTTAAAAATTATTGAAAAATACAGCGTGTTTGCAAAATAAGTGCAGAAATTTTAACCACAGTACCCTGACCGCACAAACAACATGAAAAAATACAGAAAAAAGAATTCGTATAACAAAAAGAAAATTCCTTTATCAGTCCCTTATTGGGGGCTCATAAAAACTTTCGGAACCTGCTTCGCTGATCGTAGGCACCGAATATCATCTGTGTAGAAGGATCGATCACTTTCAAACAAACGTTCACTATAGGCATTTAGAAATGTTTATAACAATTGTTCCAGGTGGCGTCCATCGTTAACGACACACAAGCTAGTTCGGCGAAGTATCTGTTCTCTCGCCATTCGTGAATTGCGGCACTTTAATAAGTAATACTAGGTACAAAAGATAGTAATCGTACTTAGCTTTAACTCGTTCAACCACTTTTCACAAACTAAACTGTTGATCCCAAAGAGTACGGAGCAATAAATTGTGTGTCACAATCATAAAAAAATAAACAAACTGCTTGGCTACGATACGGCTTATTGTGACGTGAAAAAAAATGCTTTTATTGGCCTCCCGACTTCGGCAAAGGTGCTCGATTGCAATTCTATTTTTTGTTCCAACAGATGTTGAATGCGGTCGCAATAAAATTTCCTTTTCTTGACCTACCTCAAACACATAAACGTACGATTAATTCTTGCCCGATTTTCAACTGCGATTTTCTCGAAATGTGTAAAACTTTTGTTAAGGGACATGTGAGTTCAATCGTTCCCATTTATGGTGATGTATTACAGGTTTAAATATTTGCACACAGTAAAAAAACAGACTGTATATGTTACTGCAAGTAAGCGTGAGTGGAAGAGGGAGAGGGGATGTTTCATCAAAGTTAACTTTAAAAGATTTAATATTGATTAAATTTTTTGAATATAAAATGCATACTTCCAATGTAATAAATAAGTACTATATCACTGTATCTATGCAAAAGTACAGCGAACAGGTGATAAATATTAATACAAACCTTATAAACAATAAAAAGTCATTGTTCGAAAAATTCATATTCTTATTATCACCATACCACGTGCAAGTATGCCAGTCGGTGGTCTTCAGTCAATTGACAATCACTAAAGGAATGTTCCGACTAATTATCTTCCAACGTACGTAATAATGCGCCGTCCACAAGTGCGACGATCCATACTCAACGAAAATAACTCGCGGATGAGGAAAAAAGCGGCCGGTTAGTACCGGCTTCCACGAAAATTATCATACATTAGCATATTTTAAATGTAAATGGAGATCGCGTTCGCTAAAACGATCTCGAAAACCATAAAAATACAGTTTCAGCTCGTCATATTGCACTTAACGTTGCAGCGGAATATAAAGTACGTTAACAGGAACAATAAAAGTGAATTATCTATGGGTGTCGTCATCAAAAGGCTGTAAATTTTTTCCTTTGGCGCTGTTTCAGTTCATTAAGTTGCAGTTTCGCTTAATATTTATTAACTTGGAGAAGCATCATCACTGGTACAGACTTAAAATTGCTATTTCTCAATAGAAAAAAATTCGAAGAATGATGTGCTTTTAAAATAGTATGAAATAAATTGATCGCAGTCGCAACGAATAATTAAATAACTAGTGGAACACATATTCTCCAAAATTATACATTTTTTTCACTGCTCTAAAGGAGGACACACACACACGTTTTCAAACGCAAAATATTTGTTTAAATTCTGTCAACGACTTCAACCGAACGCAACACATCTTGCGTTCGCGAACGTCTGTAAGTGTCCACTCTTAGCTACACTGTCTATAGCTAGCTTTACAAGAGGCAATTAATTGCAGCGACATTTTTTAAGCAAGTTATCGCAGTTTTTATTGCATAATGTAATCACTTCGGTATTAAATACTAAGGAACTTCAATGTTGAAATCAGTAGTATCAATTGTAAAGATTTTATAATAGTGATCACTTTACTATTATTAATTATATTTTGATAAAAATTCATTGAATAAAAAAGACATACTAATTATCCAAATACTTGGTTATGTAGAGTAGATAGATGGCGTTCATTCCTAATAACTTGATGAAGGTTTATCCAAGCTTATTATGGTGTAAGATACCTAGAAGCTTTCATTCTTCAGTAATATTGCTCTTCAAAATTTCTTCAGGGTATGTTAGTCATTAATCTTGACGACTGAAACCTTTTGTCTGTAAATTATTCGTAATTGTTTCATGCCATACTCGTAAAATTTGCAAACACGAGAAAATGAAAGAAAAAAGAATGATGTTTTTGAAAGTAAAGTATTCCCGATAAGGAACAGGATTCTTTAAGAAACAACGCGACAAAAAAGTTGGTGTTACATGTGGATACTTAAAATCACTTTAGATAGCGTAAGTTGAAATACGAGTTGAAGTGTTAGAAGTGTAAGTGCGATATATTTACTACCGCGACCTGGGAGACGAGACTAAGTTGAACACATGCTTTAGATAATGGTTGCCCCCACACACGCTGCCGCAGAACCTGAATAAAAAGGCCATAAAAATAAAAGCGCTCGACGTGAACAAGAATGGAAACAAGATTAAATAAAGTCGAGGTGTGGCACCGCCGCCGAACACGTATGCTACAAGTTTACAATTAAAAACAAAAGTCGAGATTTTGTTTGCTTACGCTCGCCCGAACACGAGACCGGACAAGCACAAAAAACGACGCCGTTTACTCTAAAAATATCTGGTGAAATATTATACGCTTATGTCTTCTCATTATTTTCGAGCGTAATGACATACGTCTGGATATTTGTTTTTGTTTTGTCACATTAAGCAAACACTGTGAATGTGCGGTTTATTTATCTAATCAGAGAGTGACTGCTACTCGACAGTACCAGGAAAGCTTTTTAGTTAAAGGATTTACCCTGCGCATTAGCGACCTACTTGTACTTTAGTTGTCAAAATTGTGCAATAATACGAACTCTACAGATGAATACAAATACATTACTAAAATTCATTTCGACAGATTTTAACAAATTTTTAACTTCCTGATTACAGAATTTTTCAAGTCTTTATTTGTTCTAAATTTAATGTACAAACGTTTCACAACGATTTTGTTGCTTTTCCGGTGTACGTAGGTATACATATAGATTCGGTAAATGTTCCGACCGTGACCAGCAAACTGTCTACCTAATAGAGACCTAAATTCATGTAAATTACATAAATGGGGGAATTAAAAACTGTCCGGCTAAGAGAGGTGTCCACTTAAGAGAGCTGTCCGCTGTGAGAGATTTTACTGTATAGTAAAATCTCTGTGGTTACCTTCTTGATAAAGACATGCACAATAATATAGAGATTTACTTGTCCTGGCACATTCCTTACGAATATTAATGTAAAATACATCTCTAACGTTAACATTCTGCAGCGTGAACGTGGGCAACCACTTTTTATTCTGTAGGTGGCCTTATTGTAAACATTCCAAACTGCTGACTAAAATCTTGTACGCTACTTCCTTTTTTTTACAGTAGTAATTACCTTATATTATCTACATAATTTCTTTAAAACCTACGTAAATCCTGATACTGTCCTGTCCCACGTATGTACTTCCTAACCATTTCTGGTATTACCCAAATAATACCCATTGTTATCCTAATAACAACTAATAATTTCTTGAGAAAAAGCTACATCCTTTTTTCTACAGTAGTAATTACCTTATAATATCCACAGTATTTCTTTAATACCTGCGTAAATCCTGATACTGTCCTGTACTTCCTAGTAATTTCTGATATTACCCAAATAATACCCATTGTTATCCTAATAACAACCAATAATTTTTTGAGAAAAAACATCAAGATTCCATCGATCGGTCCAAACCATGTAAAAATCTTTTAGATATGTCGCTTCAAAATGTTAGCTATATATCGCAAATTCTTTGAAACGGACACTGAATATGCGCACTAAAATTTAACGTTTCGCCGACGTTCGACAGCTTCATCACAAGTGAAAAAATGCAGTAGAGTCCCGATATAGTGAACATACCATATAGTGAACTATCCACTGCAGTGAACAGAAAAATATACATTAACCTCTAAACAGTGAACAAATTGTGCCTCGCTAGAGTGAATTGCACAAACAGTACATACTATCGATATCATAAAAAACTAGGACAACTTTTCAATCCAGTAGCCATGCGTCTCCATTATTTTACTATATTGAATCTTACTTTGCTGTCATGTCAGTAACTGTGTTTTTGTTAATGCTGAAATTCTGAGCAATTTGTGTAAGTGTGACCCTTTTCTATGAAAATAGCTATCCTAGCTTTTAAAACAATATTTATTGTAGAAATGATTGACAATTTCAAATAATTTTAAATTTGTGGTCGGTAGCAGTTTTACACAGCTTAAAAAATCTTGTCCTAGTTTTTTATGATAGCAAGAGTACATAGGGACTTCCCCGAAAGCGTGATAACGCGCTTACGTCTGGAGAAGCAAACAAAATTAACAGAAATAACATAATAATAATAAATAATGTAATAACCACACTGTAAGTATCACTGTTATGAATTTTTATCTGCACTCTAAACAGTGAACAACCTCGGTGGAGTGACAAAGCCGTTCATCAATTAGTTCACTGTATCGAGACTCTACTGTATAAACTATATATAAACTTGTTTATATTTTTTCATTTCTGACGAAGCTGTCGAACGACGGCGAAACGTTAAGTGTTAATGCCCATATTCAGTGTCCGTTTCAAAGAATTTGTGATACAATTTTCATCGGACAAGAACCTACTTGAGTTAGCTATATAAGTATGTAAAAATATAGCATGCCTAGGAAAACCCCTCCCAAGCAATATTATAAAAGCTAGAAGAAAATTAATAGTCAATTGCTAATTCGTTGATGTAACTGATCTTAACATATTTATACATTTTAACATATTTATTTCAATGTTTTAACTTTGTAGGATCAGTGTATTATGTCCTATTTTACAATTATATTGTTTATTCAGGTTTCTTTTATGTATTATGTACAGTAGTTATTTTTAAATACAATTTTAAACCAGTTTGCAAACCAGATTGGTGATAGTTTGAAATGATATAAATGTTTATACCTATGTACATGCATATTGCTGTGATTTTACCAAAATGAACGTAAAAAGGCATATTGCCAACAAATCCTAACGAGCAGATGTGCAGCCACAACGAAGAACATCCATCGTCAATAGGTATGCTATGCACCGATGATGTATCGTCTTCAAAATCTCTTCAGAAACAAACATCAGTACTCCTGACAAAAACACACACAGCTCCATATTAACTAACGAATATATTGAGGATGCTTTACTAAAATCGTAATTAGAGCATTCAAATCAGTTGATCTGAACTGATCAACACCTCCACACATACAAAGAAGGTACTGACGAAGCTGTCGAATGACGACGAAACGTTAAGTGTTTGTGCGCTATTTAGTGTCCGGTTAAAAGATTTTGTGATAAAATAATAAAGAGAGAGAGAAAGAAAAAGGAAGAACTTTCCTGACAAGAATAAAAGAACTAATCGTCCTGAGAATCACAAACTTCATATACAAATTCCATAACCAAACTCACTACATCAATAAATAAATTTGAGACATTAGTGCTCGGTTTCATAAAAGTCGATTAAATTTAATCATTGATTAAGAATAATCATTCCTATACCTTCAGCACATGTAACCATAGCAACGTTTACTTTTAACGCTGGATTAAATTGAAGTAACGTTTGTGAAATCGACCAATAAACTACTATATCAGCAAATAATTGACTACATAAAACTGTGGAATAAAAGAACTACTCCAAAATAAACAAAAATTTGGTTGCCCAACGTTTAAGGGCAAAGAACCTATAACCCAAGACATCATAACAATATGTATAGTTGTAATTTCCATATGTATACGAGTATTCTAATAGTAGGTAGTTTATAAGTACTACATGTTTTTTTAAAAATGCCATAAGGGGTGACTGTTGAAAAGAAAATTCATGTCTTAGCTCCATTCATGTACTTTAAATTGTCAGTTTTGGTATGTGTTAGATGCCAAGCTACGACATAAGTTTTAATTTTCATGGCCAACCTTTATGGCATTTTTAAAAAAATACACCGTAGTTAATAAATTCTTTTCATGTAAAAAAAGAAATATTTCTTCTCTCACCTTTGTTCACTTCACCTGTGACTTGTAAATAGATTTCACTGTACGGTAATAACTCCACTGATATAGTTTTTTTTTTAATTTCTACAGGAATAAATAATTAAAATTAAATTAATTTCTACAGGAATAAATAATTAAAAACAAAAACTAAATTATAAGGAAGTAATTTGCTTTAATTTTTAAATTCAAAAGTCTGATCAATATGAAGTCTCATAGATTAGCCTGATGGCTTCCTCGACCGTTCTGCATATTACTTTCGTGGAACCGCGTCGTTATTATTTTTTTTTACCAACGTTTCATCCTTTGTTGGATTTCTTCAGGGTCTGGTACTGATGTTCTTAAAAACACAACAGCTGCGACCTTGTTTAACTGATAGACGCCTGACCAGTATAAGAAGGAGTGTCAGAACATTGTCCAATATTAACGTCGGATTACTTTTAGTTTTACAATTCATTTATATCAGTATATTATTTTTTAATTTATTATATCAGGTTTAATTCAGTTTGCAAATTTTTAACGCTAGCTTTTGTATCTTATTTCTTCTCTGATTTTTTGCTCCACAGCCAATATCTTACTGTTCGTAATATTTATTGTGATATCTGATCTTTAAGTGAAAAAAATGTACATTCCGAATGAGTTCCTATTTATTCTAATTAACTAATTCGTAGCACTGTCTGTGTCTAAAAATATACATTTACGCGTGTGGATCAAATTATCATAATCGAAACAATATTTGCAATTGTAAATCCATTTTTGTTTAACGCTACATGGACAGTTTTTCTTTTGTTTTAATTAGATGTAAAGGTTGTCCAATGTATAAAATCACATGTACAACCGCAACCAAAGGTAATGCCATTAGGGAAAAAGAGACTGCAGCAAATTATTTCCATTATCGTCTTGATTTAGACAGACAGTCACTACCACCACATGTTTGTCGATCAAGTGCCTTACAATACTTTCTAGTAATCTGTTTACTCCTGTGAAATGAAAAAAATCGGTTATAATTCAAGGCATAATACTCGAATTTGGAATGAACGAATCCACCTTAACAGTTTTAGGTTGCCGACAACTCATAATTTGTGATTACATTAGGCCGACAACTACGGAGGTGTCTCTCCTAAACCAGAAGGTCTCTCCTTGTTAAGTTCATTTAAGTAGCCTAAATTTTTGGTTGTGAAGGGAGAGTTGATTATTTTTTATTGTGTACCAGATATGTGTCTGAAAAATGGTAGTTTTAATTTACTGATCAACTTCAAACGATGAAGTAAATCTTGCACAAAGCAAGTCCAATAATTTAGCTTCCGCAATAGCCCTCAAACCAAACACGTGTCGAACAATATACGGTGGATTTTTATAGTTCATTCGTTTCAGTTTCCGTAATGGGCAACGAAATCGTGAGCAGCGCATTCTCTTTGGCGATGCCTCGCACAATAAAAATGCACTAAACGGTCTACATTAAACGAAGCAACTTCTGGTAGAGAAATACGAACGGATACGTCGGAATTACCCCACGGGGCACATTTCGTATGCATGACAATATGTAATTAAACCAGCTACTGTATGCACACTCGTACAAGATTAGCCGAGTCGAAGTTGCTAATTATTACTCCGCCAATAAAGCGCTAATTAATTGATTAACGAAGCCAGAGTTCTCTCTTAACTGAGCTCGCGCTATTTTTCAGTTACGCTAACCTGTCGCCTTGTGCACACGTACGTGCAAATGCCTTGTTTTAATTTTATTGGCGCAACGAGCAATTAAAACGCGGCAATTATGCTATTAATAAACGAGGGAAGTTAATGTGAACTTGTGAAGCGAGATGCCGCCTGCTGTGAAGATAAATGTTTCGTAGGGAAAAACTTAATTTCCTGCTGCGCCGTCTTAATACGCTTATATTATTACATCTTATGATATTTGTAATTCCAGATTTAATTAGAAGATAATTTCATTGGTGTTTATATACTGGATATTATCGAAAAAATCTTAATCTCTTCAATTGCATCATCAATTTTGTTCCAGTTTTAACGTGTTAGAAAAAAAACATTGCGTATTAATTAAACTGGTGGACCTCCCTCGATTTTCTTCAACCACGTAAGCATTATCGCCAATTAGACATCTAAGAACTTAATGCAAACCATCCAGTCAACATAAATGATTCAAAAACCAAGTCTAACACCCTCCCACGTTCAACTCAAGCATCAGATTTATGGGTGTTCCACTCTCTAAACATATTTTATAAAAATTTGTTGCAGTCGGTTTTGATTGCAATGAATTCCTCGAATATCCTCTGAACAGCTGTTTTGGCCCTGTTTGGGGCCTCGTCAACAGAAGAGTAGCTCGACCTAAAATGTATTGTATAAATTTATTTTTTTATTTGAGTAAAATGAGTTTCGCCCATGATGAAACTCAATGAAAGACGACAAAGCACTTTTGCCCTTGATAAAAACTGAGCAATCCAAGGAACTAAAATTTTTTTGTGCGAAATTAATTATACACACGTTATAATGCATAAAAGTTATATTTTCAATGATTGAAATTCTAACAGACAATATTGTTATTATTGTTTCTATATCACCAAACTACTCATTACAATGTAGGTATTTCCTGTGAAAAAATTCTCTTTCCCTTGAAGTAATTATTCCTATACTATCAACGCTCATGTGTTAAAGTTTTATTTCTTGCACTGAGAAAAATGTATATTAAAAACCGTGTTGTAAAAAAAGTATCATTAATAATAAAATAAATTGTTTTAAAAGTAGCAAAATTGTTTAAGTAAAGCAAGTAAATTTTTCTCTTAAAAGAAATGACAATGCGATTATATTACATTAAGCATATGATTTTGTAACATTTATGAGTTCGTCCTGCAGATATGATGTTTACAACATAAAATTTGTAGGTCAAAAAGCGATCGAAAGATGTCACTACTTAAATTGTTCATTACTTTCACATCACAATGGCATATAACCTAGGAGAAATCGGTTTGGTTTGCAGTGGAGTTCATAGACAACACAACATAACATAATATATTTATGTTTTCTATGGTGAAGTTCTGGAGCTACGGTTCTGTTGATGAAGGCCCAATGAGGCCTTAAACAGCTATACAGAGCAAGCTCGAGGAATCCGCTGTAATCAAAACCGATTTGCACAATTTTTTTTTTTTATAAAATTTGTAATTTAATATACGTTTTTTCTTAAATCGAGTACTTATTTTTTTTGGTGCAGCTGCAAAGGTTGGTGATCGTGTGAATCCCGTAGCTTCTTATCTGTGCGTAGATATAAATGTTAAAATATAAATATATTAAACGATATTATATTTTATATTTTAGCCATTTTAGAATATCTTTTTATAAATTTAAATATATAACAGTTAATATAAATATGTTTTTAAGTTAATAAAATGATTTTGCTCTCACATATAGTAATATAAATTTTTGTAAAAATTACTATATTTATATTTACTTTTACAACGTAATTCTCTCCGTGTGAAAACGTACTTGTTCTTAACAGTTAAAGATTTGCCACATTTTTTTTTGTACGAAGTATAATGCAAACTGGTTGTAATGTAACAAAATGAGATCAAATAATGTACTTTTCTCTAAGTCATTTTTCTCAGTGTACGACACGCCTAGCTTTCAAATAAGCTTTTGACTATAACGCTTGATAGTTCCAAGTCTATGAACAGCTAATTCCACTCTGGAATCTTGTTTACCTCTGCGCCAGAATGGCCCAGCACTCAAATCAAATTGAACTTTAAAATTTTAAATCAAACAGTCTGTAGATTTTTCAATATTCAGCTAGAACATGATACTTAGAGTTAAATACAAACAGAACAAATAATTATTGCCACCAACAATAAGAAAAAGATAAAGTTAAAAAATAATAAAAAATATTTAGGTGTTACTTTTGCCCGTCAGTGTTTGTATAAAACCCTTCTTGTAAGCCAAAATTTTTATCAAAGATTTCCTTTTTTTCTGTATAATCGTGTCATGGAGTACGTTATTAAAATTTTATCACATTTGAATTACGAGAAGAATTAATATTATTTAAACAGTGACGATCTGAGCGAATTGAATTAAAATTAAGTGAAAATAATAAAACTGAATTAATACGATTATTTTTCTTCTGATATCGTTTTTAAAAGACCAACCGAAATTATTATGCATAGAGCTGGTGGACGATAAATCTGAACAAATCAATGTAAGATGAGAAACAAACGTACATTTCAATTGCGTTTGACGTTTTCTAGATTTCTGATTTCAAAGAGCAGCTTCTTTCTGCCGAACGCAAACAAAGAGAACAAGCCTTGGGGATTGCTTGCGAACACAGGCAGGAACATTAAAGGAAAATACCGGAATTTGAGATACAATATGGGAGTTACCGCTTTGTTTGGCGTTCTTTATATTGCCACAATCAATCAAATTGTTTTTCTTAAAAATACAGCTGCCGTTTCTCTCGCTCTCACCCTTCGACGTAAACAGTTGCCGACGTATACAAATTTCGAGCTGAAAATTAAGAAAGCTCGCATCCAAATTCGCCGACGCACAATAAAAGCTTCATAAATATGCGAGTTAAACCGCCATCAAATAATGGGTTCATCGTAAATGGCACACGTGCGTTTTAGCTCGATGTGTTGGCGGCGTCGGCGGCGGCGGTGGCGGCAACGGCAGTGGGGTGTTGGCAAAGGGTTGTGGTAGCTCGAAACCACGAACCGCGCGCTCAATGTTGCCCGCACGGACCACGGTCTCAACTTGTTCAACCTCGGACATAATCCGATGAGAACTGCCTTCATTTTATCATTAATGTTTCCAGTATTACACAACTTTTGATGCTCTCAAATTTATCAAATCCAAACATTTTTTAATTTGAATGAATAATTCTATTAAATCCTCTGGCTTGTAATTAATGACTGCCACATGAAAAATTATAGTTTCACTAAACAAGTAATAAATTGAACATAATTGGAACATAATTTAATTTCTAGATTATCGCATCAGATAAGTGTGCAGTCATATAAGCTAGATCGGGGCGTGACTGTGACCCACTTTGGTAATAGTAAGAGAATTATAACGATACTACACAAATTTAATATCAACAGAAATCATGTTGATTCTAACTTTAAAAATAATTAAATGGATCGATAGGGAACACTTTATTCAAAACCTTAGAGCAGTGCCCATTTAAAGGAAGTGTGGCCCCACTTAGGAACGGACTATTATTATAAATTTTGGAAACGGCCGTTGGTTGATTAATCGATCGTGAAAGTTGAATACTAGTCCAATCAAGACCTCGATTGTTAATCCACGAATAGTCAAATTATTCAATTTGATTGATTTAATAGATCGTTTAATTTTATTAGTTGGAAATAACTTAGTGTTCTTTGCTAAAGTTGCTGGCATCTAGTATTAGGTCTCTTCGTAGTGCAGTTTGTAACTAGTTTGGAACCGTCAGAACGAGTCGCCCATCGAAGTAATCATCAATTTGTCAGTTGCGTTAAATGCAAAACATTCATTGGTGCATATTTCCAACGGTTGCAAACTAGTCAGAACTGCACTACGAACAGACCTATTAGCTCGCAGGACTGTACTATCATAAAAGTGCATCATTGGATTTACCTTAAAAAAAAACTCAGAAACATCAATTTTAATTTTCATTCATAATTTATTGAAAAATAACAGTGAACCTTTTTTATTTTCATTAATCCCATTACAGTTCAAGGTCTTAAACCCTAATTGGTTGGACTTTTCAGACGATTCACTTGAATGCTGTGTTTCTTTTAAAACTGATAATGATAAGCTAAGACCAAAGAAATGAAATGAGAAATCAGTATGACTGCAAATGTATAAAAGCTTACGTAATAAATGATGAATAATGCCTTCATTAAGGATAAAATGATACTGTGTGAGATCGTTATGAAATGACAGCAAATTGTTTACGACATATGCAATTATGATTACAGTGTATCAATTATTGTTTGCGGTTTCGCAAAACTCTTAAACGCGCAGTTTAACTTAATCATCTAATAAAACATTGGAAAGGACGGCACAGTGAAGCAGGTTCATTCGTCTGCGCAGAAGGATACTGAGGTTGACCAAGCAAAGAATTTTCGCTTCCTGTCACATTTATTTATCCTTGATTGCGGTTTTAAAATACCAGTTAACCTGATACCTACCACTTTAAATAATTGTGGTCTAAGCTTAATATGACGACGGAACAAAAAGCATGGCCGTTAATCGTCGATCTTTATTCGTGTGCACCGAAGAGTGTAACTTTCACTGTTTACAAAAATGCAGAAGTTGCATCACCACGAACGTCACGTTCAGTGATAGTGTGAAACGAGGTGTGTTTCCGCGCTCTACTAAGCCGTGACTAATTTGAAACTTATTTTTCCCTGCAATCGTATCGTTTACATGGTTTCTATGAGCGGAACGACGGTAGCTGATTGTTTGTACTCGCCGAGTAAACACGTAAAAACACGCACAAATAATCGCCATTGTTAGGAAACTTATTTACTGCATCTGATTACGTTGCCTTCGTCGTGCTTTCTTTACAGACTATGCCATTAGATTGCGTAATGGTATCCTTTTTGTGCAATCCGCTCATGAACTTAAGCGGAATGGAAAACAACCGGAAAAGAGTATTAATATAAACTGTCGTTTCTTACGCGTACGACGTGGAATCTTTATAAACAAGTTATTACGACCAACCGGATGCATAAAAAGGTGCTATTTTGTCCATAATTTATCAAGTTATTTATTTTTAATGTATAATTTATTGTAATTTAGTCTTCAGCTCAACTTTAATTTTTGAAATAAGTTATTAAATTATAAGTTCAATGAGCCTAAAATAGCTCAATCAGAAGCGCATATTATACATTTGCAACATGCAAAGAAAGGAAAACATTAAACATTTTAGCAAAATTAAGACTTCCGTAATCTATCAAATAGTAAAATTGCTTCACAATGGTGTACACTAGTGGCCAAGTAAATCATTACAACTCGAAGGATACGTAACCCTCAGCGGCAATATGAGTGGGGAAATCCAAAACCAATTGCGAATGCAACGATAAACGTTGTTTCCACTGCAGGTGAGGTTAGCAGTGATAACGATTTTTAATGGCCACCACTGTACATAAACTGGAAGGATAATTGTGTATTGATTGGATTTAATAATTAATATAGAACTGAATAATTTTCAAATAATTAAAAAAATATATGAAGAAACTATTTTTAATCTTAAACGTGCAAAAACTTTTGTTTTTCATATAATACACTACGTAATCTAATAAGTGTACCCATTCAAAAATAAATAGGTCTATGGAGTTGGCTGCACTGCGAATTGTGTAATAATGTACTGTAATTTAGTTTCAATTTAGCTCCAGTGACCTTTTTATGATTTAAAGTAAATTTTTACAAAAATATTTATAATAAATTCTACAATTTCTTCAATTTTTCGTAATAATTTTTTATTATGTACATTAATTACACTGATTGCATCAATTTTTATATGTATTAGTAAAATTTATAACATTTCTTGTCGTAATTTACATACCAAATTGAAAAACAATAAAGTAACCATTTGTACGCATCACGTATAGTTTTTTTAGTAAATGAAAAATCATACTTTAAATAAACTTTTATCATTAATTTTTTACATTGACTGTAAATAGGTTTGAAATGTTTCAAATCTCAAAGCGAGAATCTCTATTAGATCACAAATAAGGAAACTGATCTTAGATATGGAATTTGAGGAATAAGTGAAGAAAACCGAATGTGAAACTTGGATGGGCTTTAAGCACATTATCAACTATTTTCTGGAAAACAAAACATGCTGAAAATGTTTGGAAGCTTAAGGTGCAATATGAGCGTCAACTTTTTTCACTCTCAAATAGAGTATTTTCTTGAGAACTTGGGAAAAGTAAATGAGGAAAAGGAGAAGCGGTTCCATTAATGCCCGGTTGCACCAACTTTTTAAGCAGAGCTTAAATTTAAGTTATGTTTAGAATGTGACATTTACGTATGGTCAGTATAATGTCAAATACGTAAATGAGTACCTATCAATTAGAATGTAACTGACATTTTGTTAAATTTATAAATAATGTCATAGTCCAAACACCACTTAAATTTGAGCTCTGCTTAAAAAGTTGGTGCAACCGGGCATAAGAGATGTAGAAAAGGTACCATAGAAAATAGAACAAGAATATGATCGCCGACTACTGCTGAATGTTGAAAAGCGACCCCACTAACGATAATAGAAGATTAAGAAAGGGTATGATTTAAGAGTGAATTATTTACTTGTTTCATGGCCATTTGCAACAAACACTTAAGCTGAACTTAAATTTAAGTGATGTTTATAACGTGACATTTTTAGGTTACACAGCATTCACATTCTAAGGCCCATTTGTACAATGCCAGTTCAAATTTAAGCTAGATCTTAAACCCATAGCAACGATTATTTCAACAAATATTGTTAAGGGTTTAAGCTTTGGCTTAAAATTAAACTGGAATTGTACAACTGGGCCTAAGTGACACTTACAGTTAAGTGTTTGGTGCAACTGGCCATTAGTGCTCATTTCATACATACATATAATATAAAAAAAGCAACATTTAAGTTTATAATGCTCACACATTTGTTGTTACTTTTTTTTAATGTTTAATGCTAATTCTTTAAAGTTTTTTTTTAAATAATTGCACATCTATTTTTTAAATCGTAATATTTTCTTATTATAAATATATTCTCTTAAATGCTTGCAATGCGCATTTTATTTTATATATACAGGCTGTGGCATTTAACCGGTTTCTTTATTAACGCCGTACCTTTTGAAAATATGAAAAAATGTTTTATACAAAAGTATCATCCTTTCAAGCTCCGCATAATTTAAAATTATTTTCGAATATACAGGATGTCCCAGTTTGGCTGTACGATGTACTACTTCGTTATTTTAAATGGAATACCCTATATTTTATAACGAATTTGAGTTTGTCAGGTTATTTTACGGTAAGTTTGATAAAGGTTCTCCACACCTAAGTCCTATGGTTTTTAAGGTATTCGGCTTTGTTTATGGTTTTTGGAAAATACGGATATAACTTTCACAATTAATATCTCATTAATGAAGAAAGTTAGAAAGCAGATGTTGTGGTGCTGTTACAAGCTAAGTGGAAGGTATCTATCGCAGTAACAAAATTTACTTTTCATTAAACAGGGATCCAGTAAAACTATTTCCATTTCGACAACAATTGAAGGGCAAAAACTTTTGTTTTTTAAATGGAACGGTGTTATTTTCATATCGTTGTTAGATGCTCCATAAAAATGTCTTTCAATTAGCTATACCAATTACTGACGATTCAGGAGATATATAATATTAATTCATAATTTCTACATTTTAACATTTTAATTAAGTATTTACTGAAACAGTTTATGTGTTTTAAGTAAAATATCAATTTGCTAAATTTTTTAAGTCCAGGTTGTATAAAATTCTGTTAAAGACATGATTAGTTGTTAAGGCTTGTGATAAGTTACATAGTAACGAATAAAATAATTTTAATTGGTCCTTTCATGGTGTACTGTTAAGTTTCCTCTAGTGATATTGGTTAACCAGACAATTAACTTGATTGTATGGATGATTACGTTTTATACAGTTTTCCCTAAGACTTGAATTTGAGTTTCTAAAACTTTTATTTTATGCCAAATAATAAAGTATGCTACACTATATACATTATTGGCGAAATATTTAATAATCATATTTGAACATAATAACCATCAGAATTAAGTACTAATTTTGCACAATAAAAAACGAAACTTTTCAAAACTATAGGAATAACAAAATAATTCTAAAACTTCTTGTAATTTCACAGTAAGTGTTCAAAATGTGCACCTTTTTTTTTCTAGACATAACCGAATCCTCTTTTTAAAATTACGCTCGACATTAGCTAGCAATTCGGTGTAATACAAGTAAAATATTTGAGTAAATACTCCTGATTTTAATGAAAATGTTAAAATGTAGAAATTATGAAATAATATTAAATATCTCCTGAACCGTCAGTAATTGGTATAGGGAAGTGTATAGCTAATTGAAAGATAATTTTATGGAGCATCTAACGACGATATAAAAACAACCCGGTTAAATGCCACAGACTGTGTATACATATATTGATCGTTGCTTATTACGAAAGCCTAGCCACAGAATTTTTTTCTAGTTCAAGAGAAACCGAAATATTCTTGTAATTTAATCAATCCGGAAAGCATCAGTTTTGACTTTCAAAATAGACTTTTGGAAATGATGAGTAATCTGTTTATTTAAAAGAAATTGATTAGAATTATGTCTTGTAACGTAATATAATTAAAAAAATATATATTTTTCTTGAAACTATACATAATAAAAAAGTGATAATTTGTGACTTGATATTATAGCAAATTTGAGATCATTTTGAAAATTCTTGCCTAAATTTGTATCTCATAGCTCGTGGTAAGAAAGACTTACACTAAGCTTAAATTTGAGTAGTATTCATAATGCGAAATTAAGGTTACACAATATTGTGCAAGTTTTCGTCATATTTAACTGACGCTTACAGCTAAGCTAAGCTTAAATGTTTGGATTTACTATAAGTCAATCAAATAAATAAATACGAATGCTTAATACATTTTTTTTCACAGAATAGTTAAAATCATCCTATGTGTTTGTAAAACGGACATCATGCACTTTGCTGTTAATTAGAAACTTTTACTCAAATATATATTTTTTTATTGCTGACCATATTAATTAAAAAAATGTATATAATCATTACTACTAAATCGTTTATGTACTAGGAACGATTGTTAACATGAAAACACTAAACTTCTTTTTTTCGTTAAGGTGCGAGATTCTCAGCTTTACATCCAATTCTGTGTCGGTCACCTCAAATCCAGGTCGCGTGTAAACGAGCACTTCCTTTACACGACGAGAGTTGTACACTTAAGGGCGGAAGTTTGACCTACACGTCAGTCCGTACCGACGGACGTCATTAGTCCCTGCAAATTTATACACTGCGTTTAAGTGCTCTCCAAAGTGCTTATTAACATCAAGCGACTCTATAATTTATTCGAGTTCACAGTAAAATATTAGATATGAAAACAACACATCAAAACATACAGATTAATAAGAAATGGAGTTACAAAGAATTACAGACATCAATCGTTATGTATGAATCAACTGGGTCAAGCAATATATGTGTATGCGTACTGTACAGTCGTGGATAGTTAAAAAGAAATAAAAAGCAAAAAAATGTGCCAAATTCGACCTTATCTCTATAATGCATTACTGTTAGGCAAATTTCTGAACATTCTCCATTAACCGTCCATGATCGTATATATATAATTTCAAAGTTAAAGCGAATTTAAATGATAAATGCGATCAAAAGAAAACAGTTGATGCTTTTTTTATTAATTAAAGTGGACCTTGTGTAAATCACAAGAGGCGCATAAAAATAAAAAAGGTGTGCAAGAAACGAATTGATTGGAACAATTTTAGTGGCATCAAAGAAACAGATCGCGGAGATCATTTTCAATTCCGAGAGGAACACACAATTTATTAGATCCGTACGTCAGATAATCGATAAGGTCGTAATAGAAACACGGAATCATCTGATAACGATAATACAACCTCGGCCATTCTTCACAGAGCATTCCGGACTTTATCGGCCAATTAAATCAAATCGAAGCACTTCAGCAGCAAGCATAGCATTCATACATCAAAGATCGGAGATACGGGATATTCTAAAGAATACAATGGGATCGCTCCGAGCTCTAACCGCAAATCCGGTAAACATTGGAATTTATCTGATTGTATCCACACGAACGGCAATGGCGAACCCCCGTAATAAACTATATGCATTAAGGCCGTCCCCGAGTGCAAATAAAGCGGATGTAAATACGTTTCACATTAAAAGAAAAAAAAAGACGCCAACGTATCCAGCAAACGCCAGAGATATTTTTGCTAATACCAATTATTCCTCTGTATAATTTACTCGAATAAAAGAAGTCAATTCTGTTTTCTTGACGGGACTTAAAAAAAAAGTTAACGCAATCTTCGCGGTATCCTTTGTGGAATAATTGTGGTATTGTGGTTGCGGTTGCAGAGATAAGACGGTTATTCACATTTCATATGAAATCGTCTCTGACGAATGTGCAGTTACATCAAAAACCTCAATCGTCATGGAGTTCGCCATTTCATACGTCAATTGTTGTTGCAATATTGACACTTCCAGAACTTTACGATTTAATTAATTGCTGGCTCTGATAATTCGAAATTACAAGCGCCATCCATGAAGATTTTTATTTAAAAAGGCGATAATTATTAGAACTTTAACCTGTTCTTTTTTACGACCTAATGTAGAATAAATATTATTAGAAACTGATAATTTTCGAAATACACAAACATTTCCTGAATAAAAAAGAGGTTTAAAAAGTATACATTTAGTTTTCTTTGTTCGAATTACATATTTATTATTTCACAATGAGATGTTTAAATTTTTTTAACTTTTAAGATACTTTTTACCAAATTGTTTGTTAAAATTTTACTTCAGACCGACCAACAAGGTCGGTTAGCGCGTAAAAGCAAACATGTCAAATAAGTGCGCCGCAACACAACTATTTTCGGACATATAAATTGTGTCTTGAAAGCAAATAGCAACTATACAGCTGCCCCATGAGCTATCGTCGGGGTTGCAGTGGAGTTTTCGAGCTACTATTCTGCTCATGAGGCCCCAATTAGGGCCGAAATAGCTATGCTCGGGGGGCCCATTGCAATCCTGCCGACTTGCAACCAACAATTTTGCATATTTGCGATGACACGCTTTGTCCGCAGCGACCGCCATCTCGTGCGTGACAGTTCAGGGGGCAGCAGTAGGTATAGTTGCTATTTGCTTTCACGACACAATTTATAAGTGGGAAAATAGTTGTGCTGCGGCGCACTTATTTGACATACTTTATTACTCATCCATTCCGTTGTATCTTTTGCTGTTTTTACATTTTGCAACAAAGAATTCAAAAAATTCTCTTTTCGCATATCTTCTCTTTCCAATTTACTTCATTTTGTCCTTCAACCTTATTAAACGGTTGCCTCGGTCACCGACCATCATTTGCACTATTTTCAGCTTTTCGCATGTTTTCGTTATACTGCGCTTGTTCTTCTTTTCTATGCATGGGCCTAGTCACCTAGTCATTTATACTTCGACGATTTCATTTCTTTTCACTTTGCAAAATACTACACGTTGAGCAATGTTTTGTACACTCTCGACACTTTCGCAAGTTTCCGTTTATTTTCATTAACATCTCAGTTGTTATTCATTACAGCAATCAGGTGGTCAACTTTGCACTATGTGTTTACACTTATTTCCATTCCTTATCATCGCATACTTTGATTTATTTTCATTAATTATCAGGTTACCTTCACACGCTGCTGTTTTGTCAGAATTTTTTAGTTTCTGCATTACTTAATTATGAGATGCAGGTAAAAACTAGAAAAGTTTCTACCTGCATCTCATAATTAATGCTAACTCATCACTACTTAATTACATTGGTAGAATATCTTCAAAATATTAGAATTGATTAAATACTGGCCACAAAGAATTCTGCACCGATCTTAATTACATTTTTCTTTATTACCACAATAAGTACAAGTACCTAATTGATATTTATTTAAAAAAATAAAGAAAGAAGAACAAACATTCTCAGAGTTAAAATGGCCCAGGAGAGTTTTGAATTCCTTGTGTAGTGTGGTTAGGATTTTAGTTCATAAAAGTGATCACAGAGTCAAGATCAGCCATCAATAACGGTCGACCTTGAGGTTAAAAGTGGTATGTATGTTTTGACCCTTAAATTTTAGATCAAGTTACCCGTTGATTCTTTTCTCAAAATCTTTAGAGATCTTATCTTTACTCAAGTTCCTATGGAATTTGCACAAGGTATTAACTCTTAAATTGCAATTTAATTGGAAAATAATAAAGCAGGTACTTTTGAATAATGCTACATTCCATAAGAGTTGTTGTTACCTCAACCTAGGCAATAAGTTATGCTGGTCAAGAATTTTATAAATTATGTACTATCTACTTGTGCAATAACTTTACATACTCGCATTAATAGTTCAAGCTGCTTATCTAAATTTATGAGGAGAAGCATTTTTATTGATCCGCCAAAACAAAAACAAAATTGAATAGGCAATTTATTTGTATGGCATCGCTGGCAGCATAATTAAAAATTCCGTATGATGTGCTTATTAACAATCCGAAGACATAAAGCAAGTACACGATAATAAACTGAAGATAAGATATTGTATACCCACGCAGTGTGGCCGACGATCTTAAAATTCGATTACGTATTCATATTATGGGTGTTGGTTTGAATATAAACACGCACTAAATAATCTCCTCGGCAGCGAGCACGCATCGAAGAGAGGTGAGTCATTACTCGTTACGTTGAAGATGGAATCCGGCTGATACTCGTAATCCGGTAGCTAAGTAGATTACGGTGTTCTCCGTGTTCCCACGATTAGTGGGCTGTGGAACAGTTAATCATACAGGACGCTGCTGCTCAAACTCTCTAACAACTGCTGCAGTCTACAATCTCACAAATACGGACATTCTCGCTGCCATTATATTCTGCCTCGCTTGTGTATTCTCTTTCAGCGTCATTGTTTTGGTTTGTTTTCATAAATGTTTCTTCCATCAGGAACAGCGTTATCTGGCCTTTCAATTTACCACAGCTGAGTATAAATGCTACTTCTCATTATCTAATTCTCAGCCTTTTGCCTAAACTTTCTATAAGGAACATCTCCCGGAGACATATTTCTTGCCTCGTCTTTACAGTCTTGTCTACACTCATTCTTAAATCATTTGTTTTACAGATTTTCTTACCTCGTTTTCTCTAGACGTTTTACCACAGTAAGAGCCGGTCTTTCCATCTTCCCGTTAAACTTATCCAGCGAATAACTTGATTTTTATGAATTGTTTGTTGGTCTATTTTGCACAGGATCTTCTAGTCAAAAAAGTTGTCGTATCTTTTCTAAAAGATTCAAGCGTTCTTTCTTTTTGGAGGTTTGCACAGAGTCTTGTTTGCATATCCTGGAGTATTGTTTACACTGAAGATACACGTAAATCAAGGGCCAACTAACACATAAGAAATTTAAAAAGATGCATTTAATTTTAAAAGAAGAATATAATTCCTATTTATCAGAAGACGTCTCTCCCCTCTTCACTAGCAAAATTAACCAGCATCATAGTCCCTATTTTCGACATATGAATTCTTTTAAATTTTAACCATTGGGTAAGAACATTGAGGAAAAGTGTGTTGCCTTAAAAAAAACTCTAGAGCTAAAGTACACACTGGAGGAACAATCGGGAACTTTTAGTTTCTGTTCCATGTTCCTTGAAAAAGTTACCGGTAGTATCCGAAAATTTCTTTAAGTTTCTTCATGTTTCTGTTTCCAGTAGAAGAAAGTTAACTCTTTGTTGCGTGTTTCCATTCGGCGCGGTAAATATCAAAGGAAAAAGGGAAACAAGAAGCAACATGCAGGAACAAAAAAGGAAGTTCCTTCAGTGTGTACACCTTGTCACCAGTTTTGGTAACGGCTTGTAGCAATCAACACCATATTGTGCTTGAACTTTTAAAGACTCCTTACAATTTCTGTCAAAGTAAGGATCGATACTACTTAGGAAATATTTTATGTTGAATTGAACAAACATATAAAATTTTTAAGATGACCATCTGTTAATAAATCATCTCTTGTAAAACATTTATAAGTGGTAATCAACTCGCTCTTGGAGGCTTAGACGCATTGAAACTCATCGTTTTCGTTAGTTTTTTTATAGCTAATAACAATATAAGCTGCAGAAGCGAGAAGTCTTCTTCACTCACGACTCTCAACAATATTAATTTGTTTCTTGTGTGTGTGTACAGATTGTTACGTGCAACAATTTACAACAATGGAACTGTTCGATACAACTTTCTCCACCACTTTGGAAGGTCGGTGGATGACCGCCGCATACCCACCCCTGTTGTTGTCACCCTTAACAGAAATAAAAAAGGCGAGTCTACTAAGAACACTTGTAACGTTAAGACAGTTTGCTCAATATAGATCATTTCCCAAGTCAAGTTCTTTTTATTTTGTTAACGGTCCTTCCAGTATTCAACTAGATAAACTAAAATCAAATTCAACAAACCAAACAAAAACCACTAAACAGGAACCGTCACAAACAACCGTCAACAAAAGGTTCCTGTGTGTTCCTCCAGTGTGGACTCAGCTTTAGCTTCAATCGTTGTACCTTCAGTTATATTTTTATGAATCTTTTCTTCCAACAATAAGTTTATGACTACGGCTTCTCAGAATTCTAAGATTAAAAAAAAGGAAAAAGTATAGGTAAGTGCATTTGAAATCTACTCTATTCTACCGTTTACATATTTAAGTACAATCAGGATTAAAAGTAATTGCCACCCCAATAAAATGTAAAACGTCGACTCGTAATAGCGGCGAGAAGTGATAAGGCTGCAATTGAACTTTTTATTAGGGAGACATTACTTTGAATTCTGACTGTGCATCTTATGAAAAATTAGGTATGCACATTTCATCAATTCTCACTTTTTTCAACTTCTCTATATTTTTTTGAAACTCCCAGGATTCATATCCAATTTCTTTTAAATTTGAACACGTATAAATTTAGATATTGTAATTACTATTACACCTAATGAAATTAAACGGATATTTTAACCACTCAGAAGATCACAATGAAGGTAATAGTGATTTTAAAAGTCAAAATATTTTATATTAGTGATTTTAAAGGTCAAAATAGTTCGTAATAGTTCTAAAACAATTCTGTGACTTTATACAAACTCGCATGTAATTTAAACTCATGTGATTATCTGCAACAACAGTTTGTAACTTAATTAACTACGATCTCAGTTTAATATTTACGTTTACCTGCAGCACGAGTTAATTATGAAACATAAAATAAACGGAATTAAAACAAATGAACAAATAAACAAATAGAAAAATTTTGTTTCTTCTAGATGCTTGTTTATAAAAAAATCCATAGTCCCGGGAGAATACTGAAATTTAATGGTCATTGAAGATACACGTGTCAGTTCTGTAACGTGCCTCTAAGGACTAGGTGTTACGACTAGGTGGCTATGTGATTGGTATCGCTACGTGTTGCAAATATCGTAACACTTTTCTGTAGAGACTTTGTAATACAAAAACTTTGCTTGGACAATGGAAAATTAAATTGAATTAAAAATTTGTAAGATTTTAAAAGGGATCGCCTCTTTGGAGAATGCAGTGGATAATGTTTGATAACAGTAATTTGTTTAATAGATATTTAAAAATGAATTAAAAGAAATTGAAGAATTTTACCTTAAGCGTAATAATTTTCATGTCACAGCTCGGTCATTATTTAATTTAAACATGATTGATAGTTATTGAGAACACGCTGTAGATTACATCTAAATAACGATATTAAAAACATCTTAACGCAGGTGATGGTACGAGCACGTAATTTAAAAACTACTGGCGAAATAAAAAGAAAACTAATTTCAGGCTAAATGAAACGAGTGGCCGGCAGGTGTATGGACATAATCAATTTGACAATCACGCAAAGTGAAAAACGATCGAGCGTTAAAGAGAAATAAAAAACACCGGTAGCATACAAAGTGAAACTATTTGACTGGAATTTGTTACGACTTCCCAGAACCTTTTCGGTGAATGCACTTGATATAAACACGATCCCCTGCGGGTTGCAAAGCGACGCTGGGAACCACCTGGCCCCCTCGATCCTAAATTACACGAGGAAATTGCTGTTCACGATCGGCCTCGCCTCTGGAGCAATTCCATTCGGACCGCCTCGTCGTTCTGCGGTGGCTTATTTACGGTCACATCTACCAAATGTCGTTCGATATTACCTGCCGCCGCCTGCCTGCTTTGCTCTCTTTACCCCTATACCTTTCCCAAAACTATTTGTGTGGCGGTTACTTTTCTCGGATCATATCTTTTGCCGGAATTTTATCCGGAAAGCAACTGTAAAATTACTTGGCTTACGATCTTATGATCAAATCACAACTTTTGCAATAGGACCTTTTAATTAATATTCCATTAAAGGGACACTGCATCAAAAGAACTTCATCTTTTGCATTTTCGTTCAAAACTTCTTAACCCATTTCAAATTCAGTAAACGTCAGAAAAGTTCCAGTCTTCTGTCTTCTAAACGGAACTCTAACCATCGTGGTTGCCTAATGGTCGCATCTCATATCACGACCACCGTGACCAATCAGCTGATTAGTCAGACAAGGTAAGATAGATACGTACTAAACGTCGCCTATGAACTAAACGCAAGGTGAAACAAAACAATCTCTACTTCCCTAATTCGTTCTATTTTCGAAGAGATTGATTTGTGTCTCAGGTGGATCTTTGGCAATTCTCCTCGTCACAGAATTATTAAATATCAACATTTCTTTAATATTTAATTTGTTCATACAATAAATAGCCTTAAACGCATTAGGATCAAAGTCGACCGAAAGAGGTGCTCTACAGTGTTTTCGATTTTGACAACTTTTCAAAGCACTTGCGACATTGAAACCATTAAAACACGTTCGCTTGCGGTCGACCTCAACTAATAAATGTGGTTCGTGTATTTGCATTTAGCACTTAATAAAACGAGCAGATTTGTTTAACTCAACCGCTTGTTGATTTAACATTTACTGTCGGATAACGAATTGCAACAATAAGTATAAAAAAATATCTATATTAATAGTTTTAATGGCTTTTCTTTGAAGCACAGTTTTTTTCTTTTACATTGTGCGTCACAAACCTAAACTTAACATCTCTAAATTTCATAAACACGTTTCAAATATCAAGTATTTTATACAAAACGAACCAATGTGGAAGCAGATATGATAGACTAAACTTTTATGTTAACGAACGTTAGATTGGTTCAAATATGACGAAATAAATCATCCGTTACAGACAAAAACAAACAAACTCAAGTTCTAATTAATCACAACTTTGTAAAATATTTTTTTTAAACTCAAAAATTCCAATCGACACGACAGGTCATTCAAATAAGATATTTTAATAAAAGAAACAAATCGTTTCAACAAATTCAAGAGATATTTAGTTTTGCTATTAACATCATAATAAATAGAATGTAGTAATTAGGAAAAAAAAATATTAAGTCACTTGTCCAACATCTATTAAATTTGACACTCAAAGTCTGACAGATACAAATTAAAGATAATGCGTAAAATTTAATGTGACTGAAACAACACGGGAAGATATAATATTAAGTGGTCAATTGCTACATTATATAACATTTTATCGACAATTTGTTGATTTGACCCCAAACAAAGATCATTCGATTATACGTAATAGTAACACTAATGTTATAGTTCATTGCTTAGGAATATGCACTGTTTATTCAGTTCTATTTTACGACCAGAAAATTATATTTTTGACTAAAGTAAGTGGGGATTCGGTTTTAATCGTAAACTTAGAAACAAGTAATATCAATAACGCACGTATAATTAGACGAATGAATTAAGGAACTCTTCTGATAAGATATTCAAAAGAAAAAAAAACTACTTTGGTTTATTAACACTTGGGGAAAAAAACGAACCAAGACGGTTAACATCAATATTTGTTTAGTCGGCCAGTGTCGGCGATGATGCTATCTCTCAACAGTCATTACTTGAAACCCCGTCCACCGTAAATTAATACTCGAACAAATAACACTAATCAGTTTTAGAGATAATGTAATTTACAGTGACACTTAATATTTGAGATAAAAACAAGTATTGGCTATTATTATTAATTGACGTATTTACTTGTCGGCGACATTATGACTAGTTTTGTTTGTATAGCTGATATTCTGGGTACATATTTAACCTGCCTTGTGTGCACATGTATGTTTAATAAGATCCTCATACCAATCTGCGGACCTTAAGGCCAGGCTACACACGTACGTTTTTTTGCCGAGCGACACCGCGCGTGTTAATCGAGCTTTAATTTTTTTTTTTAAGAAAATATTTAGAAGTAAGAAATCCTGATGCTAAGATTGCTGTAAGGTCTCTAAAATGCCTTCCTATTAAAATCAAAAAGTTTGAATATCTTCGCCTTCGCTTGTTGGAATACATTAATGTTTAAAAAAACTTTGACGGGTATTAATTTTATTTTTTATGCGCTTCCATTGAAGTAATAATCCTAAAGACAAGAAAATTAAATTAGATTGCTCCTTCCAGGAAAAAAATATATAGTCAGTATTATGTCTCTAAGTGTTCCTGAAATAAATATAGATAACATATACTCACACACACACACACCAACATGTAAATTTATCTACACAAGAATGTATAATATGCAATAAAGAGGTGCATAAGCATAAGATATATGCTAAGGAAATGAGAACGATTCGAAGAATTCACATTAGTTTGTTTTAAAACGTTTTCCAACTGCCACAAATGCGATAATTAAAGACGAACAAAAAAAAAAGACACCATTATGACTTAAGAGATAAGATCTACTCCTGAACATAAATAACCAAATGGTCCGTTCGATTTAGCAGGTTTGTCCGAATAAAAATTATACTTTACGGTGTGGCTTTCAAAGATTTCTAATGACATAATCTCTTTTTAGTTAATTGCCGGAGATAGTTTCGCCGATAAAAGGAATCGAAGACAACTTGGAAGTTTGTAATGTTAATGGCGGAACGTAATTATTCGGCGTAAAAACGCGGGGCGAAACGAAAGCGGCGACCGTGAAGAACCGGTACAAATTTAAGGCTGCTGAAGCGATCGAATGCACCGCAGTTGACAGTATCCTGCTGAGTTACAAGAATACCGGACTCTCACCGTTATATTTTATCCTCTACGCTTATCTTCCTTACACATCGGCTCTCCAGACCAACATCCTTGTAAAAATGAGACCCAAAAAATAAATAAATAAACAACAAAGCCACCGGGTTTCTTCTTAGAATGTTATTGGATACTTTATGTGTGTGAGTCTGTTTATACACTAATAAAAATATTAACGAGTATAATAGCTGACGATTTTTTCAAACGACATTCAACTTCTGACATCTTACTTTGTAAGTCATTCTCGCTTATACTTCCATTAAAAAGAATAATTACAAAAATCCAAAGGAAAGCACCACGCACCTTAGTACCTATTTACATAAGACCCAATATATTCAATAGCTAGGCATACACCAGCATTTATTTATGCCATTAGCTAAGCACACACGAGCGCTCATTCCCGCAGGAAAGTGCAATCGCGAAGGAAAGAACGTGTGTTATGCCGCATCCAGACGACATGGCCAACGTCAGCCAACGTTGGTGAATGCATTGGCAACAAAATTTTTAACCAACGTTGAGCAAGTTTACCATTTGCACATTGCCTGTCCAAATGATTGGATTTGCTTGTCAAACTTCAAAGATAAAAAAGTTTGGCCAATGTATAGCGAATAGCTACCAACATTTAATTAAAAAGATATGGAGAACGAAGAATATGATACGGTGCAAGTGCTTGTGTAGTTCTTTCGGATCCCAAATGACTAGGTATTTTTCATAAAGCTGAGGAATTCCAAAATTAACGGGTTACTCCATTCGGTCTCTGATGACGACATTTTTCTGGTCAAATTTAAAAAACAGTAAACCGAAAGCAGACCCACTTTGCCACCAAGTTAGTATAACCAACGCGCATAATATATAAAAATAAATAATATTCGAGAAATATCGTGTGCAAATTGTTCAAGTCGTCTGGACGTAAAAACAAACATGATGGCATATGAAGGCCAACGTTGGTTAAACTCTTTGATGTGTGTCGAAAAAACCGTCCTCATAGCAAATGCATTCCAATGCCAACATTGGCGATTGGTTGGCGTTCATTGGCCATGTGTATTTCGTCCACACGGCATGGCAAACTACCCAATAGCCCAACAGTGGCTAACGTTGGCCATGTCGTCTGGATGGGGCTTTAGTGAAGTACGAGATGACTAGCTAACATTCTTACTTCCTTCAAAAATCATGTTAGGGATGTTCCTGACCGACACGATAAATACTTAGTTTCGTGTAGATTTGTTTATACTTCCACTATTTCCAAGATTCAGTTTGTGTTAGTGGGTTAGAACAGGATTTGTTTCGTTTCAATTTCTTGAAGGGAAAGATTGTCGAAGGAAAGAATGGCATGATTGAATGCTGGTCTATTCTTTCCTTCGACAATCTTTCCCTTCAAGAAATTGAAACGAAACAAATCCTATTCTAACTCACTAATACAAACTGAATCTTGGAAATAGTGGAGGTATAAACAATTCTACTCGAAACTAAGTATTTATCGTGTCGGTCAGGAACATTGGAACATCCCATCCTTAACATGATTCCCGAAGGAAATAAGAATGTTGGCTAGTCATCTTGTACTTCACTAACACACGTTCTTTCCTTCACGATTGCACTTTCCGGCGGGAATGAATGCTGGTGTATGATGTTAATTTTAAAATGTCCCTTTACTTTGGGTAGCCAATTTCATATGCAATGTAAAATGTTTTGTGGTATTCTTTTGCCTCTTTATTGGACAACAACTTAGTGTTGTGTTTATAAATGAACGTTTGTTTTCCGTTGCGTTTGTGTGTGTGTGTGCGCGTCAAGTAGTTCAAATTCAAATCAATAGGTTTGATTTTGCTAATTACGATTCTCGCGAGTCATCGCTAACGAATTCGTTTGTTGATGAAAATATCTGTAGTTTTGAGGGGGTTGTTTTTATTTCTAGTATTCGATATCGTTTTGTGAGCTCAGATGAAGCTTCCCCAGAAGTTTTATGTTTTTGAGTGAAGTAATGTTTATTTCGAAGAAATCCTGAGGGTGATACACCATTGGTGTGGAGCATACTTATAGAAGAGGGATGTTCTTTGTCTGCTTACTACAATTGTTGAAAATATACCTTTTTACCCTCATATTGATAATATCACAGCAACATGTATTTACAATATTAATTTTCGTATCACTTCAAAATTACGATTGCTACGATTACATTGCTTTTAGTTTTCATTTTTTATTATTCTTAATTTGATCTTTTTTCACTTGTACTTATTACTTTTTGTCCTAGCCATTATCGTTCTTCTGATTATTACAATTCAATCCGTTCTTCTTTATACAAACTTCCATAGGTTATAATAAAATAGTAAACTGTCTTTATTGTCCATTATTAACCATTTAGAAAAATTATACATAAATTATATGAAAAAAATGGACAAAAAGAGTTCTTCCACTTCCAAGATATTACTACTCATGTAAGGTAGTATAATAAAGAGAATAGACACTAATTGATACTTAATTATGTATAAACATTTCTACATGAAGAGTGTCGGGGAAAAAAAGGATAAGTCCACTTTTATTCGAACGGCAATATCATTGAAGGGGGAAACCGAGGTTAGTCGTAGGAAAAATAAAAAGTACATTAGCAAGAATAATAGAGACTTCAAACTTTCGTTTTTAGTTTTCCAAAAATTTTATGTAATGGACATACTC
The DNA here is from genome assembly GCA_033060865.1 of Dorcus hopei. Lineage (NCBI taxonomy): Eukaryota > Metazoa > Arthropoda > Insecta > Coleoptera > Lucanidae > Dorcus > Dorcus hopei. The sequence goes on from CM065425.1 coordinate 24,494,890, forward strand.
TGTTTTCATGCGACACCTTCACATATTAACAACAACTTGTGAAACGATTTACATTTTTGAAAATAGAGAAAAAAAGGAAGACTAATGTCAATTACAATTGTGTACAGTTGTGACCACAGTCGTTACTATGGAAATTAATCGCTAGATAAAGTTAACCGGAGGTGAAAAAGTCCGGCCTTAGAATGCTTTTTATGGGTTACGTTTGGAATATCACGTTTTACTGACCAGCAGTAGTTGGCTATGATATTTGCATTCTCTTGGCCTCATGGTATCGCTTTTCTATCTCTTTCATGTCCTGATGAAAGCGTTCTCCCTGTTCTTCACTGAAATCACCAAAATTTCAGAGGAGAAACCTAGATGTGAACGGAATTTGATGTTCATACAGCAACCCAGTTTTTTGAATTTTTTTAAATAACGTTACGAACATGTTTTTATAGTCTGGGTGCTTGTGTTTGATATTAGTTACAAAGTTCCACTACTGGGGGTGGACTCTGTAATTTAATATCGATCTCTATTTGTCGCTAACTCTATTCTCATGAATGAAGTTAGCAGCAAATAGCGATTGATATTGATACTGATGTGATACGATAAAAATAATGACGGATCCGTAATCAGCGTCTCCTAATTAGTAAAGATCACTGACTATATTCAAAACAATGAAAATCTTGTTGGCCTGTGTTATCAATGATTGAAAGAAATAAGAATATTTTAATCATTCATTAATATTATACTTACTTAAATCAGCAGGTTTTTTCTTTTCATTTTGTTTATACTTCCTTGTTCTAGTAAAGCCTCTTTATTACGATGACTTTTCATTTTTCATGAAAAAAGCGAATACAAGCCATTAACAATAATGAAATGCAATTGAAAGTGGATTTATTGCGGCGCGCCATTAATTAAACTGTTCGGATTTCAGTACACGTAATCTGTAAAGGTTCACGCAAGTAGTTAACGCAATTATTGGCGACCTCATGCCCTAAATTCTTTCGGAGCTGTCGAGCAAACCGACGATAAAATTGCTTTACATCTGATCATTGTTTACACACTATATCACGTTGACTCGTAGCTGTCTTCTTCATATTTCTAGGGGAGTCTTTTAATGGTAGACTGCAAATTCATTTCGAGAATGTTTTTAAAATATGTAATGAACCTGGAAAGACAAAGATTTGGTAAATTTTTCCTCTGCAAAAATGATTTGTTAAGCAACAATAAATGAAATCAACAGTAATATATTCGAATATAAAAAGAACAACTCTAAATCTACATAACAGCTTAAAGACAGTTTAATTAGACATCAATCATTACATTAAAAATACATTTTCTTTTTTCTGACATCATCTAAAAAACTAATCACCAACTTAGAACATCTCCTTGGACATCATAATTATTAACCAGGCATATATCATAAATAATTACACGTAATTAAATTATGAGAAGCATATACCTACGTTATATTTACATAAGTAATTCAAGTTAGACGTGAGTTTAATAAAAGTTAGTAACAGACCGAGCAATTATTTTTTGTTCTAATTGTTATTGTTGCTCCTAAAAAATGGTCCTTCATTTGCATGATACCGCTTTAAACTGATAATATCCTTCTATGAGTGGGCCAAATGCGACTTAATACTAAATTGCAGGGTGTAATACGGACTGTGGTCATTATCACGCGGTGAGGATTGGACGGTCAGCC